>ML793643.1:240552-255759 GCA_009831015.1 Picea engelmannii | reverse complement strand
CTAACTATTTCATCTTCATTCATCTTTAGTTGTTCAAACTTCAACCTAAATGTTTGAAGTTTGGCATCTTTTACTTTCTCATTTCCTTCATAGTTGCTAATAAGTTTATCCCACATTTCTTTGGCAGTTTGAAGATGCATCACTTTACAAACTCAGCTTCTGCAAGTCCATTTAAGATAGCATTCATTCCCTTAGCATTAAATCTAAATTCTAACTTATCATCCTTGGAAGCCAACACAATAGGCTTTGTATATCCAGTCTCTACTACATCCCAAAAATCAACACCTAAGGCCATTAGGTATGTTCTCATTCTAACCTTCCAAAAGGCAAAAATTGTTCCATCAAACAGAGGAGTCTTACTGGCTGAAGTCCCTTCATGACGTGTCATGTTTAAGCTTACAAATCTACCTTTAAATAAAAGGAACCCGCTCTGATACCAATTGTTGAAGTTACTAAGACAACTGAGAGGGGGGGGTGAATCAGTTGTTATTGTGCTTAAACAATCTTAAGTCTATTAAACCATTCTTAATATTTCTTCAAGTGATCATCAATATTATAAAACATATGGAAAACATAAATAATGAGCATCAGTCACACATAAGATATACACAGAGACATATTTTCACGAGGAAACCCATAAAGGGAGAAAACCTCTTCTTCTTCGAAATGATAGGCAGTATTTTAAGTTCTATACATCATCTATGTTTGAGCACCAACTCAAAGTGAGGCTACTACCTCTGTTTTACAAGCTCCAACTTGTTGAGAGCACCAACTCTCTGGTTTCTCTAGCACCGACTAGAAGGAAGCACCAACTCCCTGAGTGTTCCAACACCGACTGGATGGAAGCACCAACTTCCAGTTACACAGGCACCGACCTGTATATCAGAGAATCAATGTTCTCTCTTGCACCACCCTACCACCCTAGTTTCTTTGGCTGCAACCAAATGGAAGCTACAACGCCCTGTGTTCAAGCACCCACTTGAACCTCTGAGGAAAACAATCCTCCCTAAAACCTCCCAACCACCCTTATTATAAATAAATGATTGAATAACCAACAACACAGATAAATCGATTCTGACCACTTCTTCTCTGTTCTGTAAATATGGTCTGCTTCTAACTATTCTGGAATTCTTCTCTTCCTCTATCTGTTCTGCAATTCTGCTTTACTTCAAGTTGTTATGCAATTCTTCTCTTCCTCTGTCTATTCTGCAATTCTGCTTTGCTTCAAGATGTTCTGCAATTCTTCTCTTCCTCTGTCTATTCCTCATCTGTTACTCATCTCTGAGTTTTATCTCACATTGTGCATGTTGTCAGTGTCACACTGCACATACTGTAATTTTCCCTTTCTTACAGTTCAACTCATTTTTCATTCAGAAAAACCAACCTTCCACAATCATTGCGTCTCCATTTTATCCTATACCACCTATTCAGTTACACCTTGAATCTCCAAGAAAATGCATCAGCAACTGAATCGCCAACCGTCCAAGAATCATGATTCAGTTCTGCTAACTGAATCACAACTGATCAATTGCCTGTGAGGTGAAACAATAACCCTTCGATCAAGTTTCCAATTAACCAGTACTGTTGGATTAAATCCACATGATTTCATGTTTATCTCATATGCCCACTAGCTGTGACCAAGCGCTAAACATAATTTGAATTTCATGATTTCTCATCTCGACATTCCTGTGATGAATGGTCTCGACACTCCAAGTCACGATCGTCGAAACTCTGAGATGGAACTTAACACCGCTAGCTTCTTCCCCTCACGTGACTACTGGTGGTGACCATAGGCTGCGCCAAAAGGCACTTCATATTTCGTGAACTTATGAACTTTATCAAGCCTGATCAACGATCGAGATCTCCAATGATCTGACGGTCCAGATCTCATCGCGATCTCACATATCATGATTCCTGTGATGAAGGTTCTCGATACTCCAACTCGCTATCACTGAGACTCCGAGATGGAGATTAACACTGCTAGCTTCTTCCTCCATCTTTCACAGATGTAACCACTGGTTGTGACCATAGCCTTATTCGAAAATGCATTTCGCACTTTCTCATCTCGGGTATTCCGTGATGAGTCCTCTCGACTCTCCATGTTACAAACTCCAAAATAGAGATTGGATTCTCTAGCTCTTCTCTCCATCTCTCGACAATGTGACCATGATATATGACCATTCACCAATCAAACGAGCACTTCACTCCTTTGACTTTCCATTCAGTGAAATGATGATCTTTTTCCATGTGTCCTATAGAACCAACGGTCCAGATATTATCGCAATTTCACCACGTGTCCTTATTGAATCAACGGTGAAGATCTTATTGCGATTTTGCAAATTCACGGGCCTTCGTCATGCCTGATCAATGGTCCACAATCTCGATGATTTGATGGTCCAGATATTTTCGTGATCTCGCATATCGTGAGTTCCCACACCATGCTCCGTTGACTCCTCCAATGTGCAAGTCAGCGAAATTCCAATCGCTTGCCATGTGTCCTATGACTCCAATGGTCAGGATTTTTATCGCGAGTTCTAACCTCTTTCCTTTGGATTTCCCGATCTGCGAAACTCCGAAATGAAACCTTTGTCGTGCTTTGACTGTTTTCCTCCTTCTAAGCTTACACTGCTGATCTTGCCACCTTTGTCATGCTTTGACTGTTTTCCTCCTTCTGAGCTTACACTGTTGATCTTTCCATTATCGCTATGCTACTGATCATGCTGATCTTCGCCATCAATGACAAACATGCACCATCAATGATAAACACGCATACTTTGCCTCTGTCTAAAAACATGCCAACATCTTTTTACCAAGTTAGCTCCATTTTTTTCCTTTTTATCTATCTGCTCATTTAGATCTCTCTCTTGTCCTAGAATTAGGGTGTGTATTTTAATATTCAATCCACAAATATTTTCCCTCTATGGTATTCTAACAACTCATGATTCTTTTAGTGGTTTTTCTACAAGGAACACAAGTGAAATTGGTCGAGTCCCATATAAGGGTTACTTTATGTATTCTGTGGTTTTGAGCATGTTGATCCCTTGGAGAAAACTAGGGCCTCTACCTCATTGTTAGAAGTAGTTCTAAGAACCTATGCTATCTATAATAATTTTTCCACCATGATCAAGAGGTTCCCTTGCCCTTATGACCCCATGGATGGAAAAACTACTTATTGAAAAATTGTTTAATTAGATAGTCTCTAAATATTAATAAATTTTAGGTTGATAGATGGAAAGGTGACTTGTTGTAAACCTGGGTACATACATAACTTTTAGGTTATGTTGGCCATGCTAAAAATATAAATTTTAGGTCAGGTTAGACCTATGTAAAATTTATGCCCTTGGTTAATTGTGATTAAAATTCCATAACTACCAAAGAGTGGTCTATGAAAAAAGGGGTGATGCACAAATCAATCAAAGTAAACATCAATAAGGTTTATGCAAGTAGCTCAAGATTATTTTTATGCATTTTTGTGATTATTTCTTACAAATTTGTAATATTAATGAAGTAGTGACAACCCTTGTGCATAGTTGAGAAGATCGATCCTTAGGGAAATCTTATATCCGAATATATAAAATTGCTTGAATCTTTTATGTTTATTAAAAAGGTTATTTATATTTAGTGGTTATCTCCTATCTGCCAACCCTCTGAATTGGCAAGAGAAATAAATCCCTAAAGTAATGGTTAAGGCAGTGGTGTAGAAATTGTTTATGTAGTTGGTAAATCTTATCTTATTGGTAAATTATACTTAGACCATTACTTGATTGATAACATAGATAGCTAATTGCATCAATAAATCAACATATGTTATTAGGTGAACTCTTGATGGTGAGTATGATGTATAATCTAGTCTTGAATTTAGTTTATGGTTGAATAAATTGATTCTCTTGCACCATTGAAGTAATATTGATGTGTAAATGATTGAGTAATCAAACTCCTTGCGTGCACTGAAAATATAATGTAATGTATGATTGTTTAGACATTAGAATTCTCATGCGAATGGAATTTAATGTAATGAATGATGATTTTAGATATTAGACTTCTTGCGCGCAATGAAAATATTATGTAATGAATGAGTGTTTATATGTTAGACTTCTTGCATGAAATGAAATTTAATGTGACAGATGAGTACATTTATGTGATTGGAATCTTGCGCTATGAATAAAACTAATAATTGCTCTTATGACTTGGATTTAATGTGGTGTATGGTGGGTTATGTGATTAGTTAGAATACTTGCACACCATGAATTAGATGTGATATATGATGATAAGTTGTTGATGACCCTTACACTTGAATAATTGATGTTTAGGTTGATGGATTTGATCTAGTTGATTGTGGCTTGATGGTATTAGTGGGATTTAGACACCTCCTTGTTCCTTAGAATAGTCTCCATCCCTGAGACCTTAAAGGTCAAAATCAATTGGATCCTGGGCTTGAGCGTTGCTTATGTTTCTTGGAGGTCCTAGCCTTGCAGGGTAGGTTGGGCGAGTAGTTTCTCTGTGATATATTGTGATGAGTTGATCTTGTGTCACCTTTTATGATGCTTGTTGATTTGTGTCGTTACTAATTATGTTGATGTGTTGGTTGCGACGATATTTGATTATGGCATTGAGACGCTTGTAATTCCTTTAATTACGATGTCGATGATTATGCGTTGTTGATTTATGTGTTGACGCTAATTTTCTCTTTCCTAATGTAAAAAATAAATAAATTTTGTGCTTTGATTTTCTTAGGCGTAACAGAGGGATGTTACATATGGTATCAGAGCGGGTTCAACTCCATGACTTAGGATCATTACACCTTTCACTATATTAAACACTTGATTAATAATTTATCACTAATTTAATTGAATTGTGTCCCTGTAGGTAATCATGGTTAGAGCACGCCACAGAGGAAGACGATGTGGTGCTAAGGGAGGAGGCGCGATACCTCCAGTAACATCCACACCAAAGGGATATAATCCCCAAGGAGAAGAACAAGTCATTAGGTAGTGTTAGCGATATTTCTTGTAAGGGGGTTAGAATGCAAAGGAATGGGTTAAAAACCCACTTGTCCTAAGTTTTGAATGCTAATGCGCCCGTGGTAAGCGACAAGAAAGTCTGGGAGGCAGAGATTCGCATGCCCGGATCAACGGTGCATATAGGATTCCGGACCCCCCCCGCTTTTCTACCTTTAAGTGGAGGGGGGGGGGGTCCGAAATCGGGGGCGCATCTCTTTAATGACCCTGATCAGAGCGCCCGGATCAACGGTGATCAAGGCAATTCCGAACCCCCCCTACCTTTATACCTTTAAGAAGAGGGGGGGGGTCTGGAATCGGGCACGCAACTTCCCAACGGTCGAGATCTAAGCACCTGGATCAACGGCGCTCGCGCGATCCCATCCTTCTCAGCTGCTCTATGTTTAACCAACGTGGGCCCTTCCCTGCCCGTTATGTCATCCTCCTGAGCCGCCTCTCCCCTGTTGCCATGTGTCACCTGTCCATCCCCCCTTCTTGGTCCATGTGGCCCATTTCCCATCTCATCGTCCACTCACCGCCTGCCATATTTCCCGCTCCTTGCCACGTCAGCCTCCCATCAAGGCACACCCGTTATATCTCATCCCCTACTCCCACCACTTATTGCCTTCTGCCATGTGTCTTTCCCTATAACCCCTATCACACCCTCATGGTCTCGGTGTCACCACTCCCGCTGTGCACCCCATCCTCCGCACTGACCTCCACGCCCATTCATCATGTCGTTCAGTTAATCCACGTGGCAGCTCGAGGGGGTTTCCACGTCATAAAGGTGCCGAGTTGGTCGGGCTGTCCTCAATCCCCATAAAGAGGTTATTGAAGTAGTTGGTGGTGGTTAGACATCGCCTCCGCCATAATGGGAAAGTCCGACGACGAATTAAAGGCACGTCGATTCGCCCACAGAACTGTCAGGAGTTTGATTGCGTTCGTCATTGGTGCACGGTTATTCAGAGATTGCAGGTGTAGATGGTCACAAGCCATGTAGATGCAAAGTTTAATGCAACGTCTTAGTTTTGTTGTTGTTGTTGTTTTGAGTATATGAAGGTGTTTTCGCCATTTTTGTATCCATCGATGGTCGAGCAAAGCTCCCAGTTGTAAAGATTTAATAAAGCACTGTTATCTCTGGTTATGTATGAACTTTTGAGACTTCTTGCCTTATGGATATCATTTTCTTTCATGTCTTTGTTCAAACTGTGTTAGAGCAGCTTGGAATTGGAGAATCCAGTCAAGTTGTGGTTGTTATAGGATGATGTAGAATTTGATCACTGTGACAGTCACATTATCTCTGATCAGTCCTTGTGATTTTCCTAACGCTGAACGACTTGGAATTGGAGAATCCAGTCAAGTCCCTTTTTCAGTATCTCGAAGCCCTAAACCCGAGGATCTCGCATTCAGGGTTTTTCTTCTACAAATTGCTGAAAGCCTATTGCCCAAAGCAATTTGTTCACTCTTCTTATAAAGTCTTCCACCTATTCACCCTTTAATCAACCCACTGATTGAAGTTAGGCCAAGACCTCCTTTGTTTCTTACATGCCGAACTCAGTCTCTGCGTTAGAGTGACACCTCCCTGAGTCTCTGTCCATTTGATCACCCATTGAAACCACCGTGACATAAAGCTGATGGGTGTCAGGCTCTACTCCTGCTAGCGATCCATGAGTGACTTATGACGTCCCCGGGATTGAACGATAATGATTAGCTGATTCTGAAGGTGAATCAGAGATCAAAACTATTGAGATTGCTGCTGTGCACCTGGCGACTCCATTGTGATGACTCCACTGGGGAGAACTTTCTCTATCAATTATGGCTTTCAGAGGAAGACACACGCAGTCTCATCCACAGCTGCCCCTAGCTACACCTGAAACCGATCCAGAAGTGGTTCTCAGAAAAGGAAAGGCCCCTGAAGAGGAAGCTTCCACCGCCGAAACAGGTAATCTGCCATCTCCTTCTGTAAGAACTCTGTTTCCTCCCCCTCAGTTTCTTGATAGACCTCCTTCACAAGTTTCCCGTTTCCTGAATTTTGGGAGTGTTCCTACTGAGTTTTCCTCTCCTGGTCTGGGATTGGAGGGAGAAATCCTTGTCACTCCCCTCTCCTCTGAAGCTGTACCTTGGCGTAGACCCACGACCACAAAAGATTTCCCCACTCCTGCACAAGGAGGAGCACCTGTTGACTTGAGCTCGGTAGCCCATTCCTTGAATCACCTCTTGTTTCCCACTCCACTCTGAGATTCATTCCCGGTAGCCCCTTCGCGAACTCCTTCTCCTCCAAATTCTCCTCTACCTAATATTCCTATGGCCGGTGCTAATCCCCCTTTGAATAGAATGGATGCCATAGTTGCTGCTAGGTACGCTCCCTTGATCTTACCTAATCCCATGAATCCTTTCCCTACTGGAGATTACTTGAAATATATGCCCAAGTTCACCGGGGAAGGGGACATAACTGCAGAAGAGCACCTAGTTGCTTTCTACAGTTATGCTGATAACTTGAACATTGGAGATGAAGATGTCTGGATGAGGGTTTTTGTCCAGAGCCTAGATGGTGAGGTAAGGAAATGGTTTAGAGGATTAGCTCTTGGATCTATTGCTGGAATTGACGCCCTGGATAATGCTTTCCTGAGACAATGGGGAGATAAGAAGGATTTCATGTATTACATGATAGAGTTTGGGTCGTTGAAGAGAAAATAAGGAGAGTCTGTTCCCAACTTCTCCAAGAGATTTAATAAAATGTACAACAGAATCCCTGCTGAGATAAAAACCTCCGAAGCCTCTGCAATGATCACTTACTCCAATGCTTTTGATCTTGATTTTTGCCTACTACTGAGAGAAAGAAGAGCTGCTACGCTAGCCCACATGCAGGATGAAGCCATGGAGGTCGAATATAACATATTGGCTGTCAACCGACTCAGAAACACAGGTGATAGAAGTACGTCCAAGAACAGGCCTGAAGCTTCCTCGTCGAGTTCCTCTCCCCTACCCCATCAGGCAGATGAGACAACTAGAACGATAAAATCACTTGCTGCCAAGATAGAAAGGTTGGAATTAGAAGGGAAGCCCATGTACATAAATCCCCAAAACAATGATAATAGAGGTTTCATACGACCTGCTAACAAATATGCCTCAGGTTTCCCGAGGGAACAAAGGGGAAAGAACAAAGAATATCAAAGGGTTCAAGCCCCCCTCCAAAATAACCTAGTTGATCATGAGGAGAGAAAGGAGATAGACGAGTTTGGCTTTGAAATTCACTGTATTGAGGAAGCTCCCCCTTTTCCTCATTTGACGCAGTCCGCGTATGAAGAATCACTAATGATTTCTCAAATTCATGAGTTGGGGAAAGAGGAGAGGGTTGGTCACACTTCTAATAGATATAATCTCAGATCGAGAAGGAAAGAAGGAGACTTTGACAGCCCAGACCAACCTCTCATAGCAAATAGGCCTACTAAAACAACAACAAACACAACTAAATAAAAGAAGACTCAGAGTGCTTCACCAGAAACCAAAGAGCCTGTCATTGAGGTAAAGGAAGCTCCTAAACCTACCCCCTCCTTCAATTTTGAGCATGAGATTCAGAAGATTAGGATTCCTGTACCTCTCTCCGAGCTAGTTAAAAATGATGACTTCAAAAGGTCCCTCTCCAAGCTGCTACAATCTGAATCCCCCCAGCCCCCCTCTGACTCAGTAAACCTTCAAGATGAGAAACCAACCGTCATCTTAGGCCCCATGGTAGAGGACAGAGATGACTCATCCCCCCCTTCTACACATCCCTGAACATACATGATAAAGTACTGCATAACTGCCTCATGGATTCGAGGGCTTCCCATAACCTTATGCCAAAAATAGTCATGGAATAATTGGGACTGGAGGTGACAAGGAATTATCATGATTTATATTCTTTCGATTCAAGGAGAGTGCAGTGTCTAGGAGTCATCAAAGACCTGGCAGTTTCCCTATTTCATCTGCCCATGAAAAGTGTGGTCATGGATATTGTGGTAGCTGATGTCCCCCCTAAATTTAGTTGCTGTTGTCTAGATCATGGATCAAAAATCTTGGAGGGACACTACAGATGGATCTCACATATGCCACCATTCCAGTCTTCGGAGGGGAACAAAAGAGATTATACAGAGAAGCCCAGCTGGCCTATATTGTCAGTAACGAAGCAGACCCTACCAATCACCCCATCTTTGCACTTGACACCGAATTGGGGTCTAGTTTACTGCAACTTACCGATGCCCCTGAAAGATCTTTACTAATCAGAAAACACCCCAGCCCTGTTCACCCGATTTCCCCCCAAAGCTCCTCTGTGTGGAAGATGTTTTTTGATGGAGCTTCTTCTAGCGAAGGAGCTGGCGCTGGAGTGGTTTTCATATCACCTTGTCAAGAAATCATATCCCTATCATACAATATAGAATTCGAATTCACCAACAACGTGGCAGAGTATGAAGCTCTTGTTCTGGGTATGAGGGCCGCAAAGGAAATGGGAATTGAAGAGATAAAAATATTCGGAGATGCTGAGTTGATTATTCAGTAGATAAGGAATGCTTATTGTGCCCATAATCCCCGGCTCAGGAATTATCGGAATGAAGTATGGGACCTTATTGATAATTTCTTCTTGGCTTTTAACATTTCTTTCATTCTGAGGGGATAAAATGCTTTAGCCGATTCTTTAGCTGTCTCAACTAGTTTGCTCAAATTTCCTCTGCCCCCTATGATAAAAAATGATGTTGATATAAGATATAGGCCCTCGGTGCCAGACAATGTCAAGCATTGGAAGGTGTTCGAGGATGATTTTGAACTTGAAAGGTTTCTCCAATCAGTGGATGAATTTTCTGCGTTGCATATTGACCAAGATCCTGATTTGGAAGGTGACCCTCGTCCTGAGGAGTTTTTAAATAAAATCGCTAATCATCAGATCATTCAGCTGCCCAGTAATCACATTCTAAGAGGACTTGTCCCTTTAGAAAGATTGTTCGATGGGAATGATGTTCCAGTAAAGGGCAGGGTCTCAAATGAAGATGCCGAGACAACTGAATGCAACATTAGCACAACGGAGAAGCCCAGGTTTGTCAAATTGTCAAGCAGTTTGACCAGAGAACAGAAGGCCGAATATATTGAGTTGTTGAAGGAGTTTGCTGATGTGTTTGTATGGATGTATTAAGACCCCAAGACCTATGACACATCTGTCATTGAGCACAAGATCCCACTAAAGGAAGAGGCTAAACCATTCAGACAGAAGTTGAGACAGATAAATCCCATGTTGCTACCTGTCATGGAGAAAGAAGTGAAGAACTTGTTAGGTGCCCAAATTATTGTCCCCTTGAGATATTCTGAATGGGTGGCCAATCTAGTCCCAGTAAGAAAGAAGAGTGGAGAAATCAGACTCTGTGTTGATTTCAGGAATCTCAACAGAAGCTCAAAGAAAGACAATTACCCCCTACCTAAGATGGAACACATACTGCAGAGGGTAATTGGTGCCTCCAGGATATCCATGATCGATGGGTTTTCTGGCTATAATCAGATATCGGTCATGCTTGAGGACAGGGAGAAGACAACCTTCACCACTCCTTGGGGCACGTTCATGTATGCCAAAATGCCATTTGGGTTGATGAATGCAGGAGCAATGTTTCAGCGGGCCATGGATATAGCCTTCATCGGGGAAAAGGACCAGTTCTTAGTGATCTATCTGGATGATATCACGGTCTTCTCCAGGACAGACAAGGAGCATCGCTGTCATTTGAAGAGAGTCTTCTTGAAGTGTCGAAGGTTTGGCCTTTCCATGAACCCCAAGAAATCTTTGTTTTCTATGCAGGAAGGGAAGTTATTGGGACATATAGTATTGGCAACAGGGGTGAGAATTGATCCCAGCAGGGTGGAGGCAATTCAAGCCTTGTCACTTCCCAGGTCTAAAAAAGAGGTTCAAGCCTTTTTGGGGAAAATTAATTTTCTAAGGAGGTTTGTCTCAAATTTTGCTGAGCTAGTGAAACACATCACAGCCATGCTCAGGAAGGGAAACGAAGTGAAATGGACCGCTGACCCAGGGCCTCTTTTGACCAAATTAAAAAGGCATTGACTGAGGCACCTGTGCTTATCAGTCCTGACTATTCCAAAGATTTCCTAATTTTCTCCTTTGCTTCTTTTGATATAGTGGCGGCAGTCTTATTGCAGAAAAATGAGGAAGGGCATGAGCAACCCATCGCCTTCTTCAGCAGGGCGTTAAGAGACGCGGAGAGCAGATATGAAATCATGGAGAAGCAGGCCTATGCCTTAGTGAAAGCTCTTAAAGCTTTCAGAGTCTATGTATTACATTCAAAAGTAACAACATATGTTCCTTCAACTTCCGTGAAGGACATCCTTGTGCAGCCCAACGTAGATGGGAAAAGAGGCCGATGGATCGCAAAAATTATGGAATTTGACTTGGAGATAAAACCCACCAAGTTGGTTAAGGGACAAGGTTTAGCCAAGCTACTGGTTGAATCTAACTGCGAAGCCTTGGGAGTTAGTTTCATCAATACTCGCTCAGGATCTCAGCAAGGTGAACCGCCCAGCCCACGCTCTCAAGATGGCTTATCACTGGCAGAATGTGCCTAGTATCGTGACATTCTATATTTTCTGCAAGAATTGAATCCCCTCGATGGAATGGGAAAAAGAAAAGTGAGGGCTCTTAAGATTAAGGCAGTCAGGTATTGTCTCATTGACCAAACCTTGTACTGGAAAGACCCTCTAGGGGTATTTCTGAGATGCCTGAACCCGCAGGAGGCCCAGAAGGTTACGTTTGATTTTCATAGCAGCCTTTGCGGAGGTCATCATTTCTGGAAGACCACAGCCCACAAGATACTCCGAGCTAGGTATTACTGGCCCACTTTATTCCCCGATGTTTGCAGGGAGATCAGAGCTTGCGCCAAATGTCAAAAGTTCTCAGGAAAGCAACAACTCAAGTCGCTGCCATTGAAACCCATAGTAGCTTCGACACCTTTCAGCAGTGGGGGTTGTACTTCATCGGATAAATTCATCCTCCCTCAAGTGGTCAGCACAGATGGATCCTGACTGCAACAGATTATTTCACCAAGTGGATAGAAGCTGTCCCCACCAGAAGCGCATCACACAAAATAATTATCAGCTTCTTGGAAGCTATCATAGCCCGATTTGGCTGTCCCAGTAGAATTGTTACCGATAATTATGCTTCTTTCAAATCTGAACCTCTAATTAAGTTCTGTGAGCAATTCCAGATCTTGCTAATTCACTCCACCCCCTACTATCCCCAGGGCAATGGTTTAGCGGAATCCTCTAACAAAATCCTGATAAAGATCATCAAGAGAGTGTTAGAGGATAACAAAAGAGCCTGGGATTCAAAGTTGAAATTCGCTCTGTGGGTCGATCGTGTCACGACGAAGAGGTCTCTGGGCACTTCGCCGTTTCAACTAGTCTACGGAGCAGAGGCAATTTTCCCTACTCAGCGCGCCTTACCTGTGGAGAAGTTCTTTCAAGACTACGAGGGAGAAACAGATCATATGATCAGAAGAATTCATCAGATAGTGGAAGTGTAGCAGATCAGAGAACAAGTGAGGGACACAACTTACAGTCATCAGCAGAAGATCAAGCAGGCTTTCAATAGAAAGGTCAAGAAAAAGGAGTTCAAGATCGGGGACTTGGTATTTAAGTGGGATGCACCCAGACAGGATAAAGGCAAGCACAACAAGTTCGATGCCCTCTGGATCGACCCCTTTAAAATCTCTGAGATTTTCTCCAACAACACATATGGGTTGCAGGATCTGGAGGGTGAAGAGGTTTTCAACAGCCCAGTGAATGGGCATTTTCTGAAAAAATGTTTTATTTGAGCCTTAGACGGCTCCTCTATTTGTAAATATTGTATTTTAGTTCTTTGTTTAGTTTCTTTTTGTATGCTTTCGGCCTAATAAGTGACTCCATAGCCCAACAACAAGGCACTGAATCTGCAAAAGAATTCTTAGAGCATCACAGGGATGACTCTATCCCCCATGGAGCCAAATGTTAGCGATATTTCTTGTAAGGGGGTTAGAATGCAAAGGAATGGGTTAAAAACCCACTTGTCCTAAGTTTTGAATGCTAATGCGCCCGTGGTAAGCAACAAGCAAGTTTGGGCGGCAGAGATTCACGTGCCCGGATCAACGGTGCATATAGGATTTTGGACCCCCCTGCCTTTCTACCTTTAAGCATAGGGGGGGGGTCTGGAATCGGGGGCGCATCTCTTTAACGACCCTGATCGGAGCACCCAGATCAATGACGATCAAGGCAATTCTGAACCCCCCCTGCCTTTCTACCTTTAAGCAGAGGGGGGGGGGTCCAAAATCGGGCGTGCAACTTCCCAACGGCCGAGATCTAAGCGCCCGGATCAACGACGCTCGCGTGATCCCATCCTTCTCAGCTGCTCTATGTTTAACCAATGTGGACCCTTCCCCCCCCTGTTATGTCATCATCCTCAGCCGCCTCTCCCCTGTTTCCATGTGTCACCTGTCCATCCCCCCTTCTTGGTCTGTGTGGCCCATTTCCCATCTCATCGTCCACTCACCACCTGCCATATGTCCCGCTCCTTGCCACATCATCCTCCCATCAAGGCGTGCCCGTTATATCTCATCCCCTACTCCCACCACTTATTGCCTTCTTCCATGTGTCTTTCCTTGTAACCCCTATCACACCCTCATGGTCTCGGTGTCACCACTCCCGCAGTGTGCCCCATCCTCCGCACTGACCTCCACGCACATTCATCGAGCCGTTCAGTTAATCCAGGGGGAAGATCGAGGGGGTTTCCACATCATAAAGGTGCTGAGTTGGCCAGGCTATCCTCAATCCCAATAAAGTAGTTATTGAAGTAGTTGGTGGTGGTTAGACATCACCTCCACCATAATGGGAAAGTCCAACGACGAATTAAAGGCACGTTGATTCGCCCAAGGAACTGTCAGGAGTTCAATTGCGTCCGCTGTTGGTGCATGATTATTCAGAGATTGCAGGTGCAGATGGTCAGAAGCCATGCAGATGCAAAGTTTAATGCAACATCTCGGTTTTGTTGTTGTTGTTGTTTTGAGTATATGAAGGCGTTTTCTCCATTTTTGTATCCATCGATGGTCGAGCAAAGCTCCCAGTTGTAAAGCTTTAATAAAGCACTGTTATCTCTGGTTATGTATGAACTCTTGAGACTTATTTCCTTATGGATATCAGTTTCTTTCATGTCTTTGTTCAAACTGTGTTAGAGCAGCTTGGAATTGGAGAATCCAGTCAAGTTGTGGTTGTTATAGGATGATGTAGAATTTGATCACTGTGACAGTCGCATTGTCTCTGATCAGTCCTTGTGATTTTCCTAACGTTGAACGACTTGGAATTGGAGAATCCAGTCAAGTCCCTTTTTCAGTATCTCGAAGCCCTAAACCCGAGGATCTCGCATTCAGGGTTTTTCTTCTACAAATTGCTGAAAGCCTGTTGCCCAAAGCAATTTGTTCACTCTTCTTATCAAGTCTTCCACCTGTTCACCCTTTAATCAACCCACTGATTGAAGTTAGGCCAAGACCTCCTTTGTTTCTTACATGCTGGACTCAATCTCTGCATTAGAGTGACACCTCCCTGAGTCTCTGTCCATTTGATCACCCATTGAAACCCCCGTGACATAAAATTGATGGGCGTCGGGCTCTACTCCTGCTAGCGATCCAGGAGTGACTTCTGACGCTAACAGGTAAGAGCATATTTATGTGGGGGATGTTGTTGGGTTGATGAGGTCCTTTGAGAGGATGTCATAGGCCTTGATTAACCATTTAGATAGAGATGAATCCAGGGCTCCTGTACCTCATGAGGGCCCATAATGAGCCCTAGCCGGTACTGGTAGTGTTCATAGAGAACTAGAGAAGGTCAAGTTTCCCGAGTTCTTGGGTGCCACGAACGGTGCAACTATCGAGGCATGTTTGGAAAACATGGCGATGTGCTTCTCTCTTCATGACTACACCTCCAACATGAAAGTCCGCATGACTATATTTCAACTGAAGGGGAGCGCTCTTCTATGGTGGAAGACGCTCCTGCCACAACTAAACATGGCCATTGAAGACGTGTCATGGGAAATGTTTGAGGAGCGGTTCCGGGAGAGGTATTTTTCAGAAGAATTCATTGAGCGTCAACTCAATGAGTTCAATGCCTTGTGACAAGGTGATCATACGGTTCTTGAGTATGAGGACCGATTCATGGA
>ML793643.1:226739-239524 GCA_009831015.1 Picea engelmannii | reverse complement strand
AAAAGGAATACTTTTTTCGTCCCACCATATCATGTGTTCAAATTGTGTATTTATTTTATGATATTGTCACATCTAACCCAACAATTAGTATATGAAATGCATGTTTGCAGCTCTCTGTTTGTCCATGTGTGAATGGAGGTCATATTTGGGAGGAGGCTTGCAGTCAAGGAGCGAGTGAAAGCGAAGGGATCGACATAAAATGAAGGATTTAAGGTAGAGTTACCTAATCTTGTTTGCACCTTTGTATTGCATCAATGTGGGGTTTTGTGTTGGGAGAATAGGAAAAAGTAGAGGCCTTTAAATGGTCATTTTTTGCATGCATGATTAGATCCCTTGAATTCTAAGTCCATAAGCGGGATTTCCCACTCACATCAGAATTGTTGACTCCACTGGGGACTCTCTAGGGTTCTTTGGAGATTTTTTATTGGGTATTTTGAAATTGGTTTTACTGCCTTTTTTGAGTTTCTGCAAGAAGTCTGAGTGTTCAAGGGTTCTGGTTCTCAATACCACTCTTCCCTGCTCTGCTTACCAGACTATTCATTTTCTATTTTTGAAAGTCTTAAGAGGCATACACGCCCTGTAGTGGGACAACATGCGTATGCACGCGCCCTACCTTTAGTCAACTCGCGTATCTACGCCTGCTGATGAAGTGCTAGCTGCGTGTCTGAGAACCCACAAAATCCTTCTCAGGAAGAGGTAGTCATCCTCTCCCTTGTCGAAGTGATCCTTCTCAAGGATCCTCTGGGTCCTTCTAGGTATTTGATTGAACAATCCATAGTCAGGTAAAAACCTCAAGATTAGCTTTGTTTCACTATATTTTTCTTGCCTCTTTGCGTCAAAGTAATTTTTTTTCTTACCTTTAAGGGGTGCTGGTGTTTAATACCAGTATCCTCTACTGAATCTTAGCTGGTTTTTTTTTTTCTTTTAGAAGGATTTCAGAGGCACACGTGCCCTGCAGTGGGCCTACCCGCGTGCACATGCGCCATGCCCTTCTATAGCCCGCGTATGCGCTCTAGCTGTTGAAGAGATAGTCATGTACTTGTCCAGAAAAGTTTTTGGAGGCAATCATCCTCCTCCCTGCAAGTTTTTAATTCCCGGGGTCTTTCTTGTCTGATTATAGTCTCTGTCATAGAAGATTTAGCCTAGGTTGGACTCCAACATAGCTTGATTTTCCATTAAAATATTTCTTCTATTTCTTAGCTTTTTTAACTTAGTTTTAGCTTGAAATTTTGAGAAAAATGAGTTGCATTTAAAAAAAAAATCCCCCTCATGGCTGGGGGGGGCCATGAATCGTGCATTCATCAGTTTCTTTTAGAATATTTTGTTACTTCGGCTTTGATTGGAAGAAAATATATATATATAAAATAGCTTGTTAATTCTCTTTCTTTCCTGGCATTTGCCTTGCATTGTTATTTTGAAAAAGAAAAATAAATTAGCATAGTGTTGTGTTTTCTTTTCATCTTAAAAGCATTTCAAAAGAAAAATAAGAAAGATAATCCTTCTTTTCTAGTGTTCTTATCATTTATTTTTTTTGCAAGAGTCTTAACAACATTAGTTTCAATGCCACACCTTTTGAGTAAATCAAGCCTTAAAAAGAACGCTAGTTAAAAATAATTAGACTTTTATGTTTGTAGGGTCCATCAACTAGTTTAGGGTTAGGGCCTTGAATTAGGTTGGAGAGGAAACTATTCAAGGCCGTTAAAACAAACATACGAATCTGTGCTAAGGAGTGTAGAGGTCTAGTAATGTGGAAATTATCCGGGACCCCCCTCTAACACATGGGCTAAACACAAGGTTGCGTGTGAAAAGGTAGCGAAGATAAGCCCTCCAAATCCGGACCAAGCGTAGTGGGGAACACATATAGAGGACTTGTCTTTGGATTTCGTTGATCGCATTTTTCATGGAGCTTCGTGGGTATCGAATTTGTTCGAGGTTCTCAGTCGTCTTCTAGAACACTTTCTTTCGTTAACCTTGATAGGTTTTGAGATTGATACCCTACTCATTGCGGTCCACCCGACTGTCGACTGTACCCTCTTGGTGATTGTTCACGAGCTGGTAACCTAGTTGCCTTTATTTTATGGACTTACATAGGTGACCGTGGGGGTATATCGCAGTACCTAGGGAAGAAATCGGGCCACTCTTTGCAGAGTATACCCAGAGGGTGCTTTCGTATTCGAGTTACACTTGCACCAATAAGTTGCTCTAGTGTTGGTTGGTGTAACTATTCTTCCAACTAGTTAGTCATTTGCTTGATTTGCCTTTAGGAACTTTTAGTGTTTTCTCTGTGCTCCCTAGTTTTCCATAGTGATTTAGTCATTCATGGATTTGGTTCTCTGACCTAGGGTAGTAGACTGCCCACTTCGCCAGTCGTGAGGACTTTTTGGTCTTCCGGTTAAGAACGTGGAGTCGCCTCTTTATAGGCATTGTTTTGATAACACTGGTCTTCCATAGTCAATGTGTGAGACTTTTATGGATTTGAACGATCCTGCAAGGGGAGAACCTGTGCATACGATATTCATGGCTAAATTTCCTGACCATACCAACCAAGGAACCCCTTCACAAGGGGATTCTTGTGCTTTTCCCTTCTTCGGAAACGTTGGTGTCCCTTTGATGGCCACTTTGTACATTCCTGGGTTGAATGTGGGACTACCGGTTTGGTTGGGTACCATTCCAAATGTCCCAAACACTCTTGATGCTTCTCAGTTAAGCACCTTAAGTCATGGGCACCCTGTTGATCTTTCATTGTCAGCAAAGTCTTCTCGCCCTCCTTCTCCCACCTTTGGTGAAAGTACAGTTACTAGTAACCAGAAGTATAAACAAAATAGAAAGAGGAAGAATAGAAAGAAGAAATCAGCAACCTCTACGAGTCATGTTCAAGATAGGTCGACAATCTCTGCAAGTCACGTTGAAGACCAACACCCAACCTATACAAGTTATGCTGGGGGAAAACACCCACCCTCTGCAAGTCATGCTGGGGGAAAAAGTCTAGTCACTGATAGTAATAATGGCAATAGGTCTATAGCCTCTGAAAGTCATGTTATCGACCCATCACCAACCTCTGCAAGTCACATTGGAGATGTGAAACCAACCATGACCAGTCATGCTGGGGGCATTCCAGAGGTACAAATATTATGGTCCTTGTCTGCAAGATCTTCTGCTTCTGAGTCTTCTGAGGTTTCCTCACAGTCTATTCAACCATTGGTTGAGAAAGTGGTCATGTCGATGCAGTCATCGGTTGATCCCACTCCTCGTTTGGGGGGTGAGGTGCCTTTAGACCATGTAGTCTCTCAGCCTATTCAACCATTGGTTGAGAAAGTGGTCACGCTGGTGTAGTCTTCGGCTGATCCCACTTCTCGTTTGGGGGGTGAGGTGCCTTTAGACCATGTAGTCTCTCAGCCTATTCAACCATTGGTTGAGAAAGTGTTCATGTCGATGCAGTCATCGGCTGATCCCACTCCTTGTTTGGGGGGTGAGGTTCCTTTAGACCATGTATTCTCTCAGCCTATTCAACCATTGGTTGAGAAAGTGGTCACGCCGTTGCATTCTTCGACTGATCCCACTCTTCTCTTGGGGAGTGATGTGTCTACCAACTATGTTTTTATCATTTCCAGTTCAGTACTTTCAGAACAAGGGGGCATTCCGCTCATTCCGATCATACCCCCTCCAAGCCCTAGGATGGTTTCCTTTGATTGGAATGACCTTGTTGAGCCTCGTCTTCCTTCTGCCAAACCTTTTCAAATAAGGGTTGAAGTTAATTCAACAAACATTTATCAATGTATTGTGGATGAAGGAGCCTCTGCAAGTATTTTATCCTCCTTGGTTTGGAAAGTCTTGGGATCTACCGAGCTTGTGTATTCTTCACATGAGCTATTGGCTTTTGACAGACATCCTAGTGAATATTTGGGGGTTCTTCCTTAGTTACCTATCTCGTTAGGTGGGAAGACTATCCTTGTTGATGTTATAGTGGTGCAAGGCCCATTAGATTTAAATATGCTTCTTGGGCGTGATTATGTATATGCTATGAACGTTGTAGTGTCTATGCTCTTCCAGGTGATGCATTTCCCTCACAATGGAAGAGTTGTCACTATCGACCAACTGGCATCTGATAATCACCATCCTAATTTGGTGTTATTTCAGGCTGCCCCTTTATATGTTCCTAGTGTTCGGGTGGACTCCACCCCGCCACAGGTTAATTATGTGGCGTCTTATCCTTGGTGTTCAATTGCTTATGAGAAGAAACCTGTGTAATCATGTTTTCCTTCTTAAGACTTGGAATCAACAATTGATCCTTTGGTTTATCCAATGGGGGCATGAGAGCCCTTGCTTCCCCCTCTTGATCCAAGTGGGCTTGAGTGTCCTTCTGAGTCTGATCTCGTTGTTTGTATATCCTCAAGCCCTCATGCTTGTGACTCTTTGCTGATAGACTCTGCCAGTCCTTGCTAGAACCTCCATCGTCATATGAATTATGGCCAATTTACTTCACCCTTTGGGACTGTAGAACCTTGTTTGCGTGATTTATCGGATTTTGAATTGCCTTCAGATGAGGCTATCCTTGAAGCCATGACTGCAGTTTCTATACCGCGGGAGGAATTATACCGTGGTTTGTGTTTTCTTCCCTCTTGAGAGAATTTCCAAGTTGACTATCGAAGAGACTCTTGGTCTAAGCCCAACAGTGGGCTCTACCTGAACTAGTTTCATACATGAGTCGTAGCCCCCATGGGTCTTCTTTTAAGCCCTTTTCAGACCCTTTAAAACATGAAAAGATTGTCGAGCGATCTTGATGTCTTTCACACTCGTTAAACTGAAATTTGAAGGAACATCTGTCTGGCGGTAGTTTACCCCTTTTTCAGTCCAGATGGTCAACTATACTAACAAAGGTACACTCTAGGGACCTTGGTTCTCTAGAAGAGTATTCTCAGGTATAATTTTAAACCTTTTTCGGGCCTGAGGGACTAAATCTATGAAAACGATATCCCCACGAAGTCCATAGTTAAGCTCTTTTTAGACTCCCTAAAATTGAAAAGATTGCCGAGTGACCTTATTCTTTCACACTCGTTAAATTGGTCCAAAAGAACATTCCTGACAGAGTCCATAGTTAAGCTTTTTTCAGACTCCTTAAAAATGAAAAAAATTGTCGAGTGATATTGTCTTTATCACACTCATTAAAATGGTTTTGAATAGACGTATGGTCGGTGCTAGTTTACCCCTTTTTCGAGCCGACTAGACTATATTCGAAAAAGGTACCCCAATGGAGTCTTCTTTTACACTTTTTCAGACTCTCTAAACATGAAAAATCGTTGAGCTTACCTTCTCTGGGCTTGTTAAAATTACATCGAAGGACGTTTCCATTGTGTGTCTTATTAATCACATTTTCATACCTGCGTCTTTGCCCTAATGTCGACTCCATGTTGTTCTCAACTAAACCATCTGAATCATGCCTTATACGCAAGATCGGTAGCACTTTGCCTCTGCCTCTTGACACCTTTGGCCCATGGAGGATTTTTCCCGAGTGTCCTTTTCCTGCATATGTCCCTTTACCCTGAGTATCCCTATGTTCTGTGCACTTGGAACTAGTATGTTTGCGACGTTCGATCCTCCTTTGTAACGTAACATTCTTTTATTATTTTTCAAGCTTTCCAAAATTATTAAAAAAGTCAAAAAAATCAAATATACCACAAAAAGAGGAAGGGAAAAGTATTTTTCTTTTTGTTGGCAACACAATGAGTCGCCCTTGGACAAAGAACATCTTTTCTGTTTGTTCATCAAAGATCCGGTATATAGTATGACCTTAGGAAGATATTCTCATAGAGTTGTGTCCTCCTTCGTTTGGTTATTCTTCCTAACATATGGAGAGTTGGCATTGCCTCCTGCATCGTCAACTTATGTCAATATCATGCTACATGAGTCTCATCATTTGTCGTGCTACTATCCAAGGGAAGTTTTTACCAAGCTCCTGTCAGCCTTTCTGCAGTTTGTCTCTTGTCCTCATGCCCGACTATCCTAAAACACCAATCAAAATCCTTATTCAAAATCAATGAAGTTCTCTTCCTGATCACCGAGATCCTCTTGTCTATTCATGGAAGATCTCTGGGTAATGAAGTTGTACACTCACATTACACTCTTACCCGAGTTTCGAAAATCTTGAAGTTGTTGCTCGAGCTCAAAAGCATCATCTCCAGCCATCATACGACACTTAGCTTCTTGAAGATGGATACTATACATGTATATCTTTTGATTTTGAGATGTAGATCTGTTGTGTATTGCTCGTGGCTACACTTTATATAGTTATATGACATGGATCTACAGTGTATTTGATTGGCAACCATGATTTTAGTTTTTTTATCTCGAGCATGGGTATGTCTGCCTTAGAGATACAAAATGTTATTTTGCAGATGGCAACTCCCGAATACTGGTCCCTGGGCTCACTCACTTGGCACGTTGATAAACATTGGTAAATTATTTCGGCCATCATATGCTCTTATAACCTCACACTTTAGGGGGCATATATTATAAGCCTAATTTGCACCCAACCTGCATACCTGGCCTCAGGCCCTACTATTTTACAATTTCTTCAGCCAAGCTCTTCTAAAAAGCCCTCTTTTTTGAGCCACACACGCCCTGGCCTTCTACAGCCCACGTATTCACACATCAATACACATGTAGGCCTTCGACAACCCGCGTATACTGACAAAAGCATGAAAAATGGAAAGTTGCAGATGGGAAAAAAAGTTTCAAGAAATTGCTAAAATCGTTTGACTTCCTATGGCTAGTCATTCAACTGGATAACTACCTATAAAAGAAGGGGTAGGGGTCCCATTTAAAAGAAGAAGAAGAAGAGCATAGAAACTTTTCCCAAATTTATCTCCCCTTCGCCCCAATTTCCTGCAATTGTATTGTGAGGTTGAGTAGTTGGTGTGTTGTAAAGAGGAGCCCAGGACCAGGTTTGAGGAGCAGTGCCATCCACATATTGTAAGTTTACTCTTGTGAATATTAATACAAAAATGAATAATTTTTTCGTCCCACCATATCATGTGTTCACATTGTGTATTTATTTTATGATATTGTCACATGTATCCCAACAATTAGTATATGAAATTCATGTTTGCAACTCTGTGTTTGTCCATGTGTGAATGCATGTCAGCTTTGGGAGGAGGCTTGCAGTCAAGGAGCGAGTGAAAGTGAAGGGATCGACATCAAACGAAGGATTTAAGGTAGAGTCACCTAATCTTGTTTGCACATTTGTATTGCATGAATGTGGGGTTTCGTGTTGGGAGAATAGGAAAAATTAGAGGCCTTTAAATGGTCATTTTCTACATGCATGATTAGATCCCTTAAATGATAAGTCCATAAGTGGGATTTCCCACTCACATCACAGTCCAAAAGGAACTCATAGCTGAGGAAGAGCTGATCAGTGGGGCTCAGAGTAGAAATCCCGCGAGACTGATGGGACAAGCAACATCTAGTGTGCAACAACATTAGAGACCAACTATACATCCATCAGGGTATTGAGGTACTCTGAGAGGATCCATGCTCACGACACCACCACGACCAATGCCTCAATAGTAGACTTCGTACAAAGGACCACATCACCAACAAGAGTGTCATCTACAACAACAACAACATTTTCATCCTGTTCAACATAACATACCAGGGTTTCAGGTTGGTGGGCCAAAACATTCTACTTCAGGGACTAGGAGTATTGGACCAAAGACCGAATGTTGGACATGTGGAGAGACACATTACCAGAGTGACTGTCTGGTTGAGAGGGCCAGATCATTATGGTTGTGACATTATATAATGGTTGTGACATTATACTTGGTGTGAAATGGTTACGCACTCTCGACCCTATTACCATGGATTTCTATAAATTAACCATGCAATTCCAGCAAGAGGGTCAACAACACCAGTTCCAAGGAATCAAAACAAGGTCACTAGAGATCATCAGTTCCCACCGAATGGAAAATATCCTCCAAAAAGGTCATTCTATCATTATTTCCCAACTTCATGCCATTCAGGCAGTTGAGACACCCTCTATACATCCTTACCTCCAATCTATGCTCTCCCAATACCAAGTTGTGTTTCAAACCCCCCAAGGACTTTCAACTTCTCGTGGTGTCCATGACCATTCCATACCTCTAGTTCCAAGTAGTCTTCCTCCAAATTTTCACCTTTATCGTCATCCCTTCGCACAAAAGAATGAAATTGAGAATATTTAGAATCCAGTGTCATCAATCCCAATACGAGTCCCTATTCTTCTCCAATAGTCATGGTACTCAAGAAATAAGGCACTTGGAATATGTGTCTTGATTTTAGAGTTCTCAACAAAATCACCATCAAATACAAATTTCCATTCCTGTCATTGATGACCTTTTGGATGAATTAAGTGGTGCTCAATATTTTACCAAACTTGATCTCTGCTTTAGCTACCACCAAATTCGTATGAAAGAAGAAGACATTCCCAAGACTACATTTAGAACTCATGAGGGTCACTATGAGTTCTTGGTTATACCATTCATCCTCTGTAATGCTCCCTCCACTTTCCAAAGTCTCACAGATCATGTCTTCCATGCTTTCCTCCGTCATTTTGTCTTGGTTTTCTTCGATTATATTATCATCTATAGAAAAACTTGGCAATCCCATCTTTCCCATGTGGATCAAGTTCTCTAGTTACTATCTCATCATTCTTTTTTTCTTAAATAGTCTAAATGTTCTTTTGGATCCTCTAAATTTGAGTACTTGGGACATATTGTTGGAAAGGGTTGTGTATGAGTGGATCCAAAGAAAATTGAAGCTATGCAGGATTGGCCACACCTAGGAACTCTTAAAAGTCTACATGGCTTCCTGAGTTTGACGAGATATTATCGCAAGTTTGTTAATAATTATGGAAAAATTGTTCCCCCCCTCACAACACTCCTTAAAAATAATTCTTTCAGTTGGACTCCAATAGCCAACCATGCCTTCCAATAATTGAAAATGACTATGTGTACTACTCTGGTTATGGCTCTCCCTGACTGCAACAAGACGTTTGTACTGGAATGTGATGCTTTGGGGATATTCTCATGCAAGATGGAATACCTTTGTCTTTCACCAACAAACATTAGTCTGAGCACCTTTTGGGCCAATCCACCTATGAAAAGGAAATGTTGGCTATTCTTCACACTGTGGATATTTGGCATCCTTATCTCTTGGGGCAATGCATCCAAATAAAAACTGATCTTCAAAGCCTCAAGTATTTTATGGAACAAATAATTTCTTCCCTGGAGAAACATAAATGGGTAACCAAGATGCTTGGATATGAGTATGAGATCATCTACAAAAAAGGAAAATAAAATGTGGTGGCTAATGCCCTTTCCAGGAAATATGAAGAAGAGGGGTTTATTTTTTCCCTCTCTTTCATTGTCGCAAATTGGATTCAGTCGGTTCGCTAGGAATGGTTGCAAGATCCCAAAATTTCAAGACTGATCCAAACATTGTACTAGGATCCACAAGTTTCTCCAAGGTACTAGTGGAACCAATATGAGATCCGTTATAAAGGTCGCATGTATTTAAGCAAGCAGTCAAACCTTAAATCCACCATGCTCTCTGAGTTTCATGCTTGACCTACAATTGAGCATTCTAGTTTTACCAAAACCTATAAGCGGGTCAAACATTATTTTTTCTGGGATGGTATGAAACATGACATTCACACCTTTGTGGATGAATATGATACCTTTCAATGCAATAAGGGGGAGACAATCAAAGCCCCATGTAAACTCCATCCGCTTCCAATCCCACCTACTATTTGGACATATATTTCTATGGAATTCATTGTTGGCTTACCTAAATTAGGAAATAAGTTAGTCATCATGGTAGTAGTGGATTGTCTTTCCAAATATGCTCATTTCCATGCTCTTCAACACCCATTCACCACCTCCATGATCGTTCAATTTTTTATGGATCATGTCTCTAAACTCCATGGCATGCCTCAGTATATTGTTTTTGATTGTGATCCCACTTTCACCAACACTTTCTGGAAATAATTGGTCTGAATCTAGGGAGCCCAATTACATCTTAGCACAACATATCATCCTTAGATTTATGGCCACACTAAAGCAGTCAACAAGTGTTTGGAAACCTATTTGAGGTGTTTTGTATATGACATAAAAAATCAGTAGGTTTAGTGGTTACCCCTCTCTGAATGGTGGTACAATACTTCTTACCACACAACCACTCACATGACTCCCTTTGAAGTAGTTTAAGGACATCCACCACCTTCAGTTGTATCATACATGTCTGGTGTCTCCAAGGCTCAACAGGTGGATCAAACTCTTACAGTCTGTATGGCCATCCTCCGTACTCTCAAACAAAATTTGGTCATGGCTCAGAATCAAATGAAACAACAAGTAAACCAAGGTTGTTCTGAATGTGAATTGGCTGAAGGGGACCAAGTGTTTCTTTGTCTACAACCTTATAAGTAGACTTCACTCAAATCCCAACATTGTCAGAAACTCGCCCCCAAATTCTATGGTCCTTATCATATTCTCAAGGGAGTGGGGTCTGTGGCCTACCACTTAGAGTTTCCTAGTCACTCTATGCTCCACCTTGTTTTTCACGTTTCCTTCTTAAAGAAAGTGATTGACACTAACTGTCATACTTAGAATAGTCTACTTGAGTTGGATGAATAAGGTTCCATTTGGTTACAACCACAAGCAGTCTTGGACCAACACGAGTGTCGTCTCCGCCAATGCACTATCAAGGAAGTTCTAGTTCAGTGGAAGGACACAAAGCCAAAAGATGCCACCCGGGAGCCGACTACCATTCTACATTGATTTCCCCATCTCAAGACTTGAGGACAATGTTGTTTTTAAGGGGGAGGACATGTTAGGGACTTGACCTTCCTAACCCCTCATGTAGGTAGAATAATACACTTTCCATGTAATAAAGGATGATATTAATAAGGCCTAGTAATAAGAAAGAATAAGTCAAATGTAAGAAGACCTAATAGAAGCTTCCACTTTTAGAAAGATCTTCCTCTAGATTTTTATTTTGGTAGACATATTTAGTATAAATAGGAGTAGAGGGAATGATAATTTTTTGTCTAGAGAATTATTGTAATAGAGCTTTGCTCTGCTGGAGGTTGCCCCCTCGAAGAGGCAAGTGAACATTGTTTCCTATCAAGAAAGGAATTATTTTGGTGTTGTGGTTCCATATGATTTGATGTTCTGTTATTATTCTCTTCAATATTTCTCTTTTCTTATATTATAATAGATATGGTACCTAACAATTTCATTGGGTTACATTAAGTTGGAATTGCAATAGGTTGTAGGCATGGATAATTTTAAGGATGAAAATTTATCTCAGCGTGTAGAAAATTTGGTGAATCTTACTACTCCTTAATATGCAATCTTTAAAATATTTGGAGAAATTTTTGTAAAAATATTCAAATTTATAAGGTTTTTATATAGTTTATATAAAATTTTGGCAATTTTTAAGGTAAAATATTTTTATTTTATAAAATTTGGGTGAATCATTTTTATAAAAAAAATGAAATTGGCGAACAATTTTTTGGGGAAAAACATGGAAAATTAGCCCATGGGAAAATTTTAGCCCCTAATTTTTCCCCTAGTTACAAAGATCTATTAATGAAAAGAAGGGAGAAGTCTACATAGTTGAACTTAGAATTGAGGTATGCCATAATGTAGAGGGTTGCAATAATTAGGAGTGGAAAGAAGAAGAGGCAGGATTATAGGGGAGAGCTACAATAAAGAGTGGTTCATATTTTGGAGCAAAAGAAGGAAGAAGAAGAAGAGGAAGACCAAAACATAATCAATTGTTGATCTATCAATAACATTGTGAGAAACATGCTCACTTATTTTCTACTAGGGGATTTTGATGCAAGAGTATACCTATTACCTAGTTTCATGACAATAATGCACACCCCAATTTTGTTTCCCATGTTGTTTTGGAGAAATTTCCTAGTTTTACTTCATGCTTTTCTAATAGTTTTGATAGGCAACAAATTTTTAGCTTGGGAGCAACCCCAAATATTTGGTTTTGAATCCTAAATTTGGGTATCGTATAAAGGAAATATTCAGATATACATCCATAAATTTCATCAATAACTATTTTTTTAGGGGTTGTGCACAAGCCTAACTTGAGCATGACAAAAAATTCATGTGTTCTAATTTGAGCAACGACAAGAGTCTACTTTATAACCTAAAAGAAACTTCCAACCTTTGAGGTTAATTCCAAAATTTAGATATGTTTTATAGGACATATTCCTCTATATAACCACAAATATTCATCATAACCCAAGTCTTGAACTGAGAACGATGAACATTCCAAGTGTTTTGATTTTTAGCAGTGATGGGGGTCTAGTTTTTAGCTTGAAAACAACTTCAAATCTTTGGTTTTGAAATTTTGATATTTTTTATAGTACATATTACTATACTTATACACAAATTTATATTTAAAAATTTAAGGGCTACACCCAAACCACTAATTGAATGTGATGTAAACTATGATTTTATCACACATGTTTGTTCTTTTGCTTTGGATTTGACTACTCAGACCACTAGTTTCGGTTTGCACCTAGAACTTGGGAAGGTAACTCTTATATGTGTGCAAGTGGGATTAATTAAATAAATTCTAGCATTACCACAAGAAGCTAATATACTTGGAACTAAGCAATCATGATCGTTTCATGACCACATGATTTAAATAATTGGAAGTATCATGTAATTGAGGCTTTTGGCCTTTGAATTTTGTATCATGTGTTCAAGGATTTTAGACACTAAGAAGTGTGC
>ML793643.1:200221-220471 GCA_009831015.1 Picea engelmannii | reverse complement strand
TAAATTTCCTGACCATACCAACCAAGGAACCCCTTCACAAGGGGATTCTTGTGCTTTTCCCTTCTTCGGAAACGTTGGTGTCCCTTTGATGGCCACTTTGTACATTCCTGGGTTGAATGTGGGACTACCGGTTTGGTTGGGTACCATTCCAAATGTCCCAAACACTCTTGATGCTTCTCAGTTAAGCACCTTAAGTCATGGGCACCCTGTTGATCTTTCATTGTCAGCAAAGTCTTCTCGCCCTCCTTCTCCCACCTTTGGTGAAAGTACAGTTACTAGTAACCAGAAGTATAAACAAAATAGAAAGAGGAAGAATAGAAAGAAGAAATCAGCAACCTCTACGAGTCATGTTCAAGATAGGTCGACAATCTCTGCAAGTCACGTTGAAGACCAACACCCAACCTATACAAGTTATGCTGGGGGAAAACACCCACCCTCTGCAAGTCATGCTGGGGGAAAAAGTCTAGTCACTGATAGTAATAATGGCAATAGGTCTATAGCCTCTGAAAGTCATGTTATCGACCCATCACCAACCTCTGCAAGTCACATTGGAGATGTGAAACCAACCATGACCAGTCATGCTGGGGGCATTCCAGAGGTACAAATATTATGGTCCTTGTCTGCAAGATCTTCTGCTTCTGAGTCTTCTGAGGTTTCCTCACAGTCTATTCAACCATTGGTTGAGAAAGTGGTCATGTCGATGCAGTCATCGGTTGATCCCACTCCTCGTTTGGGGGGTGAGGTGCCTTTAGACCATGTAGTCTCTCAGCCTATTCAACCATTGGTTGAGAAAGTGGTCACGCTGGTGTAGTCTTCGGCTGATCCCACTTCTCGTTTGGGGGGTGAGGTGCCTTTAGACCATGTAGTCTCTCAGCCTATTCAACCATTGGTTGAGAAAGTGTTCATGTCGATGCAGTCATCGGCTGATCCCACTCCTTGTTTGGGGGGTGAGGTTCCTTTAGACCATGTATTCTCTCAGCCTATTCAACCATTGGTTGAGAAAGTGGTCACGCCGTTGCATTCTTCGACTGATCCCACTCTTCTCTTGGGGAGTGATGTGTCTACCAACTATGTTTTTATCATTTCCAGTTCAGTACTTTCAGAACAAGGGGGCATTCCGCTCATTCCGATCATACCCCCTCCAAGCCCTAGGATGGTTTCCTTTGATTGGAATGACCTTGTTGAGCCTCGTCTTCCTTCTGCCAAACCTTTTCAAATAAGGGTTGAAGTTAATTCAACAAACATTTATCAATGTATTGTGGATGAAGGAGCCTCTGCAAGTATTTTATCCTCCTTGGTTTGGAAAGTCTTGGGATCTACCGAGCTTGTGTATTCTTCACATGAGCTATTGGCTTTTGACAGACATCCTAGTGAATATTTGGGGGTTCTTCCTTAGTTACCTATCTCGTTAGGTGGGAAGACTATCCTTGTTGATGTTATAGTGGTGCAAGGCCCATTAGATTTAAATATGCTTCTTGGGCGTGATTATGTATATGCTATGAACGTTGTAGTGTCTATGCTCTTCCAGGTGATGCATTTCCCTCACAATGGAAGAGTTGTCACTATCGACCAACTGGCATCTGATAATCACCATCCTAATTTGGTGTTATTTCAGGCTGCCCCTTTATATGTTCCTAGTGTTCGGGTGGACTCCACCCCGCCACAGGTTAATTATGTGGCGTCTTATCCTTGGTGTTCAATTGCTTATGAGAAGAAACCTGTGTAATCATGTTTTCCTTCTTAAGACTTGGAATCAACAATTGATCCTTTGGTTTATCCAATGGGGGCATGAGAGCCCTTGCTTCCCCCTCTTGATCCAAGTGGGCTTGAGTGTCCTTCTGAGTCTGATCTCGTTGTTTGTATATCCTCAAGCCCTCATGCTTGTGACTCTTTGCTGATAGACTCTGCCAGTCCTTGCTAGAACCTCCATCGTCATATGAATTATGGCCAATTTACTTCACCCTTTGGGACTGTAGAACCTTGTTTGCGTGATTTATCGGATTTTGAATTGCCTTCAGATGAGGCTATCCTTGAAGCCATGACTGCAGTTTCTATACCGCGGGAGGAATTATACCGTGGTTTGTGTTTTCTTCCCTCTTGAGAGAATTTCCAAGTTGACTATCGAAGAGACTCTTGGTCTAAGCCCAACAGTGGGCTCTACCTGAACTAGTTTCATACATGAGTCGTAGCCCCCATGGGTCTTCTTTTAAGCCCTTTTCAGACCCTTTAAAACATGAAAAGATTGTCGAGCGATCTTGATGTCTTTCACACTCGTTAAACTGAAATTTGAAGGAACATCTGTCTGGCGGTAGTTTACCCCTTTTTCAGTCCAGATGGTCAACTATACTAACAAAGGTACACTCTAGGGACCTTGGTTCTCTAGAAGAGTATTCTCAGGTATAATTTTAAACCTTTTTCGGGCCTGAGGGACTAAATCTATGAAAACGATATCCCCACGAAGTCCATAGTTAAGCTCTTTTTAGACTCCCTAAAATTGAAAAGATTGCCGAGTGACCTTATTCTTTCACACTCGTTAAATTGGTCCAAAAGAACATTCCTGACAGAGTCCATAGTTAAGCTTTTTTCAGACTCCTTAAAAATGAAAAAAATTGTCGAGTGATATTGTCTTTATCACACTCATTAAAATGGTTTTGAATAGACGTATGGTCGGTGCTAGTTTACCCCTTTTTCGAGCCGACTAGACTATATTCGAAAAAGGTACCCCAATGGAGTCTTCTTTTACACTTTTTCAGACTCTCTAAACATGAAAAATCGTTGAGCTTACCTTCTCTGGGCTTGTTAAAATTACATCGAAGGACGTTTCCATTGTGTGTCTTATTAATCACATTTTCATACCTGCGTCTTTGCCCTAATGTCGACTCCATGTTGTTCTCAACTAAACCATCTGAATCATGCCTTATACGCAAGATCGGTAGCACTTTGCCTCTGCCTCTTGACACCTTTGGCCCATGGAGGATTTTTCCCGAGTGTCCTTTTCCTGCATATGTCCCTTTACCCTGAGTATCCCTATGTTCTGTGCACTTGGAACTAGTATGTTTGCGACGTTCGATCCTCCTTTGTAACGTAACATTCTTTTATTATTTTTCAAGCTTTCCAAAATTATTAAAAAAGTCAAAAAAATCAAATATACCACAAAAAGAGGAAGGGAAAAGTATTTTTCTTTTTGTTGGCAACACAATGAGTCGCCCTTGGACAAAGAACATCTTTTCTGTTTGTTCATCAAAGATCCGGTATATAGTATGACCTTAGGAAGATATTCTCATAGAGTTGTGTCCTCCTTCGTTTGGTTATTCTTCCTAACATATGGAGAGTTGGCATTGCCTCCTGCATCGTCAACTTATGTCAATATCATGCTACATGAGTCTCATCATTTGTCGTGCTACTATCCAAGGGAAGTTTTTACCAAGCTCCTGTCAGCCTTTCTGCAGTTTGTCTCTTGTCCTCATGCCCGACTATCCTAAAACACCAATCAAAATCCTTATTCAAAATCAATGAAGTTCTCTTCCTGATCACCGAGATCCTCTTGTCTATTCATGGAAGATCTCTGGGTAATGAAGTTGTACACTCACATTACACTCTTACCCGAGTTTCGAAAATCTTGAAGTTGTTGCTCGAGCTCAAAAGCATCATCTCCAGCCATCATACGACACTTAGCTTCTTGAAGATGGATACTATACATGTATATCTTTTGATTTTGAGATGTAGATCTGTTGTGTATTGCTCGTGGCTACACTTTATATAGTTATATGACATGGATCTACAGTGTATTTGATTGGCAACCATGATTTTAGTTTTTTTATCTCGAGCATGGGTATGTCTGCCTTAGAGATACAAAATGTTATTTTGCAGATGGCAACTCCCGAATACTGGTCCCTGGGCTCACTCACTTGGCACGTTGATAAACATTGGTAAATTATTTCGGCCATCATATGCTCTTATAACCTCACACTTTAGGGGGCATATATTATAAGCCTAATTTGCACCCAACCTGCATACCTGGCCTCAGGCCCTACTATTTTACAATTTCTTCAGCCAAGCTCTTCTAAAAAGCCCTCTTTTTTGAGCCACACACGCCCTGGCCTTCTACAGCCCACGTATTCACACATCAATACACATGTAGGCCTTCGACAACCCGCGTATACTGACAAAAGCATGAAAAATGGAAAGTTGCAGATGGGAAAAAAAGTTTCAAGAAATTGCTAAAATCGTTTGACTTCCTATGGCTAGTCATTCAACTGGATAACTACCTATAAAAGAAGGGGTAGGGGTCCCATTTAAAAGAAGAAGAAGAAGAGCATAGAAACTTTTCCCAAATTTATCTCCCCTTCGCCCCAATTTCCTGCAATTGTATTGTGAGGTTGAGTAGTTGGTGTGTTGTAAAGAGGAGCCCAGGACCAGGTTTGAGGAGCAGTGCCATCCACATATTGTAAGTTTACTCTTGTGAATATTAATACAAAAATGAATAATTTTTTCGTCCCACCATATCATGTGTTCACATTGTGTATTTATTTTATGATATTGTCACATGTATCCCAACAATTAGTATATGAAATTCATGTTTGCAACTCTGTGTTTGTCCATGTGTGAATGCATGTCAGCTTTGGGAGGAGGCTTGCAGTCAAGGAGCGAGTGAAAGTGAAGGGATCGACATCAAACGAAGGATTTAAGGTAGAGTCACCTAATCTTGTTTGCACATTTGTATTGCATGAATGTGGGGTTTCGTGTTGGGAGAATAGGAAAAATTAGAGGCCTTTAAATGGTCATTTTCTACATGCATGATTAGATCCCTTAAATGATAAGTCCATAAGTGGGATTTCCCACTCACATCACAGTCCAAAAGGAACTCATAGCTGAGGAAGAGCTGATCAGTGGGGCTCAGAGTAGAAATCCCGCGAGACTGATGGGACAAGCAACATCTAGTGTGCAACAACATTAGAGACCAACTATACATCCATCAGGGTATTGAGGTACTCTGAGAGGATCCATGCTCACGACACCACCACGACCAATGCCTCAATAGTAGACTTCGTACAAAGGACCACATCACCAACAAGAGTGTCATCTACAACAACAACAACATTTTCATCCTGTTCAACATAACATACCAGGGTTTCAGGTTGGTGGGCCAAAACATTCTACTTCAGGGACTAGGAGTATTGGACCAAAGACCGAATGTTGGACATGTGGAGAGACACATTACCAGAGTGACTGTCTGGTTGAGAGGGCCAGATCATTATGGTTGTGACATTATATAATGGTTGTGACATTATACTTGGTGTGAAATGGTTACGCACTCTCGACCCTATTACCATGGATTTCTATAAATTAACCATGCAATTCCAGCAAGAGGGTCAACAACACCAGTTCCAAGGAATCAAAACAAGGTCACTAGAGATCATCAGTTCCCACCGAATGGAAAATATCCTCCAAAAAGGTCATTCTATCATTATTTCCCAACTTCATGCCATTCAGGCAGTTGAGACACCCTCTATACATCCTTACCTCCAATCTATGCTCTCCCAATACCAAGTTGTGTTTCAAACCCCCCAAGGACTTTCAACTTCTCGTGGTGTCCATGACCATTCCATACCTCTAGTTCCAAGTAGTCTTCCTCCAAATTTTCACCTTTATCGTCATCCCTTCGCACAAAAGAATGAAATTGAGAATATTTAGAATCCAGTGTCATCAATCCCAATACGAGTCCCTATTCTTCTCCAATAGTCATGGTACTCAAGAAATAAGGCACTTGGAATATGTGTCTTGATTTTAGAGTTCTCAACAAAATCACCATCAAATACAAATTTCCATTCCTGTCATTGATGACCTTTTGGATGAATTAAGTGGTGCTCAATATTTTACCAAACTTGATCTCTGCTTTAGCTACCACCAAATTCGTATGAAAGAAGAAGACATTCCCAAGACTACATTTAGAACTCATGAGGGTCACTATGAGTTCTTGGTTATACCATTCATCCTCTGTAATGCTCCCTCCACTTTCCAAAGTCTCACAGATCATGTCTTCCATGCTTTCCTCCGTCATTTTGTCTTGGTTTTCTTCGATTATATTATCATCTATAGAAAAACTTGGCAATCCCATCTTTCCCATGTGGATCAAGTTCTCTAGTTACTATCTCATCATTCTTTTTTTCTTAAATAGTCTAAATGTTCTTTTGGATCCTCTAAATTTGAGTACTTGGGACATATTGTTGGAAAGGGTTGTGTATGAGTGGATCCAAAGAAAATTGAAGCTATGCAGGATTGGCCACACCTAGGAACTCTTAAAAGTCTACATGGCTTCCTGAGTTTGACGAGATATTATCGCAAGTTTGTTAATAATTATGGAAAAATTGTTCCCCCCCTCACAACACTCCTTAAAAATAATTCTTTCAGTTGGACTCCAATAGCCAACCATGCCTTCCAATAATTGAAAATGACTATGTGTACTACTCTGGTTATGGCTCTCCCTGACTGCAACAAGACGTTTGTACTGGAATGTGATGCTTTGGGGATATTCTCATGCAAGATGGAATACCTTTGTCTTTCACCAACAAACATTAGTCTGAGCACCTTTTGGGCCAATCCACCTATGAAAAGGAAATGTTGGCTATTCTTCACACTGTGGATATTTGGCATCCTTATCTCTTGGGGCAATGCATCCAAATAAAAACTGATCTTCAAAGCCTCAAGTATTTTATGGAACAAATAATTTCTTCCCTGGAGAAACATAAATGGGTAACCAAGATGCTTGGATATGAGTATGAGATCATCTACAAAAAAGGAAAATAAAATGTGGTGGCTAATGCCCTTTCCAGGAAATATGAAGAAGAGGGGTTTATTTTTTCCCTCTCTTTCATTGTCGCAAATTGGATTCAGTCGGTTCGCTAGGAATGGTTGCAAGATCCCAAAATTTCAAGACTGATCCAAACATTGTACTAGGATCCACAAGTTTCTCCAAGGTACTAGTGGAACCAATATGAGATCCGTTATAAAGGTCGCATGTATTTAAGCAAGCAGTCAAACCTTAAATCCACCATGCTCTCTGAGTTTCATGCTTGACCTACAATTGAGCATTCTAGTTTTACCAAAACCTATAAGCGGGTCAAACATTATTTTTTCTGGGATGGTATGAAACATGACATTCACACCTTTGTGGATGAATATGATACCTTTCAATGCAATAAGGGGGAGACAATCAAAGCCCCATGTAAACTCCATCCGCTTCCAATCCCACCTACTATTTGGACATATATTTCTATGGAATTCATTGTTGGCTTACCTAAATTAGGAAATAAGTTAGTCATCATGGTAGTAGTGGATTGTCTTTCCAAATATGCTCATTTCCATGCTCTTCAACACCCATTCACCACCTCCATGATCGTTCAATTTTTTATGGATCATGTCTCTAAACTCCATGGCATGCCTCAGTATATTGTTTTTGATTGTGATCCCACTTTCACCAACACTTTCTGGAAATAATTGGTCTGAATCTAGGGAGCCCAATTACATCTTAGCACAACATATCATCCTTAGATTTATGGCCACACTAAAGCAGTCAACAAGTGTTTGGAAACCTATTTGAGGTGTTTTGTATATGACATAAAAAATCAGTAGGTTTAGTGGTTACCCCTCTCTGAATGGTGGTACAATACTTCTTACCACACAACCACTCACATGACTCCCTTTGAAGTAGTTTAAGGACATCCACCACCTTCAGTTGTATCATACATGTCTGGTGTCTCCAAGGCTCAACAGGTGGATCAAACTCTTACAGTCTGTATGGCCATCCTCCGTACTCTCAAACAAAATTTGGTCATGGCTCAGAATCAAATGAAACAACAAGTAAACCAAGGTTGTTCTGAATGTGAATTGGCTGAAGGGGACCAAGTGTTTCTTTGTCTACAACCTTATAAGTAGACTTCACTCAAATCCCAACATTGTCAGAAACTCGCCCCCAAATTCTATGGTCCTTATCATATTCTCAAGGGAGTGGGGTCTGTGGCCTACCACTTAGAGTTTCCTAGTCACTCTATGCTCCACCTTGTTTTTCACGTTTCCTTCTTAAAGAAAGTGATTGACACTAACTGTCATACTTAGAATAGTCTACTTGAGTTGGATGAATAAGGTTCCATTTGGTTACAACCACAAGCAGTCTTGGACCAACACGAGTGTCGTCTCCGCCAATGCACTATCAAGGAAGTTCTAGTTCAGTGGAAGGACACAAAGCCAAAAGATGCCACCCGGGAGCCGACTACCATTCTACATTGATTTCCCCATCTCAAGACTTGAGGACAATGTTGTTTTTAAGGGGGAGGACATGTTAGGGACTTGACCTTCCTAACCCCTCATGTAGGTAGAATAATACACTTTCCATGTAATAAAGGATGATATTAATAAGGCCTAGTAATAAGAAAGAATAAGTCAAATGTAAGAAGACCTAATAGAAGCTTCCACTTTTAGAAAGATCTTCCTCTAGATTTTTATTTTGGTAGACATATTTAGTATAAATAGGAGTAGAGGGAATGATAATTTTTTGTCTAGAGAATTATTGTAATAGAGCTTTGCTCTGCTGGAGGTTGCCCCCTCGAAGAGGCAAGTGAACATTGTTTCCTATCAAGAAAGGAATTATTTTGGTGTTGTGGTTCCATATGATTTGATGTTCTGTTATTATTCTCTTCAATATTTCTCTTTTCTTATATTATAATAGATATGGTACCTAACAATTTCATTGGGTTACATTAAGTTGGAATTGCAATAGGTTGTAGGCATGGATAATTTTAAGGATGAAAATTTATCTCAGCGTGTAGAAAATTTGGTGAATCTTACTACTCCTTAATATGCAATCTTTAAAATATTTGGAGAAATTTTTGTAAAAATATTCAAATTTATAAGGTTTTTATATAGTTTATATAAAATTTTGGCAATTTTTAAGGTAAAATATTTTTATTTTATAAAATTTGGGTGAATCATTTTTATAAAAAAAATGAAATTGGCGAACAATTTTTTGGGGAAAAACATGGAAAATTAGCCCATGGGAAAATTTTAGCCCCTAATTTTTCCCCTAGTTACAAAGATCTATTAATGAAAAGAAGGGAGAAGTCTACATAGTTGAACTTAGAATTGAGGTATGCCATAATGTAGAGGGTTGCAATAATTAGGAGTGGAAAGAAGAAGAGGCAGGATTATAGGGGAGAGCTACAATAAAGAGTGGTTCATATTTTGGAGCAAAAGAAGGAAGAAGAAGAAGAGGAAGACCAAAACATAATCAATTGTTGATCTATCAATAACATTGTGAGAAACATGCTCACTTATTTTCTACTAGGGGATTTTGATGCAAGAGTATACCTATTACCTAGTTTCATGACAATAATGCACACCCCAATTTTGTTTCCCATGTTGTTTTGGAGAAATTTCCTAGTTTTACTTCATGCTTTTCTAATAGTTTTGATAGGCAACAAATTTTTAGCTTGGGAGCAACCCCAAATATTTGGTTTTGAATCCTAAATTTGGGTATCGTATAAAGGAAATATTCAGATATACATCCATAAATTTCATCAATAACTATTTTTTTAGGGGTTGTGCACAAGCCTAACTTGAGCATGACAAAAAATTCATGTGTTCTAATTTGAGCAACGACAAGAGTCTACTTTATAACCTAAAAGAAACTTCCAACCTTTGAGGTTAATTCCAAAATTTAGATATGTTTTATAGGACATATTCCTCTATATAACCACAAATATTCATCATAACCCAAGTCTTGAACTGAGAACGATGAACATTCCAAGTGTTTTGATTTTTAGCAGTGATGGGGGTCTAGTTTTTAGCTTGAAAACAACTTCAAATCTTTGGTTTTGAAATTTTGATATTTTTTATAGTACATATTACTATACTTATACACAAATTTATATTTAAAAATTTAAGGGCTACACCCAAACCACTAATTGAATGTGATGTAAACTATGATTTTATCACACATGTTTGTTCTTTTGCTTTGGATTTGACTACTCAGACCACTAGTTTCGGTTTGCACCTAGAACTTGGGAAGGTAACTCTTATATGTGTGCAAGTGGGATTAATTAAATAAATTCTAGCATTACCACAAGAAGCTAATATACTTGGAACTAAGCAATCATGATCGTTTCATGACCACATGATTTAAATAATTGGAAGTATCATGTAATTGAGGCTTTTGGCCTTTGAATTTTGTATCATGTGTTCAAGGATTTTAGACACTAAGAAGTGTGCGCTTCACCTAGCTAAGTGTTGTAATATGTTCTAGAGGCCTTATAATAGAATTGTGATTTTGTACATTTTTTCCATGTTAGCTTTCAATTGCAGTTACTTCTTGTTGTTGTGTGTACTCTAATATTGCAATCCCTATGTATGCATAATTTAGTTCTATAAATTGATCTTGCAACCTGATATGTGGTTGTGGTTGCAATATTTGGTATCAAAGTTGAAACTTGTAGCTTAAATTGTGGCAGTGGTTGCATCAATTGGACCCTCCTATGCCCTAACATCGTTTCTCTAATAATTTTTTGCGTTGTAATATGAAGCTTACATACTTTTGTTAAAATTCATGTCAATATATCAACATCTTGTAATGGTACTTGTTATCATGTTGAAGTTGCTTTTAACCTTTCTTATTTCCTTGACCACTGCTTTGCACATCTATTTTTATTATTTATAAATTCTTATGAAACTATGTCATGATAAGGTGTGATACCAATTGATATTAGTTAATCAAAGCTTATTCTCTCTATGAATTAATTTGAAAATTTTTGCAATCCAAAATGAATGGTCCATGTTATCATTAGTAGCGAAAATAAAAATAACGATTCCTATTATAAGATCTCACAATATTCTAACACATATTATGAAATAAATTCATGACTTCCTGTTGTTCTTCTCATATCTATGCCAATATCCATTTATTATTATTAACTAGAATAATGGTAACTCAGTTGGTTTTGGTTTTGTTCCAATGTCATGAAAAATATTATTGTAATCAATTCCCAATCTCCATAAAAATGGATTAAGATATATCTAGTATTACATGTTTCATTAACTCTTATTAATAGTGGCTACACTAATGAAGATGTCTTCACTATTAGATTAAACTTATAATTAAACAAATTTTAAAAATTACCAACTTCAAATTACCTACACTATTTCTTTAAACAAGATCTTAAACGTGTAAAGCGTGTGTTTTCTTTTGGAACAAGAATCTTCCACAAGTTACTCAAACCATCAGTCTCATCACCTTCTTTAAAGCATCCAATCATGGTGATTTGTTGTTCATCTTCCCTTAGTTCATAGGATTTAATTTTTTATTTTTTTTTAAATAATTATTTTAGGTCGATCCAGGTGTATATTAAGAAACCAAGTATAACTTTGAAACTTTTAACTTGCATATGGTATGATTGATTTGTATTTTTTTCCCAATATTTGAAACATGTTTGAAATTGTATAATTAAAATTAAAAATATTATTTTATATTTATTAAATATATATTAAAAAAAATATATATAGCTTTGAAACTCTCAGTAAGATTGTTTTACATAAAAAAAATTCAATTTTTAACATATTCTTCAAATTGTATAATTAAAGTTTAATATCATGATTATTAATCACTCTTCTTTTTTTCCACCATATCTATTATATTATTATATTAAGGTTGGGAGTAGATATTCCTAACATCTTATTTTTTTTATGTTAAAATTGAAATTAAATATTTTAAATTTTATAAATTACATTAAAATAATAACTTTCTACTCACCTTCTCATATACAAAAATATTTAACAAATATGCCATCCAAAAACATCGTAAAAAAAATCCCAAAACATCTCCCTATGAAGGGAACAAAAAGAAAGTTTTAACAACTGTAATTTCTACTCGACCTTCTCATATATAAAAAGATTTAACAAATATGACATCCAAAACCACATTAAAAAAAAATCCCAAAACATCTCCCTATGAAGGGAACAAAAAGAAAGTTTAAAGGGAAAAATAATCCCAAACTTAAAAATGATTAAGTCAATCAAAGCTTTTCCAATTAATTATTTTAATTCTAAGATCTAATAATACTTAACATTCTCAATGATTGAATGATATAATAAGAAAATCACAATCATCAACCCTTTCGAGAAGTTTCCTACCACAAAAATTATTTTAACATTTTGTATTAACCTATATTGTTTTGTACCACATATGAAAGTTCTATTTTAATATATTAGTTTAGAAAATAAAATCATGTAGAAGATCTTGGAGAAGAAATTTTTTCCAACAAAATGTTTTGTAAGTGATCATTCATGCTTTATTTTTATTTATTTTTTAACGATGTCCATGTATTTGCACACATTTTGATATGTGCAATTAAATACAAATATTACGAATTTCAATATAATAATGTGAAAGTTAGGCACACACAACTTTCATGCTATCACATGAAGGACACATAAAGTAAAGTAGGACACATGTTCTTTGAGAGTTGACTTTTGTATGATGTATAAAGTACGACCTAGGTCTGCAATAGTGGTTACATTAAACAAAGAGTTGGGAGCTAAATAAAGAGTTGGGAGCTAAATGTGCCAAGTAGAAAGCCATTGTAGGAGCAAATAAAAGAGGTGTAGTTTCAAGAACACAAAGAAATAGATGTTATAATGAAGAAAGTAGATTTGCCTAATTAAACAAAGAATTGGGAGCTAAATATGCCAAGTAGAAATCCATTGTAGGAGCAAATAAAAGAGATATAGTTTCAAGAACACAAAGAAATAGATGTTATAATGAAGAAAGTAGAGAGGTATAATGTTGAGGACATGGAAACTATAGTATAGAGTAGGGAGTGATAGATCATGTGCATTTGGTAATATAACACATTGCATAATTTGTTTTTATTTTTACATTAAAACTATAGCCAATAATTCTTTAAAGTTGTCACACAATTGTTTTTTTTTATATTATTATCAAATTCTACTGCTATGTAGAGTTGAGAGAGGTTGTAGATAATATAAAAGTGTTAATGTAATTAAGTTTAGAGAATCTAAAATCTTATGTTGATAAGAGATGCTGCCACAAGTCTACAATGTATCAATGCATTTGTTCCAATCAACTATGGTGGGTCGGTGTTTGAATTACTTACCTTATCATAATGGAGTTTGGAAGGTCATGAATCTTAGTGTCTATAGCACCTTTTATTCACCATGTTAGATTTCATGTATAATCCTTGTTTTAAATTCCAAACTTTACAAATCTACTACATAATTTGCATTCTATAGGTTAGGTTGGTTACAAATTTACTATCCTACAAGACTGCTATAGACTTAGTGTCTGGAATGACTTCTACAAGGTTCTATCCATTTGATCCATACTTTCTAAAATGATTAGATATGGTTGATACCAATGTTTACTTTCTAATAAATGTGACAGACTCCAATTAAGAGGGTCGAATTTGGAATAACCATAAACATATGAATGAAGAAGATTGTAAGGTGTTCATAGTTTTGATTCATTCTATGTCTTGTAGCACCGAGGGCTGTTGAGATGGATATGGAACAACAATGACAATTAGTACTCCTCACTATTAGGGAAAATGATCCTCTATAGCTTTGTTCAAATTCATAGTCAAATGCAAAAGAAAAATAAAAACAACGACAGAGGCTAGGCTAGAGATAGAGGAAAATGAAGCAAGGGAAAAAGAAAAGACAAGACAGAGTTAAACATACAAATTGCAAACCATAAATGATGAACTATAGTAAAAAATTGATGAAGACAACATTCCATAACAAGAAAACAATAAAAAACATCTAGTTGGTAGTCCTACCCCTTGCCTTCTTTCTTTTTGTTGCACAAGGGGTGTGCAACCTTTTAAGTTGTAGGCATATGATGAGCCTCTGAACTTCCTACTTGTGCTCATATTTTCTTGACTATTTTATTTTTCATAAGCCCTCCATATACTCATTTACATACCTGAATTATTGTCATAATTATCAATGGATATCCATTTCAATTTATTTAGTATTTTCTTGTGAATTGATTTGTTTGGCATAATTATGAGATCACAATGAAAATATATTTGGGTTTCATGAATGACTTAGTTAAAAGGTATCATTTCCATATGTTGCAAAATAGTATGCTACCAAATCTTGTACTGTAAAATGCTAACGAATTTGATTTTTCGGCCTCCTATCAAATGATACTAACAAATATGATTTTGTAGCCTCATATAGAATGTTTTTGATGAATTTGATTATATATCCTCTTGTCGAATGTTACTGGTGAATTTTTGTGTAAAATTTTTGTATGCATGTATTGTAGAATTTACATCTATCTCAAAAGAATGAATTCATGTTGCAAAATACATTACCAAGTTAAATAGTGTGCTATAGAATTTGTAGTTATGTCATTGAAGACTTTATTTGTGTTGTGGATTGCATCATAAAGACAAGAGTTATTATAGAATGCTACAATCTAGCATTATAGGGGTTTGGAATGTTCCTCTCACCATGTGTCTTAGTAAACATGATAAGAAATAACTCATGCAAGCCATACAATAAGTCAAGTATTATAGAACTCAAGTAAAATTGGCCACTTCTCATATTAGTCATAAGGGCCATAAACATATCATTGATTTGTAGGAGTTCTATTGGAGGGAACCAAAAATTTCTTGGGGGTATGTTCCAAGAGATATTTGAGCTCATATTTGTATTTAAGGAGATAGGTTAGTAATCAAACCAATGAGATTGGAATCGGTTTTTATTTCCCTTGACATTGTAATTTCAAATTTCTTATCTAATTGAGATCATATTTATTCTCTTAACTTGTTGTTGTAATTAGGGTTTCATTTTGAGGGATTCAACACCTTTCCAATAACACTGATTAAACTATAGTTGATAAATTGCAACACTAATTAAACTAGAGGCTTTATGGCCTTGCAAAACTTCAGATATTTAACATAAAATGGTGTATTGTAGAGGAGTTGTTAGGTCTTGAAACTTTGATATATTTACATAAGTTGAATGATACTTCGTATTTGTGGCTAAAGAGAATAGTGAATTTCTTTAGAGTAAGGGATGACTCTGAAGAAATAAACCACTAGTTGAATCCTCTCTACCCATAGATTAGATTTATTATTATTTATTTATTTAATGGCTATAGCTTTCTTTCATTGTTTTGTTGTATATGTTGGATTACTGAGGGGGGGGGGGTGAATCAGTAATAGAGAAATTATCCCTTTTAACCACAAAATGTAAGTGTTATATCAATGTAGCATTATCATCCAATAGTTGCAAAGTAAATAAACAATGAAAAAATGAGCAATCATACACATACACAGTACACCAATGTTCTTACATGGAAACCCAAAGCGGGAGAAAACCACATAATGCTTTTTCTTATATGTATTTAAGAATTACATTCATTGGAAGCACCAACTTCCTTTGTTTTCCATTTGAAACTGGAAGGAGGCTCCAACCCCCTAGTTTCTCAGGATACAACCTGAAGGAAGCTCCAACTCCCCAATTCTCTGGCTACAACTAGAAGGAGGCTACAACTCCCTAGTTTCTCAAGCTACAACCCGAGGGAAGATCCAAATCCCCAATTCTCTGGCTACAACTAGAAATAGGATACAACCCCCTATGTTCTCCAACTAAAACTGGAATGTTTCTGCAACCACCTGTCCTTGCCATGTCTAATCGCCCTGACGTAGAAGTAGAATGATGGAACCACTGTCACACTATCATTGTGAGATATACTATTGTAAACATATACCAATCAACCTGTAATCAACCTGTAACAACCTGTACTAATAACCTGTGCCAACATACACCATACATAAAATTGTACCTCAATCTGTACCATAAACAAATGCATCAACCATGCACCAAACCTGTACAAATAACCTGTCACAATAACCTGTCCAAACAACCTGTAATCAACCTGTACCATAAACAAGTGCATCAAACCATGCACCAAATATGTACCAATAATGCATCAAATACACATAAACTATGACTCATCAAGATGTACCAACATCATCAACTATACACATCATGTATGTGCCAACTCATCAACTACTTGTCTCAACCATGTACCCAACATGTAACTCAACCAAAAGCGCTCATCAATTTCATCATCCAAATATGATTTGTAACTCTGTAATAGACTTGGTGTATATGATCACATACCTTCAAACCTTCCTTAACTTTAATAACAAGAGACTAGCATTTTCATCAAACTTTACTTTAGTCTCACATGACTAATTTTGGATTAGTCAACAACCCTAACTTGAAATAATCATAACTATGTACCTACAATCAATAAAGATATGAAAATAATACAAAATTTTCTTTAGTTTCTTTTATGCAATTCCTCCAAGTTTCACTACTTGGATCCTCTCATAAAAGGAGTTATAGAAAAAATGGCATACCTTATTGAATTCTGGCTTATTCTAGAGAACGAACTTGTAGAGCATGCCCCGGACGAAATATTTGTTGTATGCATCTAAAAATTGTACACATAATACTACAGACTGTACTCTAACCAATACATTTGGTCTTACTGAATTTGGATATGTTATGAAGAAGTTATGATGTGTTTACCCAAAACACCCATTTTAGACTAGTTTTAGGACTAGCCACAAACCCTATTTTCCACAGAGTGTAACTCAAAAAATACAATGACCCACAAGATTAAATTTATATCACAGCTACTATCCATCTAGAATAATATTACCTGCAAATATATTAAAACTCATACCATTATCCATCAAACAAACTTGGGTCCATTACCAAAACCATTGTGCTACCAGAATTTGCTACCGAACTTTCTTCAAGGGTTGACATCAATGACATCCAACCGAATTAATCAACAATATATTCTTTTTTATTTTTAATTTATTCAAGGGTTGTAATTGTTCATGAAACCATGGATTGCTCAGCCACATGTTCCATGGTTGAAGAATTGTTTGTGCATTTATTATGTAGCTACAACTATTTGTGGATTCCTCTTCCAACATGCCATGACCATGTGGTTGGATGAGGAATCAATTTATGGGGTTGAACAACATGTTGTAACGTAGATTTTATGTTTTTCATAAAATAGATTTATGGCTTTGATTGGTCTGTGATTCCTGTTTAACATGACATGGTCTTGTGGTTGGTTGAGGAATCAATTTCCTTTATTTCATTATGTTAAATTTACTTTCTAGCAATTGCATTTCAATTCCTAGAAGGTAAAGGTATTTCGTAGTAGTGAATCAAAGTACGGAATGGGAAAGATTTGCTCAAGGAAACTCATGCTACAAAATTCCCACACCTTTAACCCATGCATAAGAAACAACATTTAGGTTATCAGCACATAGGACTAGTAATACATAGTTCATTCAGTAGCACGTGAAGTCTTGTAGGTTGCATTGCCTCTACACAATACTTCACAAGTTTTACATTCTCTGGGTGATAATTAAGTGCAAGTTAGGGATTCAATAACTCATAAAATTGTTCAATTCTTTGACTCACCACAAACCTCTCTCAAAGACAAGGGCTCATAGAATCTAGAACCAAAATTCTATGGACCTTATTGTATACTCCAACACATTGAACAAGTTGCCTATTGATTGGCTCTTCAAAGCCACTTCAAGATTCACCCAATCTTTCGTGTGCCCTTTCTGAAGAATTTCATGGGGAAAAGTTCATAAGTTAAAACCAACCCTCCAAACTTAATGAAGAGGGTACCTTTTGGTTATAGATGAAGGAGGTATTTGCCACATGCTAATGTCTACTGTGATAGCAAAAAATTAGAGATGCCATAATATAGTGGAAGGATACATAATTGAATGATGCCTCCTAGTAACCAATAATGATTTTACAACAATTTCCACACCTCTACCCTTGAGGACAACATTTCTCGTGAAGGGGGAGGATATGTTAGGTCCCTACACTAACTTACATACTTTTAGGTAGTTACGAGTCATTTAATTAATGTTTGAGGCCATATTCTTTGAATAAAATCCATTAGGTAGTTACTGCGTAGTTACTCAATGTAAATGAATCTTTTTTACTAAATAAGGCCGAGTAAGTGGCATGGGGGCTTCACCTTGTTGACCAATATCATATCACATTCATTCATAAAGGGGATTTTAAAAGAGTCAATATATTGTAGGTAACGGGGGGATGAGATGCGGGGTATGGGGGTTCTAAAAAGGGGTATATGGTAAAAATAAGGGATATCTAGTAAAAATAGGTTTTTTATTTTATTGGAAAGATGTATTGGGACATGGGTGCAACAAAAGGATTTTGGGAGGTATTTATCAATATCTAGTGAAATTAGAGGTATTATTTAATATCCCATGAACACACATGCTATTTCATAGGTTCACTAAGTGGAGACCTCGTTCTAAGTGGTTGGTACTCATTAGTGATCAAACCACAAGTAGTTAGGGTTTTGATAGTGATAAGCTATTTATAGAGATAGCTTGCTATGTATTGCTTTGTGAACTATTTTTAATGTATTGGAGCTCTCCTCAATAGTGAAGAGGCATGTGAATATTTATCTCTCTTTTATTTTTATCAATATAAGGGTTATATTACGAGGGTTCTATATCATTATCTCTCTTATTTACTTTTTGTAGTTTTTATTTATTGAATAATTTCTCAATACATGTCATTTTTGTTGGTTAAGTACATTACAATAACAACACTTTGAGGGAAAAGGAAATTGAATACCCTAGGAGGGTAAATATTATGAGCGTTAAGATAAAGGGATGCATATATACATGGTGAAAAATATGGAAAATTTTAAGGATCCATACTTATCTTAAAGTGTAGAAACCTTAACACATATTACTAATTCTTAAAATGCCAATTATAAAATGTTTGGTGATATCTTTGTAAAAATATTCAAATGTATTGAGATTTTATGTAGTTTTTCAGTAAAATAATTTTATCGTACATAATTTGGGAGATTGTTTTGGAAAAAATGGAAATTGTAGAATAAATATTGACAAAAAATGAAAAAAATATCCCAATGGAAAAATTTATCCCCTAAAATTTTCCTTAGTGAAAAAACCTATAGGTGGATAGATGAAGAAGAGGGAATGACAATATCCAAAAGTGCGCCAAGATCGCTACTAATATCAGATGTAAGTTTTAGAGTTCTAATTTTAAAATATTGGAAAAGTTAAAGAAAAAGGAGAAATCCGTAGAAGAGTATGTCAAGGTGTTTTGGAGAACAACCATGAGAGTTGGCCATGTGAAGGAGAGTGAAGAGGAGACCACTAGATTTATGAGTTGTCTTATATTGTCTATTGCAAGGGAAGTATATAATAAGAAGGTGCATACCATGGAAGAGGATTATCAATTATCCTTGAAGGATAAAAGGAATTTTTTAAAGAAGGTAGTAGGATTATAGAATAATGGGAAGAAGTGAAGATAAGACACTTGAAGGAGAGAAGACATATGAAGTGCCAGCTAGTGACTGTAACAAATTTAACATGGCATCATAAAAGAATTTCTCCAAGTTGTTGTGGAGAAAGAGTGAGTGCATGAAGTGCATGTGGTTGAGAGAATGATAGAGGAGATTGAATAAGATTTTACAACATTATAGTTGTATAAGTTCCATTGAGGACGATACATATGCAAACTCTTTATCTATATACCTTTTTTTGATATGGTTGCAAGCAGTGAGCATTATGCAACATGCAAAAAGGATGATGACGTGGTTGAGATTAGTAGTGACAACATTAGTGAAGAAACAAAACATAGTAATCCTATAGATGATAATACAAAAGGGACACATGGGGACAATGTCTTCATGAATATGCAACAATTGCAAAAATAAGTGTTAATACTAGAGATATGAGAATATGAATAAGAACAATAGCAAGTGAACATGCATAATGATCCACATGGAGGTTATTCCAACAATAGTTGTAACATCCCGCTCTGGCGCACTTACCAAACTTATTCTTTGAGGACACTTGCTCGCAAGTGATCTGGATTTTTATGATGATAAAACTTTTTCCTTCATTATGATGCGTTAAGTTATATGACAGGATGTTTTTACTACCTTGATGTAGACAAGTGTTGTTGACTTAGTTTCATTGAGTGTGCAGGGTTTCAGACCTTGAGGATGCAGAGGCATCAGTGGAACTCCCTTGGACTCCGGATTGAGTCAGGGAGTGGGCTATTTGGGTTGTTTCATTTACGATGATATTGTTTTGTTTTGATGATATGCTA
>ML793643.1:165550-180677 GCA_009831015.1 Picea engelmannii | reverse complement strand
TTTATTATTGTATACTTTCCCTATCCTCTATAAGGAATTAGACAACACCTATTGAAATCCTACCCCATTATCCACATGTATGGAATTCTGGAATTTTCTCATTGGTTAGAGCCTTTTCAAATCTCATCCCACCCCATTTTCATTGTTTTGTATGATAATTCCAAAATCATATTCAATTGAATTTCCACATATAGGGAATTCTCTCATTGGTTAGAGCCTTTTCAAATCTCATCCCACCCCATTATCAATTGAAATTGAAATTGTTTTGTATGATAATTCCAAAATCATATTTAATTGAATTTTGTGTTTCTTTGAAGAAGTTATAACTTACTATAAAATAAAAATTCAAAATTTGTATTTCAAATTAACATTTTGTTTTATAAAATAAGTAGTTTTTTTATAGTTATTAAATTTATTGAAATAACACTAAAATAAGTTGAACAATCTAAAAACAGAAAACATAATATCTAATTTTAAAAATAATTTTCAACACACATAATGAAGTTAACAATTGAAAAAAAATAATAAAATTAAAAATTGTTTTTAATTTAAATTAAAAAATATATAATATATAATATTTAAATAATTTATTATAATTTATCTTTTATAACACCATTCACTAATAAACATCATTTAATAATAATTCATTTCTCAAAAATTTAAATAATTTGTTTAATATTCATTACACTATATAATACTTATAAAAATAAAAAATTAATAAAAAAAATCACATAACATTATCATCACATATAATATTTTGCAACCAATAACTAAATCTTCCCCATATAACTCTACCTTAAACAAAGTAACTATTTTCCATGATGAATAATATCATTATAAAAATTCCCATATCCAAATAACAATATCCCCAACCTAATTTGTATTTAAATTAAAAAACCCCAAATCACTTTTTGGAAGATTATATCAACCATAAGGATTTGGAGGGGTTTTGATAGGTTGTCACTTTAGTGAGTGATATCAACTTATCCCTCTATAGAGTAAAAGGGATATTTTCTACCTAACAAAAATGTAATGTGACTTTTGTAAAGTAAATATATTGAAATATTTTGAATTAAATATATATATCCAAGAAAAAAGTTCATATACATGAACCATGAAAATGGTTCAACACTCTTATGACCAAACACAGTGAACAGTTAGGTCTTCCACTCTTATTTACCAACTTTATCTCTGCATTGTTATTAGATTTGTCATGTTTTTGGGACCATTCTAAGGTTTGATACAATTTGTTTAACCGATACTCTCTATTTAAGAGCATAAACAATTTGTTTCATACTCTCTATTTAAGAGCATAAACAATTTGTTTCACATTTAAGAGTATAAACTTAGAGTTAAGTATAGAGATAACTTTATTATATTTATGTAATGTTAAGTGTGTAAAATTGGTTTTTTTTAGAATTAAGTATGCAGATAACTTTATTATATTTATGTAATGTTATATTTATATGTGGTTTTCAGTTATGATATATAAAATGAGATTTTTTTTAATATAACAAGATTTTATTATAAAATATTTATTTATTTATTTTTATATTTTAATCGCTTATATAAATTTAAAAAATAAATATATATAAATATATTATTCAATATAATTGAATACCCTAATTATATTAATAGGGAAAAAACTTATAATCTACAAACAAGTTAATTCATTATATATATATATATATATATATATATATATATATATATATATATATATATATATATATATATATATATATATATATATATANTTTATATTTTAATCGCTTATATAAATTTAAAAAATAAATATATATATATATATATATATATAATTAATAGGAAAAAAACTTATAATCTACAAACAACTTAGCTCATTGGATTGCTTATTCAAGTCTCTTATAGCACTTCATCTCCCTTTGAAGTTAAAAAAAATCATAAAAGAATGGGAAAAAATTTAATAACTATGACAAGGAAAAAATCCCACTCCATTCCCTTGCTCTAAGTTAAATGAACTTATAATATTATTGTATCCATTATAGCTTTTGCATCTTTTAATAATAAAATATTATTTTGAGTGTGGGTTAGATAGTGATTTCAATAATACAAGTTGTTATAATGTTTGGTGTTGTTTGAACTTAACATTATCTTATTCTCAATGATTGAGTAATATAATAAGAAAATCACAATCATTGAACCTCTTAAGGAGTTTCCTAAGAATCCTATAACCATATTATAACCCATGACAAATAAGTTATTTTAAGTTTTTGTTATGAGAATATTGTAATATTGTTTTCTCTATGTAGGAATCTTGATAGGAAAGAAAGGATAATGTAGCCAAGACAAAAGCTATTTTTTATGTTCTCAGTGAGCCATAGCGTGAAAGAATATTTGCTATGTACTGCAAATCAAACTTATCAATTTTTTGGTGTATTGTATATCTTAGTTTAGAAAATAAAATCTTGTAAAAGATCTTGCCAGAATGATAAATTTAACATTAACCTTTCTTAATTCATTCTTGGGAAGGTCTGCGCCACATTCATTTTAAAATTGATGCTTGTGTTCATGTATTTGCACGCATCTTTAGAACCCAATTAAATTATCATTATGGTGTTTTCTAGCAGGTGAGATTACTCATTTCAATATAATATGATTTATTGAGAGTACATATTTCAATATTGTATAGCCAAAGTTAGAAACAACCAAAGAAAGAAACGTTAAGTTAAGATTGTTGATATTCGATTATGTATAAAGTATGATATTCCATGTAAAGCATTTATGCCCCTATACTAGGGGGCTAAAATTTACTTCGAAATATATTTTTTCAATTCAAATACAAGCCTTGTATTTGTCTTACAAAGGTTGAGCACTATAGGTGGTTTGCTTGAGTATTTAAAGGTCGAGCACAAAGCATTCATGCCCCTACACTAGGGAGCTAAAATTTACTTTTAAAGTGATATTTTTTTTAATTCAATACAAGCCTTGTATTTGTGTTAAAAAGGTTGAGCACTATAGGTGGTTTGTTTGAGTATTTAAAGGTTGAGCACTATAGGTGGTTTGCTTGAGTATTTAAAGGTTGAGCACTATTCTCTAGCAAACTTATTGAAAAAAAAGGCATATGTTTCTTCAAAGGTTTGCGTGAGATGTTTATTGTAATGATTCTCCAATAAGTCATTACAACCCTTTTAAGAGAGGGTTGGTGTCAATCAAAATCTCAACCCTCATAAGTATTGGTTGTGAAAGATATTTTTGATTTGGTTTAGACTTATAGGTCAACCTTTTTATGTTAGGTAAGGTTTTGATTGGTTTAAGACTTAGTTTAGAGATAAAGATATAGTTGGTAGTTTCTATCTTTTAAATTAAGTAAGATTGATTTTAAAGGAGTTGGAAATTAACTAACATGATTAGAGCAGTGGTACCGATGAGAAGTTTATTTTAAAAATTTGTATAGTATGATAATATATGTTTAGTCATTTTACCATATGTATTAGGCCTCACAAAATCATTGACATGGAATGTATGTTATAGGGATTAACTTTGGTTGTATTGTTTTCTTTTGATTTGATTTGATTTGATTTATATGTTGTTATTATTTGAGGGCATTTTAGTTTAAAAAATGATCTGGATGGTTGAAAGATACATTTATGGATGATGTAATCTAGACTTTTGATTTGATATGGTTTGATTATTGCTTGATGTGTATATATATCTTTTATGATTTATGCGTTGATAACATTGTGTTGCTATGGAAGAACCACATGTGTAGATGGACACCAGATTGAGTCACGATATGTGAATGTAGGATGGGGTTGGGTTATGTATGATTGACTTGTAGATAACATTATTTATTGTTTATTCATGACTATTAGACAATGTTATTTGATATGTTTGTCTATAGATGTGTGCAGATATAGAGAAACATTTTCAAAATAAGCTTGCTGCAACATCCGTATTTTTAATCCCCAGCTCAATGATGTATAATGTACATATGATATATGGTTGTGGGCCAAGAAATGCAATATGTAAACTTTGTATATCATACTGATAAATAAAATATAACAGTAATTGCAGTTGGACAAAGGTGGAGTAATTGGGAGATAAGTTTCCACGAGAGAGGGGAGGGTCTATATGTTGGACAGTGGGTTGTCATTGATGTCAACATATGTGATGGAGAATTCTCCAAAGTGGTCCCCTTATGGCATAGCTCTAAGAATGACCCTTATGGGAAGATGCTTTGAAGAAGTCTACAAGAAACCCATAGGCATGGTCATGAAGCTTGAACTTGTTTGAGGAATAAGGAAATGAAGGAAAGTGTAAATGCAGTTAACACACTCATATATGGATAGTCCTTGTCATATTGTTTCCAATGGTAGGTGGAACATCACGGAGTTCCTCACGGTTGAGGAGTTATGAGGTCATGAAGTTGGAAGCCCCAAAGATGGGTTAAGAAGCCCCTAAACAGTTACAAGTCATTAATTAAATGGTCAAAAAGTTGTAACAAAAAACAATGAGTTGACCCTAAAATCAGTAAAAAGGGTAAAACAATGATTAATTAAAGGGTAAAACAATTGTAACAAGAAATAATGAGTTGATCCTAAAATTAGGAAAAATGGTAAAACTGTTACAAGTTAGCCCCAAAGGAAGGCACTTGAAAAGTATAAATAAGGCACCTAAGAGTTCATTTGTTACATCAACTCAAGTGATTTTTATCAGAGGTAACCAAGGACATCTGAGGCAAATTTCAGAGGCAAGATGAAGTGAAGAAGGGCGAAATTCCAAGGGAGGATGAAGTCTTGTGATCATGTGTTCTAAGGTATGTTATTTAAAGGTCATATTACCCTTTTCACTATAAATATTTTTCTAGAGTAAATCATATAAAGAAAAAATGGATGTTTTTTAAGAGACATATCAAGGTACATATGGTGAAAAGTTCAGCTTTTGGGTTGTTGTACTTTTGGCAATACACTCTGTGGAAGATATGTTTTTTTACTAGTCCTGAAACTAGTCTCAAACAAGTGTTACAGGTAACAAAATCATAACTTCTTCATGTTATAATTTTAGAAGTTACAATTATCTTCTTTAACATTCATTAACAATTGCATGTAATAGGATCATTGAAAGATAAACAATCACAAAACACAAGATATATCCTAGGAAATCCTCATGGGGGAGAAAACCCAACAACCAATTTTTCAGTATAGATTCCTTTAACCAATGTAATGTCACATTATAGATATCCACAAATAGAACAAGACCAAGATACCAAAGACCAAGAAACCAAGACCTTCTGAGCTAGATATCATTTTCTATGCTCCAAATACACAAGAGAAGGTGAGTTGTGTGTGTATACAAATGAGAGGAACTCGACCTCTATTTATACACATAACTTGACTCCTGAAAAGATGCAACCCTAAGAGGGTCCATTTTGACTTTTACAATAAGGATAACAATAAAATAATAATTTATTTTGCGTTGATTTATACAATAATATTACAATAACCTTCTCTAGGTTTGACCAATACAAATACAAAATAATATCTTCCGTAGTTACATAAAAATATCAACACTCCCTCTTAACTAGGAAGGTATTTTTTGTTGCCACATGAGCTCATGACCATTGACTGTTGAACATATGAATCTATACATCATCAGATATCCATAGTACAACATGAATTCATAGCCAATGCATCCAAGGGTTGTGGGTATCTCTCAAATAGCTTCAACATGTCACCATGACATCCACTACCCCACAATGCATCTGCACCTCATCATGTGCACCCTTGTTAATTCACAGCCAATGCATCCAAGGCTTGTGGGTAGCTCTCAAATAGATACAACATGTCCCCAAGACATCCACTACCCCGCAATACATATGTACCTCGTCACTCCCTCTGAAGGGGGACCACACCAAGATTGTCCCTGAAGTGCTCGAACTTCATCCTCAATAGTGGCTTGGTCAACACGTCCACAACTTGTTCCTCGGTAGTCACGTACTAGAGCCTCATTGCTCCCTTATGCACCATATCCCTAATATAGTGATATTTTATCTCGATATGCTTCGACCTGTCATGGAAGACCATATTCTATGACAACTTCATGCAACTCTGGTTGTCACACCAAATGTAGTTCGCCTCCATTTTGAGACCAAATAACCCATATAACAACTTCCGAAGCCACATTGTTTCTCTACATGCTACACATTCTTCCACATGTTTAACCTCAATGATATTGAGTGCTACGCATGATTGCTTCTTATTTCTCCATGAAACCATACTGGATCTTAGACTGAAGCAATATGTCGAATTACTCTTCCGATCAGGAATACTACTGGCCCAATTTGTATCTGAATATCCATATAACCCAAACTCATGGTATGTCACATACTTGAGACCATAATCCAATGTACCCTTAAGGTACCTTATCACATGTTTTGATGCAACCAAATGAATCTGCCTGGGCTGCTCCATATACTGACTTAGGGTGTTCACAACAAAACATATATATGGTCTCGTGTTCATCAAGTACATCAACGAACCCACCATCTTCTTGTATAAAGTAACATCCACATTCTCTGAAGTCATATCTTGCAAGAACTTTATATTTTATATCATAGGTGTAGCAATTTCCTTGCAATCCAACATCCCGAACCTCTTCATGATTTCCACTGCATACTTCCCTTGATTCAGAAATATCTCATCCTGTCTTTGCCATACCTCGAGACCCAAAACGTAATGCATCATCCTGAGATATTTCATCTTAAACTCAACAACCAATTTTCTCTTACACTCTGAGATGAGCTTTTCCACACCTGTTAGAAATAGGTCATCCACATACAACAATAGTATTACCAGACCAACATCCACAACCTTAAAGTAAAGGTTAGGATCTACACTGCTCTTTGTAAATCCTATGCTCGTCAGAAAACTGTCGATCCTGCCATTGCATGCTCTAGGTGCATGCTTTAATCCATATGAATCCTTCTTTAATATCCACACATGTGTCTCCCTTTCTTGTACCTCGAACCCTTTTGGTTCTTCCACATATACTTCCTCTTTTATATCTCCATTCAAGAAGGTTGTCTTCACATCCATCTGATGCAACTTCCATTTCATTATTGCGGCCAATGAAAGTATAGACCTGATCGAGGTATATCTCGCCACGGGATAAAATGTATCTTCATATTCAATGCCCTGCTTCTAAGAGAATACTCAAGCCATGAATCTGGCCTTATACTTTTCAATATTGCAATCAACTGGATGTTTTTTTTTGTAGATCCATTTTGAACTTACTATTGATTTCTCCTTCGGTCTGGGTACCACATCCCAAACATCATTCTTTACTATGGAATGATATCCCCCCCCCCATGGAATCCTTCCATACCCTCTTTTTTGTAGCCTCTTCATAACTTGACAGTTTGACATCCATGATATCACACAAATACGCCACATAGCTGAAATACGATTTCAACTTCTTACTTTCCCTGAGAGATTTTTCTGGGGCACCATATCTTTCTGCATCGCTGATGAGCTCTTGTTCCCAAGGTGGTCTTCTCTTGCGAGAAGGCATTATGTTTTCCTCTAATGTTCTACCATGCCATTATCCTCATGAATGACTTCCTTTGGTTCAATTGATTCTTCCTCTGCAACTTTAGTAACTTCATTCTCCTCCTCATGAACCTCTTTTGCACAATCCTATTTTGATTTGTTGAAAGTTGCACTCTCATCGAAGGTGACATCTCAGATGATATCAACTTTTCGGTGACCTGGAATATATATTTTGTATTCCTTCGATGTGTCATTGTAACCTAAAAATATGCCATTCTTTTTAGATGGATCTGATGTTGTCCTATTTTCCTTGGGGACATGCACAAATACGGGGCAGCCAAATATCCTTAGATGGATGATTTCCGACTTCTCTCCCGAAAAAATCTCCTCTGGTGTCTTGTTTTCAAGCACTTTGTGGGGAATTTTGTTATGCACATACACTGTAGTATTTTCTTCTTCTTCCCATAGATGCATAGGTAGATCTTGATCATGGATCATAGCCTTCATTGCTTCCATGATCTTCTGGTTCTTCCTTTTTTCTACTCCATTCTGTTGAGGATTGTAGGGAGTAGAAAGCTCCTTCTTAATCCCATCTTCCTTGCAATATTCTTTGAATTCCTCTGAAGTGAATTCTCCTCCATTATCTGATCGCAAGGTATTTATCTTCTGCTCCGCTTAGTGAAGTTGGTGACATTGGTCCACACACATCCGAGTGCACGCTGCCCAATACTCTTTTGGCTCTGATATCACTTCTGGGAAAGGAGTGCTTCACGTTCTTGCATTGTGTGAAACCTTTGCACACGCCGTCTGGTTTTTCTTGGATCTTTGGTAGTCCCATCACCATCTTGCTCACACTTAGTAGGGCCTTGTAATGTATGTGAGAAAATATCCTATGCCATAATTCATTAGGATTCACAGTGTCGTGAATTAATGTAGAATCTAATCTCCCTTTCAATTTGTAGATTCATCCCTCTTGAACTCTAATCACCACAACATCATCAAAAGTCCTCCCTCTAGGCCACATAAGAACTTGTCCATCAACAAATGAAACTATGTAACCCTTATCATCCAATGCTGAAATCGAGAGAAGGTTCTTCTTCAATCCAGGAACATAGAGAAATGCATTCATCTTCATTGGCTTTCCTGAGTCTAACTTGTATTATGCTTCTCCTACTCCTTTGATCGGATACTGATAGTCATCTCCCAATTTAACCTTATGTGGTGAATCCTTATGAGTAAGGTTAGACAAGGAGTCTCTATAACGTGTCATGTGTTTGGAAGCACCATTGTCCACCAACCAAATGTCACTTCCATGAGTGACAGTTCCTATAAGGGTTGGGATAAGAACATAATCCTCATCACTTGATTCATATTCCTTTGCAACCTTCTTGGGTGGCTCATCATCTTCAGTTGTATGAACATGATGCCTTTTACCTCATTTCTTTTCCCTTGGTCTCTAAATGAGGGAACACTTCCTAGCAATGTGTCCCATTTTATGACAATATAAACATCTACTATTTGGGTTATTTCTTTAGCCTTTCTGAAACTTCATGGGTGAGGAGGGTTCTTTATTGCTCTTTCCTTTCCTGGTGTGGGTTGCTAGGGATTGATCATCATCTATCATCTTCTCTTCTCTTGTTTTCATCCTTACTTCTTCTTGGTTGCAATATTCCCATATCCTACTAAACTTTGGTATCTTCCTTCTTGAGCATATCCCTTGAATAAAATCATCCCATGAACTTGGGAGGATATTCAAGGTGGTCATCACCATTTCTTATCCATTCACTATATCACCAATGGATTCTATCTGTTCCTTAATATTGTTCACTCTTGAGAAGTAAGAGTGGATGGTTTCTGAATTATGCATCCTCATGTTCTTTAACTGAGTTCTCAAGGTCATTCTTTGGTTGATGTTGTTTACTTCAAATAATCGGGTTAAGGAATCCATCATTTCTTTTGGAGTGGATAATGAAGATAAGTGATGAATAAGATGGTCCTTAATGGAGTCTGCAATAATCCTCTTTGCTTTGACCATATCCTTCTTGTGCTTTGTTTTAGCCTCATCTCCCTCTGGTTCTGAAACCTCTTCTTTAATGAACTTCTCTAGATCATGTTCTTTGAGTAGGAGGGATACTTTGTACCTCCAGGATTTGAATTTGTCATCTCCCTCCAACTTCTCGTCAATCTTGGTTCTGATAGTCATCGTACCCCTAAATCATAAATTTTGAATTATGAAGATCCGATCCAAGGAAAATATGTGCTCCACTAGGGCGCACTTGTTGGTGGTCTTGTATTTTTTGACAACCATTCCTATCAAGAAAAAGTGACTCCTTTTGTCTTCTATATCTGTTAACTGTCTTCTATTTAGTCCTGCTCTGATACCATGTTAGAATTTTAGAAGTTAAAATTATATTCTTTAACATTCATTAACAATTACATGTAATAGGATCACTGAAATATAAACAATCATAGAACACACGATATATCCTGGGAAATCCTCATGGGGGAGAAAACCCAACAACCAATTATTCAGTATAGATTCCTTCAACCAGTACAATGTCATGTTATATCTCTCCACAAATAGCCCAAGACCAAGAAACCAAGACCTCCTGCGCTAGGCCTTCCTTGCTATGCTCCAAATTATACATAAGAGAAGGTGAGTTGTGTGTGTATACAAATGAGAGGAACTTGACCTCTATTTATACACATAATTGACTCCTGAAAAGACACAACCCTAAGAGGGGTTGTTTTGACTTTTACAATAAGGATAACAATAAAATAATAATTTATTTTGAGCCAATTTATACAATAAGATTACAATAACCTTCTCGAGGTTTGACCGATACAAATACAAAATAATATCCTCCTTAGTTACATCTAAATATCAACAATTCTTAGTATGGTTTGCCCACACGAATGATCTGAATTTTAAAGGGATGAGGTTGGGTGAAAATATTTTTTGATTTTCGTGGAAACGTTACCCCTCAAATGTGGCACCAAAATTGAAGGAAGTCCACACTATATAGTGCAACCCTGTGGGACATGTTTCTCAAAGTACATCCAAAAAAAAAAATTGTTGTCTGATTACAATTAGGACATGACCTAAGAATTCAGACATAATGTTTCCTATATATCTTCGCAATACAATACGTGAGCCTTATTCCTTGTGTAAAAAATGAAGAAATTTGACACAAGTTGGGTCAAAATCGACCTTAAATTGACCAAATTAGTTCTTAGCATAGGGTCTTATGAACGTAGATAGAAACCAAGGGATTAATTTCCAAAGGGTTAATTGTCAAAAACAAAAGAAAACTTAAAAGAGGTCTCATGAAATCTTGAACTTATAACCTTTGAGTTTTTAACCTAAACTTTTAACTAATCATGTCCCATCAATAACACAATAAAATCAGAGCACTGAGAATTTTAAAAATCATTTCCTTGGGATTGAGAGTGATGAAACCAATGCAACACACTCAAGTGGAATTACATCCTTATTAATCTCCATGTTTGGGTCACATGCTGTTGGTATGGAAAACTTCTCTCAATGCATTTTCTAGTGCAACAATTATGTAAAAACTACTAGATCAGACTCTACCCAACAACATATTACTTCCTTCTTCACGGTGCTACCCTCAGGTAGGTGAACTGAGAGACAAATTGATATCGACAAAACTCTGCACTCTAGATCAGTGTGAACCTGTGGGGCCTTTCCCTATCCCATGATATTTCAGTGACACGACCAGGTGAGACCCCTCTCTAGGAGACGAGCGATATCCCCCAGGCCTCAACGACGAACTACCTCCTCTAGAAAAAAATGAAGTGGACGATCCAAATATCCTACTAGTTCTCCCTCTGGACAGTATTCTATATTGATATTTCTTCATTCAACCTCAGATGTTAGGAGATATGAGTTTATTCCATGATAGACCCACCTCATTAGTTTTGGTTCTTCCTATTCCTAGATCTTCTCCTCCTATACATATCCACTCTAGAGAGGGTTTTTGGGCTTGGAGTCGAGGTTTGTTCATGCCTTAGTGTGGCTCTCACTCTCTACTCTACCTTACACTACTTTAGTTTCTACATCTTACCTTTTATGGGAGACCTTTTCATACTCCTGCTTTGTAATGACATCATTGTACTTAGCAGTCCCTTTGAACAAATTTTGTGGTCATCAGTCGAAAATTAATAAATTATCTTATTATCTTATCTTATTTGTTTTGGCTTCCAAATGCACAAGTGCGACTGATAAAATCTTGTTGCAAGGTAAACATGAAATTTGAAAGTGTACAAGATAATTTTGTATGGTCAAGAAAGTTAACCTAGACTTTAGAAATTTGTCATAATTAAGTTCTTTCCCATGAATGTTGGGAGCAAACATGCCTCCATTGTCTGAAACAAGTATCTTCCTTGTTGAGTACAATTTTCCATCTACTTCACTTGTATGTGGATCTACAATCTTTCCATGATATTTTATACTTAAAAAATGAAATGAAATTATATTAATGTCTACTAATGACCAAAATAGAAAAACAAATAGTGTTTAGGGCATCTCCTCCCTAAAAGTAAAAAAGTAAATGACATTAATAAAGTATGAGTTCAACAATCAACCTAGAAGGGGTAAACCTTTGACAATGAAGTGAAGCATAGTCCTAGAGAGGAAGACAAATAAATCAAGTGATTCCTCAATGGAGACAGACATTGAACAAAATTGGTAGTGGAATGGAACATAAAGTGGTATTTAATTAGAGTGTGATCTAGAGGGAGAGCCTATATTCATGTTTATGATTTTGAATTCACTAATATTGAGCCTGCTAGTGTCATCTAGAGAGTGGTTCAGACTACGAGGACCCAATTGGGCTACAGAGGCAGTTGGGATATTTTCATGGAATCTATACTGAATTACAAGGATGAGAAACTCCTAGAAGAGGGAAAATTTTTTGCTATGCTCTTATCGATAAAAAAGTATGTTGGGCATAGGAGGAAGCAAAAATTGCTCTATGTCAAGTATTAGAACTGGTATAATGAGATGATAGTGGGGCAATTGTATTAATGGTTACTACTCGATCGATTTTCTATTGTCCATGCCAATATCTCCAATATTTTCAATATTCTTGATGCTCCCATCGACCAAGATGGGTTGAAATAAGGATGGCACTAATGTGGTAGATTTGGAGTAGCAATGCTAAGCATCGTGTCTAATGGAAACCATCTCCTTGAGAAAGAAGGTCAAGATTCTAAGGTCATGATAATGGAAGAAGGTAGAGAGGGATGCCCCCAAATTGATCTAAACCTCCTTGATTATTCGAATGGTCAACTCACTAGAACAAAATCTACAACCATTGCTACTACAATGAGCCTATGCTCGAATGTGTGACTATTCTTTTTGTATTTTTACTGATTTAACAAGAAATAAAACACACCAAATAGATTCTTTAACTACCATGATATAAAATTATAACTACAACAACAAGAAACACACTGGAACACAAAACTACCTTGGGAAACCCAATTTGGGAAAACCCAACAAGAAATGAAGCATTGTGCCTTTTGTCTCTTACATAATGGAGATTAGAATACACAATACAATGAAATCAAAGCTTGTTGTTAAGCTAGGAGAAATTATGGTTTGCCACATTCCTTTACAAATTGCTTCTCTCCCTCTATTTTGTTAGTATATCCTCCACATTCTCTTACGAATACTATGGAACAACATTGGTAACTAAATAATGTGAACCCTTTTCCCTCTTGCTAGGATTTTGATAGATAGAATTAGGGTTAAGTTTAAGGTTTCACAATCATCTTAGAATCTTCATGATGTTTCTATAAGTCTCTAGTTGACTCTAGATGTTATTGACCCCTAATGGATGAGCCACGGGGGGCTTGATGTGGCTTCCACATATACCCATGGGGGAAATATTGATGACTATCTTGTCGAGGCCATAAGTTTCACATATGAGGTATATTTTAGGTGCACGATAGCTTTGTTATATGTTTAGCTCGGGAGGTACTCCACATGTTTTGTCTTGTATGAGGATGTAACCTTATGTTTACACTACTAGGCACTTAACTTTAGAATAGATTTTTATAAATTTGTAAAGTGGTTCTTTTATTAAAGTGATTTTTTAATAAAGTGTACCTTCTAATTTCAAAGTGACTTTATTTCATAAAGTGCACTTATGTAATAAAGTGAAATTACTTTAATATTTTAATTGATTCATTTTGGAGGGAATGAATCATAACCCTTGATCTTGAAAAATGAAAGATTAGATCTTGGCCTTTGGATTTAGGGTTGGGGAAGGTGAAAATACACTTTGGAGGAAAAATGTCATTTTCAGATTTATAAAATAATGCATTGGGTAGTGTGCAAGACACAACAAGTGAAGGAGATTGAGAGAGATTTTTTGAGAGAGCTTGAGAGAGGAAAGTGAGCAGCTTGGTGGGCACATTTTCCAAGACAAGGTAGGCACAAATCCCAAGGGAAAAAATATGTGTGAGTGTTGTTCTCATTTGTTGTTGATGGGTCGTACTGTATGAATTCGTACTGTCTGTACAACAAGGAGAGAGGGCATGCTTTTCGAGGCATCTTCTTGGCACTGAAATCGAGGTTGTTTAATGGGTTTTCTTGTTGTTGCTAGGACGTACTTTGCAGGTCGTACAACACACTGTTGACATGGTTTTCTAGGCACTGTTTTTGAGGAGGTCATACAACTGTACAGATTTGGGCACGAATTTCAAGACATAATTTTGTGGGGGAAAGTTTGGTGTTGTGAGGTATTTTTCTTGCCTGGAAATTGTGATTTTGCTGCTGATATGTACTTTCCTGAAGATGAATAATAAAATATATATCTCTCTCTCATTGGGTTTCCCCACATTGGGGTTTTCCTTAACATTTGCCTAAATTTCTGAGTTTTTCATGGGTTATTGAATGATGTCCATTGTGTTTATTTCTGCTGCATATTTTCTTAGCAATGTGTATTTCTTCTTATGAAAACTTCTGAATGTGGGTATGAGACATTTCAAAGTTCATGCAAATAGTTATCTTTAGGTTGCTAAGTGTATGACATAATTGTTAGCTTGTTGATTTTGTCATTAAAATTAACATGGTATCAGAGCTTGGTCTCTGAGTGACAATGAATAATGATATTTTTGGGCAAGTTTGAAGGGGGGGAATTTGTGATTGTTTTCCTTGAGTTGTGATAGGGAATATGGCTGCATGCATTAGATTTGAGGATCAATTGGATGGCATTTCCAACTATTTGTAGTGGAAATTTTGGATGTTAGATGTTCTCAAGGAGAACAAGATTTGGACTTATGTCAGTTCTGTTGTTGTGGCTCCTACACCAGATATCGTAGCTTTGGACTTGCATGAGATCAAGGAGGCCAAGGCTCAGAGGATTATTCTGGATGGGATGAACGATCACCTTATCTCACACTTGGATGAGAAGAAGACAACCAAGGAGATGTGGGATGCACTTAAGAACTTATTTGAGGTGAAGAATGAGAACCAGAAGATGGCCTTGAAGGATAATATGAATGATAGCAAGATGGGTAAGGAGGAGAGTGTTTCTTCTTATCTTACTCGGGTAGCTCAAGTGAAA
>ML793643.1:141090-152033 GCA_009831015.1 Picea engelmannii | reverse complement strand
TTAAATGCATAATTGGGAAGGACCATATATTGCTTTAACAAGTTAATTAGAAATCTCAACGCACACTTCTTAGATCTTCATTCGGTCCTAGACTGCAAACACCTGAGTATTGAAGTCACCCATTAAGACTATCTCGGGTGAGACTACGTAGTGCACCCTGTGTACTATGTTGCCTTTTGGTTTACCAGGAGAGCCGATAGTTTTAGAGGCTTTGTTGGAACCCTAGAAGACTTGAACCTGGGTCAATCATGTTGAAGGTATAACTTAGAGAAAACAAACCAATAAATGGTTATGTTGCTAGTTGGAACAATATAGGATTGAGTGTATGTGATATGTTAAAAGAGGGTAAGATCTGTGGAAGGCGGGTCAAAACAATACCAAAATAGACAACAAGAAGGTGAGAATGTGCCACTAGAAGGGAATGTTGAGATCGTGGAATCCCACAAAAGCAGAGATCGAGATCTGGATGAAGACAAAGGAGTTGTATTTTGCACAGAAAGATAACAGAAACCTGAGAGTAACACTACACAAATATCTTGAGAAGTATGTGTTTACTGATTTGCATGAAGTCTTTTTCTATGATTTACCACACTTATTATAGGAGTGGATATTGAGGTTGAAGGATAACCACGCAACAAACCGGATCCAACAGTTAGAGTGGACCTTAGTTCAAATTAAGAAGTTACAATAGGTGAATAAAATTTTTACCAGCGTAGTAGATTTTTGGCTCGACAACATTGTAGCAGTATTTATAACAGAATTTGCAGTAGATACTGCGAAGTCGTACAATGCAATGGAGAAAGAGTTTCTACGTGGGCCTCGAGGAATGTATATTTGATCGTTGTATACTTCTATTAATATATTTTATATATAACAAAGGTGTAATGACAATGGAATCAGACAACTAAACTTCCTTGCGTGCATGGGGGAAGGGGGGAAGCCTTGACAAAAGAAGGAGAAAGGGAAGGTAAATGGATAAAGGAAATAAGGAGGAAGCCTTGGACCCAATCATGATGGATGATGATCACATCAAGTGGATCATGGTGACAGTTGGAAAGACGCGCAGTGGAGTACCCTACCAATACAAGGTGAACACCAAGAAGAGAGCAGTAGCCACGAGGGAAGGATTGGCAAGTGATGAAGAGCAGGTAGAGGATCTCTGGGTTGTGGAGCAGATTGAGGAAATATTGCATGCAACATATGAGAGGAAGATGAGAGGTCCAAGAACAGGAATAGAAGGCAAAAATCATATCCATATTAATGTTAGCGTGGAACCCATAAACCCATGTGTGACTAACACACCAAAAATCACACCACTGTTTAGACAATTGAATTTCGGAAGAAGGAAGACAGCAAGAAGTACATCTAAACAAGGAACAATAACTAGAGGAGATAGTTCAGGAAGCATTATTCAAGTATCTACACCGTGCAGAGGTAGTAGTTCAACATTCAGGATGGCAGAACACAATCCCGCCATCAAGTTACTGGATTTCAAAGGATAAGTGTCAAAGGACTCAGAAAATAACCTATTTATTTGTGAGAAGATCTAAGAAGCAAAACAGATCATAGAAGAGGAAACTAATCTTGCATAGCTAGCGATTACACTAAGAGATCGTGCACTAGATTGGTATATGATTTTATCCACAAAACATCCACCAGGGACAACCAGAACAATTGCAGATATCAAGAAGTTACTGATAAATGAGTTCATAAGCCAAGTTCAGAGGACCAGTACATGAACAAGATGACAGAAATTAGATAGAAACCAGGAGAATCCATATGGGAGTTTGACTAGAGATTCAAGCGATTGAAAGGACAGTTGAAATACCTCATGACAGATATGCAGCACATGCACATGTTCGTCAATTCATTATTACCACACTTAAAATATCCGCTGCCACAATAGAATTTTTAGACATAAGCAAAGGCTCTGCAGGAATCCCTGCAACTAGAAGAAAACTAATATCAGAAAACAGATCCAGCCATCGAAGAGCTAAAGGAGGATTTGAAGAACTTAATGTTCCATCTAATCCAAAACAAAAGTAAGGACAAACGAGAAGTCGTTTGGTGTACCACATGCAAGATGAAAGGACACCATAAGAGAGAATGTCCAACATTCGCGTAGTATATGGAAGGAGGGATGCCAAATCCATTGCCAACAAGAGGACTATGTGCAAAATATGTAAGAAAAAGGGCCATGACCCATATCACTTTCTGATGATGCAGAAATACTAGATAGTCCCAAAGAGTTCATATTGCAACTTTTCCAAGTCAGTGGGCCATGATGACAAATACTATAGAACTATGGACTTGATGAGAGAGAGGACATCTGATGCATATAGGGTGCAAGAAATGATGACCGAGAAAGCCACACCTCAGTTTAACCAAGTACTAGCCCCATACAACACTACGCAACCGCAATATAATACTGTGAAACAATCATATAATACAATGCAACCTTAGTACAATACCACGCAATACTATCAGGTGCCTTGGTATAACATGCCATGAGGAGAGAAAGCTGGCTATAGAGGCAGAGGATGAGCAAGAGGAGGCTTTGGAAGAGGTAGAGGACCAGTGGTATGTCACAACTGTCAACAACCAGGACACTATGCAAGAGAATGTCCACTTCCACCAACGACTTGTATGTATTGTCACACATCGGATCATGACACAGAAGAATGTCCTACATTATTAGGGAATATCCAGGAAACGAGGAATCAAAACAACCAGAATGTTCAATGGATTTCAGCGGAAGCGAGGGGTGAAGGGAGAAACATCAACATAGTTACACGTGGAGGATCTAAAATAGGAAATGACATAGTACGAAAAGAGCCAGTACAACATCATTGGGTGAAGAAGAATGTCGAACCAAGGAAACAGTTCGGTGCATAGAACGAGAATGAAACATTTAAGCAATCCAGACAAGAATTTATGAAGTAAGACACCGCATCGACTTCAACCGCGCAACATAACAAGGAATTAACAGAGTATGTGATGCCTCCATCGTTGGATCATACCAGAGAAATGCATCCTTTGGGACAAGTACAATCAAAGGCATTTTGCAATCATGCGTAAAATTACTAAATGATTCACCCTTTGTCAAAATATTACAAAGTATGTTAGAAAGATGTAGCATAGAGACAGAAGAAAAATTAGAACAAAAAACAATCAATCACCTACACACAAGGAGAAGAACAAGTAGGGAGTTCAGGTTGAATGCCAACATCGGAGATTTCAACATGGCAGATATCACACTGGATCTAGTATCCGAAGTCAATGTATTACCCAAAAAGACATGGCAATATATTGGAGATCCCACATTAGGATATTCACCCGTTCAGTTGAAACTAGAAAACCAACACATAGTTCTACCAATTGGGAGACTGAAAGGAGTGACAATAGATCTGGACGAAGTGCGCACTAAAGCTGACTTCGAACTAATAGAGATAGTGGACGACACAACACCATATCCAACATCACTGCGCATAAGGTTTGATGCAGAACAAAGAAGCGAACAACAATAGAAGTACGATGGACAAGGGGCACCAGTGGAACACTTGGAGAAGTGCAGAACATTGTGGAAAATGACACCCCCATAGGAATGGCGTCATCATTTTGTACATACCTTAGAGGGCATCCCAGCAAACTGATATATAGACCAGGAACTGGATAGAGGAACTATGAGTTGGCCATTACTACAACATAATTTTATAATCACTTTCTCATTCGAGCATGAGAACTCCAACATAGATGCCTCACTTAAACAAATAAGAAGGGTAATATTCATTCAGGAACCAGAAGTCAAACTCATAACATAGGAACAACAACGAAATAGACAGAAAGTGAAATAAATGTTGTCATGCTACCATGTTCACGAAGAAGTACCAGAGGAAGATGACCCATGCGATATTCAGATTGAGGAAGTAGAGGGTGAAAGAGAAGTGGAAGGTCTACCCCTAGAATAAGAAGTAATTGTTGCACTGATCAAGGTGAAGAAAGTAAACATTGGGACAGTTGAGAATCCCAAAATGGCCAACATTGGAGACTACTGGGATGAGAAAACAGTAGAAAGCATAATAGAGTTATTGTGCAAGTAAAACAACATGTTCCCCACAATGTTTACAGAAATGAAGGGCATAGCAGGAGAGCTAGGTGAAATGAAGATACCACTCAGATATGAGGCAAGACTGATTAGACAACGACCTTATAGACTAAATCCGATATATAAGCAAAAATTTAAAGCTGAGATCGATATGATGCTCGAATTTGACATTATAGAACTTGTGGAAGAATCAGAATGGATAAGCATGATTGTAGTTCAGGAGAAAGAACAAGATGGAATAAGAATATGCATCGACTTGAGGAAGTTGAATGATGCATGCCTACATGACCTGTTCCGTACACCCTTCACAAATGAAGTATTGGAGAACGTGGGAGGACAGGAAGGTTATTCATTCACCGACAGATTTTTAGAATACCATTAGATCAAGATAGCACTGGAAGATAGATACATGACCACTTTTTCTATGGAATGGGTATCCTACCAGTACATGGTCATGTCGTTCGGATTGAAGAATGCACCAAAAATATTTTTCAAAGTAGTCGTAGTTGCATTTAAGGAAATTATCCACTAGTTTCTAGAGGTATACTTGGACGATTGAACAGTCTATAGTCTATTGAAAGACCATGTAGAGGTATCACGAATGATGTTAGAAAGATGTAGGCAGTGCCAGATATCGTTAAACATTAAGAAGTGCATCTTCAGAACACCATTTGGGATACTATTGGGCCATATAGTATGCAAGCAAGGTTTACTAGTAGATCCTGCAAAAATTGCAGTAATCGTTAACCTGCCACCACCAAAAATAGTTCGTCAACTAAGAGAAAAATTGGGACACACAGGATACTATATAAAATTTATCAAAGGGTACACGTAGATCATCACGCCAATGGAGAAACTGTTAAGGTTAGACACAAAGTTCCAATGCAATAAGGATTGTCAACATGGTCTGGATACGCCGAAAGAACAAATGGTAACAATGCCAATACTAGTATTCCCAGACTGACAGAAGACATTCCACGTACATGTAGATGCATCAGCCATAACACTTGGAGATATTCTGGTCTAGCTAGGAGCAGGAAATTTGGATCATCCTATAGCATTTGCTAGCAGAAAAATGTCAGAATCAGAGTAGAACTACAACACTACAGAGAGTGAAGGACTAGCTATGGTCTACGTGTTGCAGAAGTTCAAACATTACTTACTAGGAAAACATTTTAAGATGTTCACAGATCATTCATCCCTCAAGTACCCAGTCAACAAGCCAGTGTTGGAGGGGAGAATCTGTCGATGGTTATTGTTGTTTCAAGAATTTGTTTTTGAGGTAATAGTAAAGCCAGGGAAGCTGAATGCAGAACCTGACCACCTATCAAGGGTCACGAACGCAGAGGAACCTACAAATTTAGAGGACAAATTTCCAGACACACAGTTATTTTCAGTCCAGATTGTCGATGAATACTTCGCAGACATCATCCAATAATTGAGTATAGGGACTATGCCACATGAATAAAACACCGCACAGAAGAAAAACCTAGTAGTTCAGGCTGCATATTATCAGCTAATTGAAGGACACTTATACAAAATGGGCGCGGATAGCATCTTGTGAAGATATGTGCTAGAATATGAATGACCAAGGATTTTAGCAGAAGCCCATGAGGGAATAGCAGGAGGAAATTATGCAGGAAAAGATACCATGCAGAATGTATTCCGTGAAGGACTATGGTGGCCGACCATTCACAGATACTCAAAAGAATACTGCCAGAGATGTGATGTATGTCAGAGAGTTGGTAAACCAAATATAAGGGGTGATATTCCCCTGCGACCACAGGTAATGTTGCAGGTATTCGACAAATGGGAAATAGATTTTGTGGGACAAATTAACCCACCAAAAAAGAGGATGAGATTAAGGTACATTACCAGTGCGACGAAATACCTGACAATATGGGTGGAAGCAACACCAGTCAAAGATTGTAGCACAGAAACAACAACACACTTTCTATTTGAGCAAGTGATCACTAGATCTAGTTGCCCAAGAATTTTGATGAGCGACCAAGGCACTCACTTCATTAACAACACTATTAAGGATATGACTGAAGAATTTGAAGTCCATCACCAAAAGAGTACACCGTATCATCCACAAGCGAATGGAACAGTAGAAGCCTTTAAAAAATTCCTTGAAAATGAATTGACAAAGATATGTAATGTCAATAGGGATGATTGTGACCTAAAAATACTAGCAGTAATGTGGGCATATAGGACCACATGCAAGAAGTTGACAGGAAAGACACCATTCATATTGGTATATGGACAAGAAGCAGTGGTGCCATTAGAATTTCTGGTACCCAGTCTGCGTGTAGCAGCAATTACGAACATGACATAATGAGGCACAGTACAGGATAGGCTGAATCAACTGATGATCATGGAGGAATATAGGATCCTATAAGGGTTCCACAAAGAAGTTCAGAAAGCAAGGGACAAATCTTGGCATCACATACATATCAAGAGCAATTTTTTTAAGGAAGGAGACCTAGTTTTGATGTATGACAGCAAATTCATTCAGCATCTAGGAAAACTCAGAATGCACTAGTTAGGACCATAGAAAGTAAAAACTGTCAAAGATGAGGGAGTCATATAGTTGAAGGAATTAGGAGGCACATAACTCAGAGGGATTATCAATGGGATCCAACTTAAGATGTACAAGGAAAGTCAACCAGCCGCAACTTGAAATACACTGCGCAGTAAAAAAAAAGGAAAAAAAGATATAGTACAGGATATCAAAAGGGAACAATAAAGGCATAGTGCACTGAAACTATAAGGAGCATGCCTCAGAAGTCAAATGAGAATGCACACCCAATCCTGATGGAGACAAGGCCAATGATCAATTCAAAACGAAAATAAGCGGGAAAGTAAGATATGGAAAAATAAGCGCCAATTGACGGAGGCTAGTAGTATTGAATGTCGAAAATGACTAATGGGACACCAGATTAATCACGCCAATTGGAGATGGTAAGGGAAATAAATGAAAAGTACAAAGGAATCGACGATTCAATTCAATCATAATCGCAGAAATTTATTTGACAAGCTTCACCTGACACTGATACAAAGCAAGGATGTGGGAGCGGAACGATTATTGTGAAATTGGAACATGCACAAGAGTGAAAAAGCATACCAAGTGGAGAGTGAATGTTTCAAAGGTTGTAGAGGCTTTTGAGCTCGAAAAACAACAAGTTTTTACCACCATGGCACCACCTAAACAAGGAGAAAAGTTCCAGACTTCCAGACAACCCCGAGGTAGGACTAGAGCACAATCACAACCACAGGGAAGCAAACATCAACCATCTCAGCTGCCAGAAGTAGTCAATGTGGATGAAATCTTATCATCTGATATAACACTAGGAAGCCCCACACCCATTGAGGAAGAAACCCAACAGACAACACCTACGAGCATAGACATTGATATGCTGGAAGAGGGGAAGGGCCGACAGAATAAGGACACAGGAAGCCAAGTGCAACCAAAAAACCCTATAGAAGCCTCGAGAGTCAATGGGATGGATCCAAACCATGAAGAAACAGTCGCGCCAGAAGAATCACAGACAACCACAGGAGGGAGTAGTGGAATATGTCACTGGCCAACCAAAGTAGTATCCCAAAGATTGAACAATGGAGGCTATAACCTCGAGCCAACCACCATCTCAAAAGGACAAGAAAACAGTACCTAGGTCACCACGCAAACAACCCGCCACAACAATTGTTTTTCTGCGCATATCGGAAGGGGTACGTGTATCAACAAATTCTTTAGGTTATGTAGAGAAATTGAGGTACTCAGACCATGATGTAACAGACATGGAAAATTTCCCAGAGTTCTCTAAGCAGGTGTTATAACCTTAAAATTGCACTATGCATGCATACCTGGCATCAGGCCATCTTACTTGCTATTTTTTCCAAATCCATCACTGAATAACTCTTCTAAAAAACCACATTTTTGAAGATGTATGCGCCCTGCACCACTACTGCCTACGTACACATGATTTCTGAACCTATACAACTCATGTACGTACGCTAGTTGTACCATTACAACCCATGTATACTCACAAAAATTGCAAAAAATAAAAAGTTGCAAGGGGATACGGGCTTTTGGGTAGTTTCCTAACCAATTGACCACCCATATTTGGTCACCCAACTGAATAACTATATTTTTGGCATATAAAAGAAGGTGTTGGGGTCCCATTCCTACAAGAAGCATGAGAGAAAAGAAAATTTTCCCATTTCATTACTCCCCCTTGCCCCAATTATTTGCCACCACATTGTGAGTTTGATCCAGAATTCCTTATTCCAACCCTTTTTCCTCCATTACAAACCCTTGCCATTTCCCTAGAGAGAACTAAAAAGGGGAAAGATATGTGGAAGCAGTTGGAGCTTGGTGAAGAGGATCCCATGACCAATTTTGAGGAGCAGTTGTCGGTCTCATATTGTAAGTGACTCTGTGAGATTAATATAAATAAGTACTTTTTCTGTCCCATCAAATGATATCTTCAATCTTTATGATTTATTTATATTTTGTTATGATTTCTAACCCATTAATCGATATATAAAATGCATACTCGTATTTTCTTTTTTGTATTTTGGTGAATGCAGGTTGGCCTTGGGAGGAGATTTGCAGTCAAGAAACAATGGAGCGCAAAGGGATCGACACCAGACACGGGGTTCCTCTTCACCAAGCTCCAACTCTTTCATGTATCTTTCTCCTCTTCAGTTCTCTCTAGAGAAATGGCAAGGGTTTGAAATGGAGGGATTTTCCCACTATAGCATAATTGGAGACCGTACTAGGGAACCTCTAGGGTTTTTAGGGGATGTTTTTGGGTGTTAATAGGTTTAATTACCTCTTTGAGTTCTCTAAAAGTTGATGAGTCTTCAAGGGATTCTGGTCTGCCATACCAAAACTCCCTGCATGGCCAGCTTGACTGTTGGTTTTATTTTTTTTAGAGAAGTTACAGAGGTGTATGCAGCCTGCAGTGGGTTTTCACGCATACATACACGCCCTACCTTTGGACAGCCCATGTACATACGCAGGTTGTTTAAGTGTCAGTAGTGTGCATGTGCCATGAACATTTTTTTCTTAAGAAGAGGTAGTCATACTCTTCCCCGTGTGAAGTCATACTTCTCAGGGGTTTCTTGATTTGGTACTGGTCTCTATAGTTGTAGTCTTTAGCTTGGGTTTAACGTTAGTTTGCTTGTCTTTTTAAAAAGATTTCTTGTGTTTCCTAGCTTTTTTTAACTTATTTTTAGCTTGAAATTTTAAGAAAAATGAGTTTCATTTTGAATCATGTATTCATCGTGTATTCATTTTGGGGGCCATGAATCATGTATTCATTAGTCTATTTTAGAATATTTTGTTATTTCTACTTTGATTGGAAGAAAATATATAAAAAAAACTTATTTTGGTAGATCTCTTTCTTTCTTGACATTTGCTTTGCATTGTTATTTGAAAAAGAAAAAGAAATTAACATAGCGTTGTGTTTTCTTCTAATTTTAAAAAGCATTTCAAAAGAAAATAAGAAAGATAATCATTCTTTGCCAGTTTTCATGTAATTTTCATCATTTTTCACAAGAGTCTTAACAACATCAGTTGCACTACCGTGCCCCTTTTGAGTAAATCAAACCTTAAAAAGAATGCTAATTAAAATTAATTAGACTTTATGTTTGTAGGGTCCATCAACTAGATTAGGATAGAGCCTTGATTTAGGTTGGAGAGGAAACTCTCCAAGGCTATAAAACAAACATAGGAGTTGGAGATAACCCCTCCAAAGCCAGACCAATCGTAGCGGAGGAACGCATATAGAGGACTTATCTTAGGTTTATGTTGATCACATTTTCCACAGAGATTCATGGGTCTCGAATCCGTTCGAGGTCTTGAGTCTTCTTCTAGAACACTTTCTTCAGATACCCTTGATAGGTTTCAGGCTTGATACCCTACTCATTGCAGTCCACCCGACTATCGACTGTACCCACCTGGTAGTTGTTGATGAGCTGGAAACCTAGTTGCCTTTATTTTAGGGACTTACATAGGTGATTGTGGGGGTATACCGTAGTACCTAGGGCAGACGTCGGGACACTCTTTTAAGATTCTACCCGGAGGGTGCTTCTGTGTTTGAGTTTCATTTGCACCGGTAAGTTTCTCTAGTGTTGGCTGGCGTAACTGTTCTTCCTACTAGATAGTGGTTTTCTTGATTTTCCTTTAGGAGTTTTTCTAGTGTGTGCTATGTGCTCCCTAGTTTTCATAGTGAGTTAGTTAGTCATTTCTTTGGGTCTCTGACCTAGGTTGGTAGACCGCTCGCCCCGTCGGTCATGAGGACGTTTTGGTCTTCCACTTAGAAATGTGGAGCCGCCTCTTTATAGGTGTTGTTTTGATAACACTGGTTTGTCAGAGTCAGTGTGTGAGACTTTTATGGACTTGAACGATCCTGTAAGGGGAGAACCTGTGTCTAAGATATTCATGGCTAAATTTATGGATGATACCAACCAAGGAACCCCTTCGCAAGGGGATTCTTGTTCTTTTCCTTTTCTCTAAAAATTTGGTGTCCCTTTGATGGCTACTTTGTACATTCCTGGGTTGAATGTGGGACTACCAGTTTGGCTGGGTACCATTCCAAATGTACTGAATTCTCTTGATGCTTCTTAGTTAATCACTTTATGTCATGGGCACCAGGTTGATGTTCCTTCATTATCAAAGTCGTATCCCCCTCCTTCTCCCACCTCTGGTGAAAGTACAGTTACTAGTAACTAGAAGTCTAAATGAAGTAGAAAGAGGAAGAATAGGAAGAAGAAATAACCAACCACTGCAAGTCATGTTGGAGATAGGTCGTCAACCTCTACAAGTCAT
>ML793643.1:97855-127738 GCA_009831015.1 Picea engelmannii | reverse complement strand
TAATGGTACTGGGAGCGTTGATGAGGTCAACAAGATTAAAATGAAGAATTCGAAACCCAAATTCCCTTGAAGTCTTTGTAAGGGTGACCACTTTCTAAGGGATTTCCTTGGTATTCCCAAGGTCTTAGAAATGTGGTCCACCACGTCATCAGCCTCTGCTAGTCATGCCGGTGATACCCCATCAACTAGTGACATTAAGGTTGGTAAGAAGAAGACAACTATCAAATTCCCTTGCATATTATGCAAAGGTGATCATTATTCTCACCTTTTTCCTCGCATGGATGAGGCTTCTTCTCTTTTGGAAAAACTTCAACTTCCAAAAGGTTATAGTAAGTTTTTCCCCAACCCATCGATAGTTGATGGATTGGTCAATCCGGTTCCATCCCCGGTCAGTCTGGTTGATCAGGTGGTCAATCTAGTTTCCTCCTCAATTGAACCACAAACAAAAGTAGTTGATCTAATTCCGTCAACGATCAACCATACTCTTCATCAAAAGAGTGTAACCCAAATAGTCGATCCATTTTCATCCTCAGCCGACACCACTCTCCCATTAGAGAGTGACACCAAAGCGGTCGATCCGTTTCCACCCGTAGACTCCATTCTCCCCTTGGAGAATGAAACCCAAGTGGTTGATCTGGTTCTATCATTGGTCGATCCCACTCCTCATTTGACGAGTGCCAAAGTGGTTGATCTAGTCATTACCTTGGTCAGTCCCACCCTTCCTCTGAAGAGTTCCTGCGTGGTTGATCCGATCCCATCATCGGTCAATCCCACTCTTCCTCTAAAGAGTTCCTGCGTGGTTGATTCGATCCCATCATCGGTCAATCCCACTCTTCCTCTGAAGAGTGCCAACGTGGTCGATCCAATCCCATCATCGACCGATCCTACTCTCCCTCTAGAGAGTAAACCTGATACTGCCCATGTTTTTCTCGTTGATACATAATCTATCGTGCTAGGGGAAATTCCTCATTCTCCTGTGAAACGCCCTCTAAGTAATGAGGAGGTCCTTTTTGATTGGGGTGTGCTAACAGGACCTCGTCTTCCCTCTCTTATTCCTTTCCAGATTACAATATAGGTTTGTGGTCGGGCGTTCCTCAAATACTGATAGATTAAGGTGCGTTCGTTAGTATTTTGTCCTCTGTTTCTTTGAACGCTTTGGGTTGTCCTCAGCTTGCGTCGGTTACACAAAATCTGTTAGCTTTTAACAAAAGAACTAGTCAACCTTTGGGGACCCTTCCTCAGTTTATCATAACTTTGGGAGGGAAAATTGTCTTTATTGACATCATGGTAGTTCGAGACCCCTTGGATTTTTCTTTACTCCTTGGGAGGGATTATGTCTATGTCATGAAAGCTATTGTGTCCATTCTTTTTCATGTGATATCTTTCCCTCACGATGGAATAATTGTGACTATTAATCAACTTTCCTTCATCGGTCCTAACTAGATTACCTCCCTGAATGGTTCTTATATGACAACAGTATCACCCCCACCGCATGTCAATTATGTGGCATTGTCTCCCATGACTTCAACTTCTGTTGATTTGGATCGGGTAGTTGACATGGTGATCTCTTTGGTAGGGATATTGGAGCCTGATCTCCTTACCCCTGTCGTGACCCTCGACATGTGTTCCTTCCAAAGTGATTTTCTTCCATCTAGTGAAGATCTCTTGGAATCCATGACCGAGTTTTTCCCCTTGGCATGGTATCCTTCTAGAGCATTATTCTCTTGGAAGCCATGATCAAGGAGAGTCCATGAGCACAACTTCTCCTCTCTATAGCAAGCTCATTAAAAAATGAAACAAAAATCTGGGGATTGGACCTGGAGCCCTGGGCATAGTTCTTTTCCTATGTCAAGCTTGTTAAAAAATGAAACAGTCATCTCTCTTGTTAGGTCGAGTCTTTCGCCAGATCTCATAGATGTCGAGTCCACTCTTTCATTAGCTCTCATATTTGAACCTTCATTTCATCCACCTGTATCCTTTTTCTCCATCTAGTATAGAAATTGGTGACAACCTCAAATTCAGTGAATGAATTGAAGCTTGGAGGGCATGTCTCCAGCCTTTGATGATCATTCTGGAGTTAATCCACTAGATTTCAAGCTAGGGGCATACCGAGCTTAGTATTTTTTCTTTATCATGCTCGTAAATACATGAGAATGCAATTGGGCAAACTTTTATCACTTTTTCGGACTCGCATGGATAAATGAAAAAGGAACCCCTTGGAGTCGTCTTTGAGCTCTTTTCAGACTCTCTAATCATGAAAATATTGTCGAGTGATCTTGCTTCCTTTCCCACTCGTTAAAAATTTTGAAAGGGTGTCTTTTGAGTGATAATTTATCTCTTTTTCGGCCTCATGAGACTAACATTACGAAAAAGGACAACATTGGAGTCGTCTTTAAGTTGTTTTTAGACTCTCTAAATATGAAAAACCACAAAGTTTACCTTCTCTGGACTTGTTAAACAATCATACATTGAAGGGATCATATGAGACCGAACCCTTACTTCTTCCAGTTCGTTAAACAAAGGAAGAGGGACCTACCGAAGGTGAGTCATATCGAGCATGTGTTACCCTCTTTGAGCTCGTTAAATTAAAAAGAGGTACTCGTCTATCTGGATGGGGGGGGGAATTGAAAGAAGCAAGCCAAGCAGTTTTTGAGAACACTACCAGTCACTCTTACAGTTTCCCTTGAACACGGTACTTTGTCTTTGCACTCATTTTAATCCGCTAAACCTCTGCATTGAGCCAATCCTTTGAGTTTCTTTTACTCCTTTGGGTCACCCGACGAAAGTCACCGTATCCATTGCATTATCAAGTTTTGGTCCATGTCATGTTTACGCTGTCATGCCCCAGTGTTCAAGGGAAGTATCTACCTCAGGAGTCATCCATCACAAATATCTTGTTTCAATACCTGTGTCATTCCATGTTCATTTGATCTACCAATTACATCTCTATGCCAGTTTCATGTCATTGATGGGGGATACATCAAGGCCCTCCTTCAACGAGTCTATTCATGTCGACTTCAACACATTATCCAGGAGCTAGACTTAGAAACCAGTTAGTACCTTGGGACCTGCATGCCTCAATGGCAGGCCTCCTCGTGTTCGACAGTGGGTTTACATTGTTGACCTCTGATCAAATGATTCCACGGATGTTCGACTTCAGCTCATCTATTCACATTCGTCGTAATGTACTAGAGTACCTTGGGAATCATTGACATCAATGGTGATTTACCTCACGCTTGTTAACGGTTTACATCATTGATCGGTAATCAAGTGGTTTATGCCATGTTCAACATCAGGACATCTATTCATTCGTACTACATCGGGATCAATAAGAAGACCCTGGGTTGAGTTTTCACTCTTATGTATACTTTTCCCAGGTTGTGAAGGATTTCTTTTGGACTATGACACATATACTGTTACATAGATCCACTTTGTATTGGTCGTGGCTATGTCTTTTCATATTGTAGATCCACTGTGTATTCTTCCTAGCTACGATCAGTTTGGGTCATAGAAGTATAGATCCACATTGTATATGCAGTGGATATACCATTTTTTCAATATAATTATGGATCCACAATGTATTTTATGGTGGCCATACCTAAAAATTCTTTATCACTCAAGCATAGGTATGCCTGCCTTGGGTTTTGAAACATGTCATAATATTTGTTTGATGGTTGTGTGCAKCTTTTTCYAGTTTCTCTACGTCCATACCCTTGCTCAAAAAATTATACAAAGTAMTTCAGTCATCATCGTCTTCTAACTTCATACTTTGGGGGGAAATYTGTTACRCCTCAAAATTACTCACTTCGATAGTGTCGCAAGTGTTGTCATTACTAGTGTTGTAAGTGTCACATCTTGTCTGCAAGTGTCACATATTGACTACAAGTGTTGCAAGTGTCAAAAACATCATAATTCCATCTTTCGCATGMYGTGCCTCTAACGACATCACAAAKAAACTTAAGACACCCTAAAGACTAGTTTTGAAGAAGAGAAGTCACTTGACAGGGAGTGCAAACCTTTTGCCATGGAAAAATCACTCAAAAAMTGAATTTTGGAGAGGAGTGCTCCTCTACCCATTGTCAGGGAGTGTTGGTGCTCCCTGAGCCTCTTTGGGGGAGTTCTTGAGCACCCYGTGCACCCTTTTGGGGGAGCRCTACCCTTTTTTTTGCAAACTTTGGGTTTGTTGAGGCAAATAAGGGAAGAATCCCTCAATTCCTGAAGGTAGTTGGATTCGAATAGATGGTCAAGGCATGATCTTAGGGGAGATCCTCAACTGAAGGAGAAGAATCCTCRACTCATCCCAAAGATCTCTCAAGTGGTTGGAACTCTCCAAGGTTATATAAGGAGACCTTCTCATGGTGAAAGGTACAAGGAAGATTGAGAATTATACCTAACTTATGATCTCATAAGAAGGTATTGACAATGGAGATGGGAATTACATCAAACTTATGATCTCATGAGGGAGATGCCATCAAAGAAATCACTAGAGATCATTTGAGAAAAGGGGTTGGAAAAGGAGAACTGGAAGAAGTTGTGGCACCTTCATTCAAAGGATTGTAAGTACTTTTACTTGTTCTCATTAATATAATCAATGCTTGGCCTGTTTATTTCAAACTTGTGCCTGTTTTATATGAGTTTGTCTTCAGTAGGTGGATCTATGTTTGAGATAATCTCAGTAGTGTAGGAAATCTTTTGTACCTTTGTTTGTTTTGCAGGACCTATCAGGGAGCTCAACATCGAAGCTCAGCCAGGACTTTGCAAGGACAAACGTCGCTAATAAGGTACATATCTTTCTCCTTATCTTTCATTTATTATCTTGGTTAGATCTAAAAGGAATTCAATGTCCATGTTAAGCACTTTTCTATATTGGCCTTAGGAGTCTAGAGACCGAGAGGGATTCCACTTGTCTGCAGGGGGATTCACCTACAACACTAACCTATAGCCAATATGTACTACTTCCCTGCAATCAACATGTACCTGGACTAAGAATGTATTAAACAAATACAATAGGTACATTACCTATAGTTATGTATCGCGTGTATGTACACTCCCTATCTATACAATAGCCTGCATATGTACGCTACCTATCTATTATGAAGATTGTGTATGCCTTCTGAAACTAGGGTTTTCTTTCTTTTGAAAACTTTTGACCCTTTGCAACCTCTTTCACATAGATCTGCAACCTGTCACAGTATCCAGACTGTAACTATACCATGTGCATGGATCCTCATACAGAACCTTTACCCAAGGACTCTACATCTCTCTCTAGTCATGTGCCAAATAAGTGTGTGTTATCATGAACCAATATAATAACCCTCACATGAAATAGACATAAAACCCTTTCTAATATTTATCCTTTCAATACTTCACCTACTTCATGTATCAAAAGAACCCTTAACCGTATTCCAATAAATACAAGATGTGATTCAACTCTAACAATGATAAATATTTTTTATACCAGAACTATATTTCTGTAGATCTGATTTATACAAAAGATCCCATGCAACCACTAATCTCTCTAGGGAGAATCCTCAAATATCCAAAACCATTTCTCATGCATACATAAAAATCCAACTACTCATAGAAAAAATACATACCTTTTGAACTAGTGGATAGATATGATGTATTTGATCATTGCAGACCTTCCTGGGAGCTTGTTCTCAGAATATAGAACCTTGGCTTCTTCATCTCCTCAAATTTCCATGTTTTTCCCTCACGTATGCGTCCTGTTATACTGACATCCAACGTGCATACGCACTCCATTATACTGGTAGCCCGCGTATGTATTCCCTCTGTTGTACTGTTAGCCCACGTACACCTCCGAACTTAGGGTTTTTCACTATTATCTGTAATTTCAAAAATTTCATTGTCAACCCTTCATGCTATCTCAAACTTTCACAACTCTAGATATATCAATGAGTACCTGCAATAATCCTTACACAATAATAGATATTCAATGTGCTCAAAAATCATAAAATGAGAGACCCTTGCCTCTTATTTATACTTTTATGTAGCTTCCTCAAGGGGTTACATTCTAACCAATTTAACCCACTTTCCTTATTTTAGGGATAACACAATTCTAACCACTTGTCCACTTAACTTAACCACTTTCCACAAATAGTAAGTTCTCAACTAACTTTATTATTTAAATAATTTATTTTGCAGCCACTTTGACTTATCTATAAATAGTAAACTCACCACTTCTTGTTGCAGCCACTTTATTATTTAAATAATTTCTTCTTTGAAATCACTTTGACTACTTTGACCTTTTAGGGGCTTCTAGATAACTCATGAGGGTTCTCCAACTTCACATGGCCATAACTCTCTAACCATGAGGAGTTATGTGACGTTCCACATACCACCGGAAATGGAATGACATGTAATATCCATCTAGAATAGTATTACCTACAAATATATTAAAATTCATACCATTATACATCAAACAAACTTGGGTCCATTACCCATACCTTTGTGCTACCGGAATTTCTTCAAGGGTTGACATCAATGATAACCAACCCAATTAATCAACAATATATCGCTTTGGCATTGATGGAAACCTCTGATGCAATATTGAAATCATATCACTCATGCTTCCCCTGTGACCATCGTTCTCCCTGGAACAATGCCTCTGTGCTCTTTCTCCTAGAATTTAACTCTCTATCTTGCATATGATAAATCTCTCCCCCTTTGTCATCAATGGCAAAGGTATCTTTCCATCTGGGGCTTCTCCCCCTAACTAAACTGTCCTTGGGGATACTCCCCCTGATTGAACTATTCCTAAAACTGATCTCCCAACCTGAACTGTCCTCTTTATGGTGCTTCCTCGTGTAAATATAAGACATATAAGATAATCATTCAAAATCATTCATTTTGGAGTAGAAAATACTACGAGTCTCTGGCAGAGATACTCAAAGGCTTCCCTTGGAAGAGGTTTTGTAAAGATGTCTACCACTTGTTCTTTTGTGCCCACATATTCAACTCTAATGTTCTTCTTAGACTTCTTCTTCAAGTTCCTTGTTCAGAAACGTTGATTTCACGTCCATCTGATACACTTTAATATTCTTGGAGAAAGATAATATAATAGCAATCAGATTGCTTCCATTCTGGCAACTGGGTCAAATGTCTCTTCAAAGTCGTTTCCTTCAACCTGTGTGTATCCTTTACATACCAATCTAGCTTTGTTCCTTTTAACCTATCCATCTTCATTCAATTTTTTTATGAAAACCCACTTTGTGCCAATCACATTATTATTCCTTGGTCTTGGAACCAATTCCCAAGTGTCATTCTTATCTATTTGATCAAATTCTTCATTCATGGCCTTATTCCAGAATTCATCCTTGCTGGCCTCTTCAAAACTGTTTGATTCAATCGTAGGTAAGAGTGTTAGGTGCATTGGTTCTGGTGAATGGATTCTTATTCTAGTCTCAACTCATACATCCTTGTTTCCGATAATCTGATCTGGAGGATGATTCTTTTGTACTAGTTTTGTAGGTGTCTTTGGAGGCACTTGTTGAACTTTCTTTTCTACTTATGTTTGATATTCTTCATATTCCCCTTATACTTCTTCTTCATCTTTTTCTTCTTCTTTGTAAAGTTGTTCCATTGATTCATTTTATTCTTCCTTTAATTCTCGTACACCTGTTTCATCAATTGTTATGTTGATGCTTTAATTCCTTTAATTCTCGTACACATGTTTCTTCCACAACTTTGTTAAACCTCATATTGTAACACTTGTATTCTTTCCACAACTTTGTTCAACCTCATATTGTAACACTTGTATGCTTTCCTTGTACTTGAGTAACCAACAAGTAATCCTTTGTCCACATGAGAGTCAAACTTTCCCATTCTTCCATATTCTCTTTTGATGTAGCATTTGCTTCCAAATACTCTAAAGTGCTTCACATTTGTTGGTCTTCCTTTCCATAGCTCGTAGGGATTTTTGTCATTGTTGTTTCTAAGCATTACTCTATTTTGAATGTGATCTATTGTATGCACTGCATGTGTCCAAAAAATATCTGTTAATTTGGAATCCATTAACATTGTTCGAGCCATTTTTTGTACTATCATGTTATTTCTTTCAACAACTCCATTCTGTCGGGGTGTCCTAGAAACAAAGAATTTCCTTTTTATTCCATGCTTTCTACAAAATTCCATAAATTCCTTTGAAGTGAACTCTCCTCCATTATCAGATCTCAAACATTTGATTTTTGAATCCATTTCATTTTCAACCATTTCCTTGTGGACCTTGAAGTTTTCAAGAGCTTCTGACTTATTCCTAAGAAATCAAACTGCAGACATTCTTGTATAATCATCTACTAATAACATAAATTATTTCTCACCTTTTAAACCCTTTGTTGTAGTTGGTCCAACTAGATCAGTATGCACAATTTTCAGTGGTCTTGTCGTTGAATATTCCTTTGATTTGAACTTGGTCTTTGTTTGTTTTCCTTGTTGCAATAATTGCATAAAGTGTTGGTTGGTTTCATGATCTGGGGAATTTCTCTAACTTCTTCCTTTTTGTTTACTTTGACAAGGTTATCAAAGTTTGTGTGACCCATTATTCCATGCCATATCCAACCTTCATTTTTCTTTCCTAGACATCACTTTTCATCTCCAATTTCACTTATTACATATATGTTGCTTGAAGTTCTTGTAGCTGTTGCAATCAATTTTACTGAAACTTATTTTCTTATCTAGAAATTATGTGAATCGAAAGTAATTTTATGACCTTGGTCACACATTTAACTTACAATTATAATATTATGTTTCATATCTTCTATTAGTAGAACATTTCTTGCCTTGGTATGCTTGTTTCCAATTCTGACTGTGCCTTTTCCAATGATTTTAGCTGAATCATCATTTTCAAAAGAGAATGATCCATCTCTTTCCTTTTTTAATGTAAGAAACATGTGTTTATCACCTGTCATTTGTTTTGAAAAACCATTGTTAACATACCAACCATTTTTCTTATGCTTAGTTTGTAGAGCGAGTGTGCATTCTTCATCGCTATAATGATTCTTCTTTCTTATCCTTGTTCTCTTCTGAGGTTTCTGTATGTGACTATTGTTGTTATATTGTGGATCTCTAAGAGGGAATGTCATTCTAAAATCATTGGCCATGTGTCCAAAGTTGTTTCACTTGTAGCATTCCACTTCAGTGCTCAATGATTCAAACATGTTGTAGCTTCTTCTATGTGTTTCACTAGGCCTTCTTGGATAACCATTTTGTGTATGACTTTCAAAGATGTTTATGTTCATGCTATTAGCTCTGCAATTTACAGCTTTATGTCTAAAATTATTGCATGCATAACATAACACAAAAAATATGGTTTGCTACCTGGGAGTTGAAGATCTTCTGAAAGGAATTACTCTTATGAATCCTTGTTCTTCATGAGGCCTATTTGTTTCTGTTAGCGCCGCCATTTTTCTTTCCAAATTAGAGTCGGTTTTAAAGTCACGTTGTGATCCATGTGCCCGAACATGTGAAGTCATGTACTAAACACCGTAAGTTTGAGGTCAGCAAGTGTCCAGTTGTCCCTTGGAAATGGGAAGGGATGTTAGATTTGAAACTTGTATAAGAGGTATAAGTATGTCTTTTCCAAGATAGTCGAGTCCTGTGGAGAAACCAGTCTCTAGGTGCCCCAGGTCGAGTCAAGTGGTTAATAGAGGTCATGTCATCAAGTACAATAGTTATTATCAGTTCATTATGGAGGCTGAGGGAATGAAAAATCATGGCATTCATATCATGCATGACCAGCTAGCCTTGTCACATGTACCCTGCACGCAGGGATTTGCCATGGAAAACCTGCAACTTGATTTGGAACATCTCATCGCCATGAATTCAATGTCCTCCAACATGATTTCTTTTCCTGTCTGATTTGTTATAAATCTCGGATGCTCGACATTCTCTCTTGTTGTAGAACCAGGCCTGAAACTCTATTTTCTTTTTCCCTTGCTAGTCTAGTGTGATCAAAACTTTATGCGTTTGTTGGATACACTACACGCAAAATTCACCTTGCTCGCGCCATGGCGACCTCCTAGAGTGCAAGGAAAGGTGCAAGGAGTAGAAGAACTGTAAGGTTTGAGCCTCAAATGGATTGATATGCATTCTCACCTACAGTAGGCATTCCCAAAGACGTAAAAGGAACTATTCTTTTACCTGCAGAGAAGACCAGATCAATTCGCAGAAAATATGAAATGGAAGGATTCGCATAGGAAGAGAAGACAACAAGGGCCCTCTCTCCCTAGCAAAAAATGACTCAGAGGAGGGGAAGGACGAGGAAAAAACAGGAGATCATGGAAGCTCAAATTTTAGAAGAACCTTGTGTCAGATTGGTAGCTGAAGAGTGACTCAAGCGTGCCATTCAGGTAGAACCTGTTGGGAGATCGAGCTGCGAAAACAGGACCAGAACAAGGAAAGCGAATATTGAAGAAGTGACTAATCAAGTGACATCTCAACAACTACATCAAGTGAAGCTGGCCATCACCGAGCTCTATTAGGAAAACATGGTTAAAGCGACAACTAGCGAAAAAGGCCACGAAAGCGTTCGCAATGCAGGGTCACGAAGGGAACATGGCATGGTTGAAAAGGCATCTCAGAGAGGCACAATACACCATTGTACAGCTTTGATAAGCACAGATAATGATGAAAGAAAGGCACGTGAAACATTCCAGAGAATGCAAAGCGACTGAGAAAGAAGCTTGCATAGCTCTCACTAGCATGCAGGAAAAACAAGTTTAGTTGGCGCCCTTCTTTGCACCCTCTAAAGATGAGACAAATCTTGGCAGTTTTGAAGGATATGTTTTCTTTGAAGCACACTACCATTTTGATAACGACTGTGATGATCTAACAACTATTTGTTGTGTGCATCTCTTGGCAAATGCTCCCATCACTGAAGTCAAATTCGTTGTTCACAGACAACAAACTCCTGAAAGACACCTATTTCACTGGGACACTTGCTCAAAGGAATACAGTGACACATCTTTTTCCCCGTGCCAGAGCTTGACCAACGATCAGATCCCATGGTGAAAATTGAAAATATTCATAAGTAAAAAGGGCATGATTATTATATATTTTTGGAAGCACTATGCGCAGAGTCTCTAGTGCATGTTATTTAGTTTTCCTAGTTATAAGGGTTAGCAGTTAGGAAGCAGGGGAGCCCAAGTGGCACCCTCGTTTATATATTCCATTTTTTCGATGTAAGCCAGGTTGATTGGAAAATGTGGTAGACAACAGCTATTGTATGTAATATGAGTTTGAACGCAATTTAATGCAAAGGTCCTATGATTTGATGAAAAGATTCTAGTTGTGATAGTTGGAGGTATTGTGCTCCTTTTCTTTATATGGGATTTCCTGTTATCTCTATTTCATATATTTTTTCCGTCTATTTCGGAACGAATTATCAAACCCGCGGATTCACTGTACAACACCCTTTGTTAGCACCACTTATACAAAACATTTTCCTCTCAAGCTAACTCTGAATTCGTCCACAATGATGCTCATGAGTTACTTCCTATGTTTTCTACCACCACACATTACAGTTTACATTGAAGGTTGTTTCTCACCTAGCCTTATCCTCTTGAATCTAGTCACTGAGTCATTTGTCCCGTCTCTTCCTTAGATCAAACCCATATCCCAAGTCTTACTTTCCTGCACCAATATAACCAGAACCCACTTTATAATAGGTGTTAAATCTAGCCATCACTTCCAAAGTCATATCCTGCATGGAGACCGTGCCATTTCCGAGAGATCCCTCTCCAGATCCGAAAGGCTAGTTTCGAGTCTCAAAGTTGGTTGAAAAATTTACCTTCGTCATCTTTTTATCAGCCGAACGGATTTATAGAGTGCTAACATTTTGGCATCATTGTCAGGGATGAAATTGAATAGATTTTCCTTGGGAGAACGATAATGTTGCAGTTTTACCCCTAAGGGTAACAGAGGGAAAAACATCCATATCGGCTGAAAACCTTACCCTGATGACTCCAATCCAAATAAACCAATAGCCTCAAGTAGCACAGTTCAAGAAACCTGGCTCCCAAGATGGTTTATACCAGAGCGAATCCTGACCCAAACCCCTTGGACCCAGTGTACAACCCTGAGAAGATTATGCGCAAGGATAGACAGCAAGCTTTGAACCCATTTTACTACCTAGACAGAAGTCTGTCCTTGCCTAAAGATGGTGTGCAGAGCATTGACGACCTTGAGTTCGACACATTCTTTGAGAAAACTTTGTTTCGTTCGAAGTCAGAGACCGATTTGGACGAGACTGTTTTCGACCCAAAGAAATTTTGAGCCCTGGTATCAAATAATATCCCTCGGAATATGAATCCTCCTTAGGCTATGGCCGCACGTTTCGCTCCCCTCATCCTGTCGGCCCAATTGCATGAATTGCCTCAAAATTATAGCCAGAGGATTAGGCTCTACGACACTGAGGGAAATGTTTCCGCTCAGAAGCACCTGGATTGGTTTAATGATTTCGTCGACCTGGAGGAGGTGGACTACGCAGATGAAAAAATGTGGTTGTTAGCACAAAGCCTCTCAGGAGATGTAAGGAAGTGGTTCAAATCCCTCCTGCCCGTGAGCATTTGGGACTTCGCCGCATTCGAGACATCATTCCTAGACAAATGGGGAGATAAGAAAATACCTTTGTAGCTGCTGACACAATACAATAGCATGAATAAAGAACCAGAAGAGAGGATGCAGGAATTTTTGACCTATTTTTTGAAAGTGTACAGCTCGATTCCTGCAGAAGTCAAGCCGCCCCTCGGTGTTTCACAGTTGTAGTATGCAGACTCTTTCGAAAATGATTTCTCCTTGTTGTTAAGGGAAAGAAGGTCAATGAATATAGATGATATAATGAGCAATGTTGTTGAAGTTGAAGTAAACATGATGGCGTCAGGAAAAATAAAACCAACGTTCAACTGAGGCGATAAGAGACCCCAGGGAGATGCGCATCCATCGACATCGCGGTCCTCAGATGATAAATTTGACATGATGATGAAGACCATGGAGAAGTTAATGGAGAGAATGTCATGGGGAACATACATGTTGCCCGAGAACAGAACGACCCACCTCCCACAAATCCGAACCTTAGGAGAGGTCAAATCCCTCAGATCAGATAGAAGGAACAAAGAGATCAAAGGGATCAAGGTGAACAGCAAATGAGACCTCCTTTCCAGAACAACTACGCGGACGAGGATTTTGACCAGACGTTTAATGACCAGATACATTATTGCGATGTCCAGAACCCGCGCATGTTCCTGACGAAGCGTGAGCATGATCAACATATGAGTAGGAACGAAGAATTCATGCTAGAGGCCGGTGATGATATGATACTTGAAACATATGACGCGTCATTGTGGGAGACGAAGGAGTTCAGGAAAGGCTATCAAAACACCATCATGTAGTTCCAGAAAAAGTATAACCTCTGGAGCAAGGACGTGCCTACCGAGTCACAACAGACAAACCCCATAAGGAATCCTTCGATAGACACTCCTTCCATAAGCCAAACAAGTTCAGACAATGTGACCAAATAAGCGACATAGAAAGATAAGTTGAAGGAGGAGATCCCTAAGAAATCCTCGGAGACAGGTCGGGAGGCTAGCAGAAAAGAGGTAGAGAAAACTTGTCCCCCTTTCAATTTTTAACATGAGATGGCCAAAATAAAAATATTTGTCCCATTCAATGAACTTATTAGAAAGGGAGCATATCGGGAACAAATCATAAAAATGTTGAAAGCGGGGGGAACCCCTGATACTCTAAATCTTCAAGATGATCACCCCGCCATCCTTTTTGGTCTATGCATTGAAGAAATAAGCGAAACCGAAGACGTCCCTCCTTTCTACATCAGTTTGAAGATCCACGACATGAACCTGCATAAATCCATTCTAGATTATGGCACGTCGCACAACCTCATGCCAAAGGTGATAATGGACGAACTAGGTTTGGATGTCACCAGACCATACAAAGACCTTTTCTCTTTTGATTCGAGGAAGGTCAAGTGTTTGGGCCTTATCAATTACTTAGTTGTATCGCTGGCTCAAATCCCCATTAAAAACATGGTCATGGACGTGGTCATCACGGACATACCCCCAAAATTTGGCATGCTACTCTCGAGGTCATGGGTTGCGAAGTTGAAAGGCACGTTGCAGATGGATATGCCATATGCCACTATCCCTATTTTTGGCCATGATAGAAGGTTGTACAGAGAATTTCTTTTGAAGTACATGGTAAGCATCAAGACACAACCACACAATCATCCCATATATGTTGTCGACATCGAGGTGGGGTCTTCTATATTCTACAATGACTTAAGTTTTGAAGAAGAAGATTTGACGACCATTGTAACAATTGACGAGGAGACCACACAGGAAACAACAGAATACACCAACCCAAAGGTCCGTGCAGAAAGCAGGGTGTGAAACAAGATTTTTGATGGAACATTCAGCATAGAAGGAGTTGGAGCCGGCATATGGGTGAGCCCCCCTGAAGCAAGCACAAAGTTGTGCTCATACAAGCTCGCGTTTGAGTGCACTAACAACATGGCCGAATATGAAGCACTGATCTCGAGCTTACAAGTTTTGAAATAATTGGGTGCGCAGAAGATATCATTGCACGAGGATTATGAGCTGATCATAAATTAGGTGAAGGGTGTGTATTAGACGAAACACCCCAAGATGAGGGCGTACATAAATTTGGCTTGGGACCTCCTCGAAGGATTCTCAAAATATGACCTATTTGCTATCCCCAGAAAGAAAAATCAGATTTTCAATGCGTTGGCCACCGTGGCCTCGATTTTTAAGATCCTCATATTCCCAAACAAAAAGTATGAAATTGAGGTCAGGCACAGGCTGACAGTGCCTGATAATATCAAACACTGGCAGGTGTTCGATGATGACAAACAAGTGGAAAGATTCCTCCTTATGAGCGATGAATTCCGTAACACAAACATTGACGAGGAATGATGCGGAAATGAAGATGAGAACACGGATGCGTGTAGCGAAGACGACCCTTTCCAAAACCATATTGCGGGAAGGGATATAATACAATTGAAAAATAATTTTATTCCAAAGGGGTCGGTGCCGATGGAAAAATTGTTTAACGAGAATGATGTGGCTAAGAACCCCAAGATCGCTGCAAGCGAAGAAGACATGGAAGGCTGCAACATCGGGATCGAGGAGAATTTGAAGATGGTAAAATTATCCAAGACACTCAGTCTAGAGGTCAAGTAGGACTATATAAACCTCATGAAGGATTTCCTGGGCGTCTTCGCATGGAGCTATGATGACCTGAAAGTATATGACACGAAAGTGATCTAACATGTTGTCCCTCTCAAGGAAGATCAAAAACATTTTAAATAGAAGATGAGATGGATAAATCCCCTATTACTACTGTTGGTCGAGAAAGAGGTAAAAATGATTTTTGACGCTAAAATCATTATTTCTTTGAGATTCTCGAAATGGGTAGCTAATATGGTACATGTAAGCAAGAAGAGCAGTGAGATAAGGCTGTGCGTGGACTTCCAAAATTTAAATAAAGTGTCTCTCAAGGACCACTTTCCCCTTCCTAAAATGGACTACATCCTGCAAAAGGTGGTGGGGTCCCAAAATATGTCTATGTTAGATGGATTCTCAGGGTATAATCAAATCATGGTCCACACGGATGACATAGAGAAGATGTCTTTCACAACACCATGGGGAACATTCATGTACGCCAAGATGTCGTTCATCCTGATGAACGCTAGAGCCACTTTCCAGAGAGCCATGGACATCATGTTTTCCGATGAAAGAGAAAAATTTATCGTGATTTATCTGGACAACATCACTGTGTACTCTACCTCAGAAAAACAACATCTCGAGCACCTGAAGAGAGTTTTCCAGAAGTGCCAAAAATTTGGCATACCACTGAATCCAAAGAAGTCCCATTTCACAGTAGAAGAAGGAAAGTTGTTAGGGCACATCATTTCTAAAGAGGGCATTAATATAGACCATATCAGGCTTGAAGGGATCTTGAAGATCGACACCCCACACAGTAAAAAGTAGGTACAATATTTCCTAGGAGAGGTAAATGTTTTGAGGAGATTCATACCGAACCTTGCGGAAATCATAAAACACATAACTTGCATGCTCGGGAAGGGAAACTAGATCGAGTGGAACCCGGAGGCCAAGAAGTCTTATGAGGATATAAAGGTGGTGCTGACAAAGGCTCATCTACTAGATAGCTCAGATTTTATGAAATATTTCCTCATGTTTTCATTCACCTCAGAACACACTATTGTCGGTGTGCTGCTACAGAAAGACCAACAGGATTTCGAAAATCCTATAGCCTATTTCAGCCAGACACTACGTGACGCTCAACTAAGGTATGACATCATGGAAAAGTAGGTGTATATCTTAGTAAAATATTTTAAATAATTCAAGGCATACATACTGCACTCCCATGTTATTGCTTGTGTACCTAGCAATTCAGTAAAGGACATTCTGACTCAACTTGACCCGGAAGGAAGGAGAGGCAAGTGGATAGCGGCCATGTTAGAATATGACCTTGAAATCAAGCCTACAAAGCTGATCAAAGGTTAGGGTCTTGCAAAGTTGATGGTGTAGTCAGACTGCGATGTTGTAGGAATGAATTTCATCGTTGATCTGTCGGAATGTCCCCAAGAAGAAAAACCTGCGCAGGCGCCCCAGCAGTTCATCGACTCGCCATGGTATGTGGAAATCATCTACGTATTGGAGAATATCCAGTCCCCTCCGGGCATGAGTAATACTAAGGCCAGATTTCTCAATCTCAAAGCAGTTAAGTTCTGCATCCTGGACAACTCACTCTACTGGAAAGATCCTGGGGGAATATTGTTAAGTTGTTTATTGGAAGATGACACAAAGAGGGCCATACATGAATTTCACAAAGGCCACTATGGGGGACACCATTATTAGAATACCACCATGCACAAAATCCATAGGGAAGGCTATTACTGGCCTAAAATTTTCATTGATGTATATAAGGAGGTCTCCAGCTGCCACGAATGTTAGATCTTCGACGGAAGAAGAAAACTGCAGCCCTTGCCACTGAAGCCGATCTCAGTCAAATCACCTTTTATGCAGTGGGGTCTAGATTTCATAGTAGAGATAAACCCTCCATCCTCTGCACAGCACAAGTGGATACTCACGACCACTAAATATTTCATGAAATGGATAGAGGCGATCCCCACAAAACAAGCCACTGACACAGTCATTATCCAATTCCTGGAGATGAACATCTTGTCAAGGTTTGGGTGTCCCATTAAGATCGTTACAGATAATGCAACCACATTCAAGTCTAAGAGGATGGAGAATTTTTTCCAGGATTATAACATAACCTCGGGGCATTCCATGACATACTATATGCAAGGAAATGGGTTAGAAGAATCCTCAAATAAGAGCCTGGCCAGGATTATTAAAAGACTCCTACAAGAAAATAAGAGAGCTTGGCATAAAAAGCTTATCTACGCATTGTGGGAAGACCGGGTCACCACCAAGAAATATATATCAACGTCATCTTTCCAAATCATTTACGGCACGGACATGATTTTACCTACTTCACTGGGACCCCCTGTCAAGAATCTATTGCAAGAACAGGAGGCTGAGCCAAATGCTGTGCAGAGGAGTATTAAGCAGACAATTCATACGCAGCAGGAAAGAGAGCAGGTGTATAATTGGTCGCAAATCCATCATGAAAAGATAAAGAAATCCTTCGATAAGTGTTCTAAGCCAGAATATTTTTGGTTGGGTGACATAGTTTTGAGATGGGATGAAAGAAATGAAGGTAAAGGGAGGCATGCAAAGTTCGACCACCTTTGGATGGGTCCGTTCAGGATCTGCGATCACAGCAGAAAAAATGCTTATTTCCTACAAGTATTAGACGGAGAAAGTTTTGATTGGGGCCCTGTAAACGGCAGGTTCCTAAAACATTACCTGATGGAATAAAATATGTTTAAGTCATTTATCATTGTAAATAGTATTTTTATTTTGCATCGAGTCTGTTGGTCAGCAGAAAATTGAAGCCCGAAGCGAAGGCCCTAAGTTTATGTTGAACTCTTAGAAGTCGTGTCAATAGGTTTAGTTTGTTTTCCCAATGCCTAGAGGTCAAATAAAGCCCAATGGTCAAGAACCTAGTCTACTATTCTTTGCTACCTCACAGGGAGGATAACATCCTCATTGGAGCTAGTTGTTAGCGTCGCCATTTTTCTTTCCAAATTAGAGTCGGTTTTAAAGTCACGTTGTGACCCATGCGCCCGAACATGTGAAGTCAGGTACGTAACACTGTAAGTTTGAGGTCAGCAAGTGTCTAGTTGGCCCTTGGAAATGGGAAGGCATGTCAGATTCAAAACTTGTATAAGAGTTACGGGTATGACTTTTCCAAGAAATTCAAGTCCTGTTGAGAAACTAGTCTCTATGTGCCCCAGGTTGAGTCAAGTGGTTAATGGAGGTTGCGCCATAAAGTACATCAGTTACTATCAATTCATCGTGGAGGCTGAGGGAATGAAAAATCACGACATTCGTATCATGCATGACTAGCCAACATTGTCACTTGTACCCTACACATGGGGATTTTCCATGGAAAACTTGCAACTTGATTTGGAACATCTCATCGCCATGAATTCACTGTCCTCCAGCATGATTTATTTTCCTGTCTGATTTTTTATAAATCATGGATGCTCGGCATTCTCTCTAGTCGTAGAACCAGGCCTGAAACTCTATTTGATTTTTCCCTTACCATTTCAACATGATCAAAACTTTCCCATCTTGTGCGTTTGTTGGATACACCGTGCGTAGAATTCACCTTGGTCGCGCCATGGCGACCTCCCAAAGTGTAAGGAAAGGTGTGTGGATCAGAATAACTATAAGGTCCGAGCCTCAAAGGTATTGGGATGCATTCTCACATGCAGTAGGCATTCCTAAAGATGTAAAAGGAACTATTCTTTTATCTACAGAAAAGACCAGATCAATTCGCAGAAAATCTCAAACGGAGGGATTCAAATAGGGAGGAAAGATAGCAAGGGACCTCTCTCCCCAATAAAAAATGCCTTGGAGGAGGGGAAGGCCGAGGAAAAACTAGGAGATCGTGGAAGCTCAAATTTCAGAAGAATCTTGCGTCGGATTGGTAGCTACAGAGCGACTCAAGCACGCCATTCGGCTAGAACCTGTTGGGGGATCGAGCCGCGAAAACAAGAGCAGAACAAGGAAAGAGAATATCACATAAGAGAATGAGCAAGTTCCATCTCAGCAACTGCAGCAAGAGAAGCTGGCCATCTCCAAGCTCTATCAGGAAAACATGGAATTAGGGCGACAACTAGCGACAAAGGCCACTAAAGCGTCTGCAACGCAGGGTCGCGAAGGGATCATGGCGTGTTTGAAAGGGAAACTCAGACAGGCGTAAGACACCATTTTATAGCTGAGAGAAGCACAAATACTGATGGAAGAATGGCACGTGAAAAATTCTAGAGAATGCGAAGTGACTGAGAAAGAATCCTGCATAGATCTCGCCAGCATGCAGAAAAAACAAGTTTAGTGTGCGCCCGTCTCTACACCCGCTAAATATGAGACAAATCTTGGTAGTTTTGAAGGATACATTTTATCTGAAGCACACTACCATTTTGATAATGTCCATGACGATCTAACAGTTGTTTACTACACGCAGATCTTGGTAAATGATCCCATCACTGAAGTCGAAGTCATTGTTCACAGACAACAAACTCCCGAAAGACACATGTTTCACTGGGACACCTGCTCAAAGGAACACAGTGACACATATTTTTCCCTGTGACAGACCTTGACCGATGATTAGATCCCATGGATAAAATTGTGAACAGTCATAAGTAAAAAGGGCGTGATTATTGTCTATTTTTGGAAACACTATGCGAAGAGTCTCTAGCACATGTTGTTTAGTTTTCCTAGTTATAAGGGTTAGCAGTTAGGAAGTAGGGGAGCCCAAGCGGCACCGTCATTTATATATTCCATTTTTTCGATGTAGGCCAATTTGGTTGGCAAATGTGGTAGACAAAAACTATTGTATGTAATCTGATTTTGACCGGAATTTAATGCAAAGGTCCTATGATTTGATGAAAAGATTCTAGTTGTGATAGTTGGAGGGATTTTGCTCCTTTTCTTTGCATATGTGATTTCCTATTATCTCTATTTCATATATTTTTTCTATCTATTTCAGAATGAATTATAGACCCTGTGGATTTTTTGTACAACACCCCTTGTTCGCGCTAATAGACAAAACGTTTTCCTCTCAAGATAACTTTGAATTCGTCCACAACGATGCTCTTGAGTTACTTCCTATGTTTTCTCCTATCACACATTACGGTTTACACTGAAGGTTGTTGCTCGCCTAGCCTTATCCTCTCGAATCTAGTCACTAAGTCATTTGTCCCATCTCTTCCTTAGATCGACCCTGTAGCCTAAGTCTTACTTTTCTGCGCCAATATAACCAGAACCCACTTTATCATAGGTGTTAAATCTAGCCATCGCTTCCAAAGTCATATCATGTGCGGAGACTGCGCCATTTTCGAGAGAGCCCTCTCCAGATCTGAAAGGCTATTTTCGAGTCTCAAAGTTGGTTGAAAAAGCTACCTTCGTCATTCGTTTATCAACCAAATGGATTTACAGAGTGATAATAGTTTCTATTGGTCATTGATCCTGAAATCAAAATCTTCTTGGTGGAGGAGTGTCCCTGTGATCTTCTTTGTAGGCCTTCCTATCCCCTTTGATTGTTTCTGCATATCATTTTGGATATGTTTGTTGGAGTTACTTCACACACACCGAGGATTTATTGTTCCTAAGTTTTTTCCTTGTTTATTATTCATAATTAGTCATTATCTAGTCTCCTATATTTTAGGGGAGAATATTCCACCTCGAGAATATTCTCTTTTAGTTGACACTTCAGTTTGACTAGTTGAGTTGAGTTTAGATGTTGCATTGGTTTTGTCACCATGAAACATTGGGATCATCACCATGATAATTCAAATTTTCCTTGGTATCATCACCATACTGGCACATTACCCTTTATTCCTTGAGTTAACTCCTCACTACTCTCCGTTCAGTCAGTTAATTGAAGACTAGTTGACTAGTTAACTGAACTAGGTGGCAGTTCCCTCCTGTAAATTCATGAGAGACTAGACTAGATGGAAGTTCACTCCTGTAACTGATGGTGTGTGTCCATATCACTCTATACCACCACTATGGTGCATTGGTTCTCCTCCAGTGTGCACTCATTGAGTTATACAGAGTATATCATGTGTAAATTATTCATTATTCACAACGGTTAATGAGAATTCTTCTATTCTTTCTCTCATTATTCTTCTTTCTCAAATTCTCTCTATAAATGTGTGTATCATTGTTTAGCTAGATATATTATGTGTAGGTTCAACACATTTACATGGTATCAGAGCCAACAGACTGCTAATCAAAAGATACACCAAATTGTTTTTGCAGGTACAAAATATTGAAGACAACGGAAAGATGGAATTCCAAAAAGAATTCATTCTTATACCTTACAACTATTTTGCATGGAAGGAGAAAATATCCATACATATATGAACCAAAGGGTTGTATAGGCTAACCTTGAATACAGATACAGAACCGACATCGGCAATAGAAAAATCCAAGTACTTAAATCACATGGATGAGGCACTCGGAACAATTTGCAGTCTTATTTCTCCCGATCTCCTTTTTCATATATCTTCCTGTAATACTCCCAATGAAGCCTAGACCACCTTGGAAGGGATATTTGGAAAACAAGATGAGATTAGGGGACACATGATGGAGGTGGATCTATGCACATTGGATCCAAAAAGCTTCGAGAATATCCAAGATTTCTTTACAAAATCAAGGATTTACTATCGCAACTCAAAGCTTGCGGGGTTGATAAATCGAAGGAGGAGAAACAAATGGTTCTTACCATTCTCTCCAAGATTGGTCCTGAATTCTTTGTATTCGTATCCACATTCCATACTGTCAGATTCGCCTCTGGAGCCACGTGGAAGATGCCTTCTTTTGAGGACTTTATCAAATCCTTGACACAAGAGAAAACCAAGATCATCAACATGGGCACAATCAAAGGCCCAAGGGCGCATGCACTCACTGTGCATGATAGAAGACACAAATATCAGAAATATAAAGATAAAGATAAATGGAAATCTCATGCACATCCGAAGAAGGAAGGGTACACAAAACCCTTCACTGATGCCTCTAGATACAAAAGGGAAAAGGGAAGAAAAGGGGAGAAATGCACGTACTGTCACAAAGGCTTCCATCTGGAATCCGCATGCATGAAAAAAAAAATAGATATGATATCTCAAATACTTCAGAAAAATAACCTTGGAGATTGTGTCCCCAAGGGTAAAAAGAAGAAGAAGCCATAAGATCTGAATTCCAAGAAAGGAAATTCTAGTCATGCCTTGATTGCAATCAACTCCTCTCCCGATGCTTGGATCATAGATTCAGGAGCATCACATCATATGGCTGCATCGGAAGCATTATATTCTTCATTGGATGCATGCAAAGGTCATCTGATTCTAATGGGGGACAAATCTTCTATCGAAGTCACCAACAAAGGAAGGATTGAACTCAGCAATGGAAGCTTCGAGAATGTGCTACATGTTTCCAAAAAAAAATTCAACCTTCTTTCTGTGTATCAGATGACGAATTTAGACACCGGAAAGAAAGTCACATTCACACCAAATTCCATGGGCATATACGACATGCAAACCAACTCCATGGTTTCTACCGGTGAGGTAAATAATCAATCTAGATTGTAAACATTTTCTAAATTCATTGAACCTGATTTTGCTTTACTGCTTACTCATGCTGATGAAAGTAATAGGATATGACACGAAAGGTTTGGAAATTTGAATTTTATATACATGCAACAACTTAGCAAGCAAATATTGGTTGATGGTCTACCAGACATCCACTCCTCCAAGGGAGTGTGTGAGGGATGTGTTCTCGGGAAACACCCTTAAGAGAAATTAGACAAAGGAAAGTCTCAACGATCTTCTGCACCTTTATATCTAATCCACAGTGACCTTATGGGTCTCTTTTCGCATCCATCCATTAGAAAAGAGAGGTTTGTTCTCATTTTTGTTGATGATTTCTCATGTTTTACATGGATCTACTTTCTCAGGAAAAAATTTGAGGTCTTTCAACCCCTAAAATATTTCAAATCCTTGGTTGAGACACAGTCCATAAAGAATATCAAAGTCCTTTGAACTGATAACGGAGGATATTATGTAAATAATGAGATCCATAATCTTTTCCATGAGGCAGGGATTCAGTTGCAACATACAGTTCCCTATACTCCACCACAAAACGGAGTTGCTGAGAGGAAAAACATATCTCTAAAGGAGATGGCATGTTGCATGTTGCATGTAAAGTCTCTACCACAGAGACTATGGGTCGAAGAACTTAATCATGAAACATACATCCAAAACATATCTCCCCATATATCTATCAAGGATAAGACCCCCTACAAGACTTGGAGCGGCCTCAAACTGGAAGTGACCCACTTTCGCATTTTTGGTTCATGTGCATGGGCCTGGATTCCCTCTGAAAAGAGGAAGGCACTTGATCCACAAAGAACTGAGTGTATTTTTGTTGGATACCCTAATGATGTGAAGGGATATCGGATTATTGATCTTTCCTCAGACCGGCTCATCATTGAGCGTAGTGTCCAATTCAAGGAAAGTGTCTTGCATGCACCTCAACAACTGCATGCAAACACCTACATTATTCGACCTGTCCGAGATGATGAGCATGCACATGTTGAATCTTCTTCAGACAAGATTTCTAATTCAGAGGACTTAGATGATTCATATTTTGAGTCAGTACAGTAGGATGCAGAGTCATAACATCTAGATGTAGTTGCAGAGCCAGAGAAAAGGCCCAAGTGGGCATAGACTACTCTTCAGGATGCAGGGGATCTCATTGGTGATATAGACAATACTAGGAGGACTCGATCTGATTTCGAGGAACCTCTTGTTTCACTCACTGCCACTGAACCATTGCCCTCCAGGAATATTTTCTTGGTTTAGTCTTTAGATCCATAATATTATGGCGAGGTTGTTGGAAATCCCTTTTGGGAATCTACCATGCAGGAGGAGTACAAATCCCTCCTCAAGAACCAGACTTGGGATCTAGTTCCCCTTCCTTCTGGGAGGAAACTTGTTAGATGTAGATGGTTCTACAGGACCAAGAGTGTAACGGATGGACAGATCAGTAGATACAAATCCAGGTTTTTCACCAAAGGATTTCAACAGGTTCATGGTATTGACAATGATGAGACCTTTGCTCCAGTAGAGAATATGGGTTCCATACGATTAGCACTTTCCATTACGGTAGCCAAGGGATGGGAATTCCATCAGATGGACCTAAAGAATGCATTTCTTCATGGTGATATCTCTGAGGATATCTACATGGATCAGCCCCAGGGATTTATGCATGACTCATCTTTGGTCTGTCGACTAAATAAGTCCCTTTATGGCCTCAAGCAGGCTCCAAGGGCATGGTATGCCAAGATGGATTCCTACATGTTTTCACATAACTTTGTATGTTTTAAATTAGACCCAAATGTCTACATGCTCAGGATGGTTGATTCACTTCTACTTTTAATTATGTACGTTGATGATTTGTTGATCACCAATTGCTTGACTTCAGCAATTGTTGTAGTCAAGAGGATTCTACATGATGGGTTTTTGATGATGTACATGGTTCCACTACACTTCTTCCTTAGACTCGAGATTAGTCAGGATTCATCGGGCATCAAACTATCTCAGGCCAAGTATGCATGAGATATCCTTAAGAGATTTCACATGACAGACCGCAAGTTTTCTCTGACTCCTTTCCTATCAGGAGTCAAACTTGAGGATGGCGGGGAGACTCCACTAGTTGACAACACACTGTACAAAAAACTAGTGGGGAGCTTGTTATATCTCACACACTCCATAATATACCTCTCATATGTAGTTGGCGCAGTTTCCAGGTTCATGCAGGAGCTGCATGAGCTACATTGGAAAGCTGCAAAGTGTATCCTTCGATACGTACAAGGCACCATCACCTTTGGGATTTATTATGCAGAAGACTCTACATTATTTCTCATTGGGTTTATTGATTTTGATTGGGCTGGCGATATCACTTATCGCAAGTCCACATATGGTTACTCACTTAGTCTTGGTTCCGGGCCTATGTATTGGTCGAGCAAGAAGCAAGCTACCATTTCTCTATATTCAACCGAGGTAGAGTACAGAGGGGTAGTTAACATAACCATTCAGGCTATGTCGCTACAACATTTTCTCACTAAAATGGGCATTCATTTTCATTGGTCGATCGTCATCTGGTGTGACAACCAGAGCATTCTGAAGTTCTGCAGAGATCCAGTTCAGAGGCAGCGGACGAAGCACATTGAGATCCACATGAACTACATCCAGGACTTAGTACACGAGGGGATCATCGACTTACAGTTTTTCCCTTCAGCAGAACAAATGATAGACATCTTCACCAAGACCTTCACTGAGCAGAAGTTCCATTCTCTGTGAAGTCATCTTGGAATGAAGGACACAGTTGCCTAACAACTATAGTTCTTCTTTTTACATACATTGCACCTTGAGGGGGGGGGGTTTCCCATGAGGTTTTCCCTCTTTCCTCACTTTATTTTCAGTTCATATTTTGAATTTGGGACCTAGTATGGCCTTGTTGTCGAGACCCGTTCTTTATTTTCACCATAGTGATGTTCAGGGGGGGTGTTGGAGTTACTTCACACACACCTAGGATTTATTTTTTCTAAGTTTTTTCCTTGTTTATTAGTCATAATTAGTCATTATCTAGTCTCCTATATTTTAGGGGAGAATATTCCACCTGGAATATATTCTCTTTCAGTTGACACTTCATTTTGACTAGTTGAGTTGAGTTTAGATGTTGCATTGATTTTGCCGCCATGCAACATTGGGATCATCACCATGCTAATTCGACCTTTCCTTGGTATCATCACCAGAATGGTGTATTACCCTTGACTCGCTGATTTAAGTCCTCACTACTCTTTGTTCAGTGAGTTAACTGAAGACTATTTGACTAGTTAACTCAACTAGGTGGCAGTTCACTCCCGTAACTGCGTGAGAGACTAGACTAGATGGCAGCTCACTCTCGTAATTGACAATGTGTGTCCAGATCACACTAGACCACCACTATGGCACATTGGATCTCCTCTAGTGTGCACTCATTAAGTTGTACAGAGTATATCATGTGTAAATTATTCATTATTTAAAATGATTAATGAGAATTATTCTATTCTTTCTCTCATTCTCCTTCTTTCTCAAATTATCTTTGTAAATGGGTCTACCATTGTTTATCTAGATCTATTATGTGTAGGTTCAACACATTTACAATGTTTCTTGTTATGTTATGTTGGATCTTGATATATTTTCTATCTAATTGTATCCAAGTCTGGGCTTGTCATGATGAGGCTTTTGACTGCTAATAATGTCATCCAAAACTTTTGATTTGTTCTGCATATTTTCTTTTGAAGATCCTTTCTCAATGTGACAATATCTGCTTCCAAATTTCCAATGATCCTGTCTCTTTCTTATAACTGTTCTTTGATTGCTTCTTCAAGTCTTTTATCTTCTTCTATTTGAACCTTCAATTCCGTGATCATTTGTTCTAGTTCTTGAGTGTCTTCTTTCTTGTCTAGTTCTACTTATAGCTTCTTGGTTTCTTCTTCTCTCTTTTTATAACTTCTATGGAACTCAACAATTATTCTTGGTAGTCAACTTCTACCTCTTCATATTCTTCTTCGGTGTCTTCTTTATCAGAGTCTTCGATTGCCATGAATAGAACTCTTTCTGTCTCACTTTCATCGACTTCATCTTCATTTGATGAGGAGATGTCTTCTTTGGTGCATAAAATTTTCTTGAAAGCTTTCTTTTTGGTTCTTTTGTATTTATATGTTTGTTTTCTATTTGATTAATCTTCATCATTCCTCTTTATTTTTCTTATGAGGACATTTTTTAGCAAAATGACCAATACCATCACAATTAAAACAAATCAATGGAAGCTTACCTTTATATATGTCATTGGCTCCCTTGTTCAATCTTCTGACAAAGTTGTCCACTTCTTCATAATCTTCTAAGAAGTCATTGTTGCTGCTATTTTCTTTTTCTTTCTGCTTTCCCTTTTGCTTTGACCTTTTGAATGCTTTGAAAGATTATTCTTTTATATCTTAATTTTCCTTTTCAGCTGTCATTTCATATGCTGTGAGGATTCCATGTAGTTCACCCATGCTTATTGAGTCTAGATTTGCTCTTTCTTCTAGTGCTGATATCTTAGGATCAAATATCATAGGAAGAGATCTTAGTACCTTTTGAACAATTACAGATTGTTTCATTTCTTCTCCTAATCCTATGATTGCATTCATTGTTTCATCGGCTCGTAAGAAGTAATCTACAATATTCTCATCTTCCTTCATCTTTAGTTGTTCAAATTGACCTTTGTAAGTTTGAAGCTTTGTTTCTTTGACTTTTGAATCTCCTTCATAAATATTTTGAAGGTTGTCCCAAATCTCTTTAGCGCATTTACAATGTATAACTTTGGTATATACCGATCCACCAAGACCATTCAGAAGTGAATTTGTGGCTTTGGAATTATTTAGACTGAGTTTCATTGCTCTTCCATTTGTTGGAAGAACTATTGGTTCTTTGTATCTGTCTACAACTGATTATCAAATTTCAAATCCCTGTGCCTGTATATATGTTTTCATCCTTCTGCTCCAGAATGCATACTTATATCCATCAAACTATAGTATTCCATTTTCATACATGTTGTTTCTCTCCATGATCTACCTTTCAGTGGTTAAACTAGTTTCTAAAGGAACCTGCTCTGATACCAATTGTTGGATTACTGAGAGGGGGGTGAATCAGTAATAGAACAATATAATTCTTTTTAACCATAATATGCAAGTGTTATATTTATTTATGACCAATGTAGCATTATCATCTAATAGTTGCAGAGTGAATAAACAAATGAACAATCATACACATACATAGTGCACCAATGTTTTACGTGGAAACCCAAAGCGGGAGAAAACCACATAATTTTTTTTCTTATATGTCTTTAAGAATTACATTCATTGGAAGCACCAATTTCCTTTGTTTTCCAGCTGCAACTGGAAAGAGGCTCCAAATAACTAGTTTCTCAGGCTACAACCTGAGGGAAGCTCCAACTCCCCAATTCTCTGGCTACAATTAGAAGGATACTATGACCTCCTATGTTCTCTAGATGCAACTGGAAGGTGGCTACAACTACCTATCCTTGTCCCATCCAACCGCCATGTCTTAGAAGTAGAATGATGGAACCATTCTCAGACTATCACTGTGAGATATACCACTGCAAAACTGTACCAATCTGTACCATTGACCTGCAACCAACCTGTACTACTTCCCTGCAATCAAACTGTACCTGAACTGAGCATGTATCAAGAAAATACAACAGGTACATGACCTGTAATTCTGCAACACATGTATGTACGTGCCCTATCTATACAACATGTATATATACATGGCCTATCTGTTATGTAGATTGTGTATTCCTTCTAAAACTAGGGTTTTCTTTCTTATGAAAACTTATGACCCTCTACAACCTCTTTCACATAGATCTAAAAGTTGTCACTGTGTCCAGACTATAACTGTACCCTATGCATGCATCCTCATACATAATATTTACCCAAAGACTCTATATCTCTCTCTAGTCATGTGCCAAATAAGTGTGTGTTATCATGAATCAATATAATAACCCTCACATGAACTAGACATAAAACCCTTTATGATATTCAACCTTTCAATACTTCAACTTCTTCATGTATCAGAAGAACCCTTAACCATATGCCAAGAAATACAAGATGTGACTCAACTCTAACAATGATAAATATTTCTTATATCAGCACTATATTTTTGTATATCTGATTTATACAGAAGATCTCATGCATCCACTCATCTCTCTAGGGAGAATCCTCAAATATCCATAACCATTTCTCATGCATACATCAAAATCCAACTACTCATAGAAATAAGACATACCTTTTGAACCAATGAATAGATCTGATGTATTTGATCACTGTAGACCTTCCTGGGAGCTTGTTCTCAAAACTAGAACTTTGGCTTCTTCATCTCCTCAAATTTCCATAGTTTTTCCCTCACGTACACGTCCTATTATACTCACAACCAACATGCATACATGTTTTGTTATATTGGTAGCTTGCGTACACCTCAGAATTTAGGGTTTTTCGGTATTCTCTGTAATTATGAAACTTTCATCATCAACCCTCCATGCTACCTCATACTTTCGCAACTCCAGATACATCAATGAGTACCTACAATAAGCCTTACACAATAATAGATATTCAATGTGCTCAATAATGATCAAATGAGAGACCCTTGCCTCTTGTTTATACTTCCATGTATCTTCCTCAAGGGGTTACCTTCTAACCAACTTAACCCACTTTCCTTATTTTAGGGTTAACCCACTTCTAACCACTTGTCCATTTAACTTAACCACTTTCCACAAATAGTAAGTTATCCACTTTGCAACCACTTTGACTACTTTGACCTTTGACTTAACCACTTTGCAACCACTATGCAACCATTTAACTTAACCACTTTGCAACCACTTTGACTACTTTGACCTTTTAGGGGCTTATAGATAAATCATGAGGGTTGTCCAACTTCACATGGCCATAACTCTCTAACCGTGAGGAGTTATGTGACGTTCCACATACCACCGGAAATTGCATGACATGTACTATCCATATAGAATAGTCTTACTTGCAAATATATTAAAACTCATACCATTATACATCAAA
>ML793643.1:71226-97358 GCA_009831015.1 Picea engelmannii | reverse complement strand
CAGATTGTTGTTTTTTCGGAGAAGAAAAAAGAGGGCCATGACATTGCAGAAATTTTCAGTATATTTATGTGAAACATTTGCATAAATAGGTTGTATATCTGAGTTCCTCTTGGAAAAACACCTGATTTGAAAAAACAAATCGTCTGAAATGGTGTCCAGGAAGTCAATATATTGAAGTTTTAAAATATGCAATTTTTCAAGTTTTTTTTCATGGACGGCAGCATGATTTTTTTATTTTATTTTTGTAGCATATGGAGGCTGAATATGCCCAAATAAAATACATATCTGATTTCCTCTCACAATTTCACCCAATTTCAAAAAAAAATCAACTGAAATGGAGTTCAGGAAGTGAAGTTATGAGCATTTTAAATTCATCAGTTTTTTAGGTTTTTATAGAAAAAACCGTGATTTTATGTCCTAACTTATTGTTCTATTTTTGGGGGTTTTTCATGAAAGTAGAGGGACCGAAGCTATTTCCTCTCAAACCCTCAAAGAAATTCTACAAATTACTGAAGCATTCAAATCCCAATTGTATGACACATTGGATGTTACATTGCATGACCTTGCAGAGGGCCTCAATGATAGCTTTTGTAGTATTCAAGATTCATTGGATAGAATGTAGGAGAGATTTCTTATGGTAGACATCAGGGATGAATATAATAAATAAATATATGCTTGGTATGATTTTGAGGCCAATTGTGATGATTGATATATGGATAGTTTTCATTTTTGGGATGACAACCACTTTCATATTTTATTTGATGACTCTAATCCACCTTCTGTAGAGAGCATCAATGTGACAAATTGAGAGCCAATGATTATTACCAGTGTCCATCCTACATATTCTACAGTGGTATTATTCCTTCCAGATTTTTCTACGATGATTTTCCACTATGTGGATGGATCTTCTTATTTGGATCCACATGACAAGGTCTTTAGAGCATCATTTTGAGTTGGTTATTGGGTTCCAAAATCTTTCATGGGGATTTCACATGAGCACTTGGACATGAGACCCGAGCTTACAATGGTGGTTGGACTACTTCAGCATGGTGGCTTTCCTTTCTACATGGGACCTTGGTTCTCCAATCTTCTTTAGCATTATGGTCCACAATTATCCATGGGACCCTGGTATATGGTTGTACATAAATCATTGAGGACAATGCTTTCATAAGGGGGATGGAATGTTAGGTAGCTAGAGAGGTAGTAGTGGGGGCCTAGAGGGCCCATAGTGATAATAGTGGAGGCCATTCAATGTAAGGTGGACTAGGTCCCCTATATTATTAAATAAGGCCCACTATGGTAGTTAGATATAATAAATGGGCAGTTAGATATAATAAATGTAAGAGGACTTCTTAGAAGGTTCTACTTCTAGAGGATTCCTCCTCTAGAATGTTCTTAGGTGATGGTAGCACTATATAAGAGGTTCAAGCAATGTAATGGGACATGAAGAGAAATATTGTATTTGGATTTGAATCTCATTAGGAGGTTTCCCCCTCGAAGAGGCAAGTGAACAGGAGAGGATCCATTTTATGGTGTTGCCCTACCTCAAGGGTTTGATATAATAAAGTGGTGTTTTTCTATATTGTTCTCAAAATCTTTGTGATATTTTTGTGTGCAAGTATTTGGTTCTTAACACTCTCTAACCGTGAGGAGTTATGTGACGTTCCACATACCATCTGAAATTACATGACACGTACTATCCATATAGAATAGTCTTACCTGCAAATATATTAAAACTCATACCATTATACATCAAACAAACTTAGGTCCATTACCCATACCTTTGTGCTACTGAAATTTGCTACCATACTTTCTTCAAGGGTTTACATCAATGAAAACCAACCCAATTAATCAACATAGGTGTCCTCTCATGGTGAATTCAAGATATAGAGGAAGAGTTAATTTTCATGCAACTCTAAAACCTACTAACAAATGATATCGATGATCTATGTAATTCTCCATCGTCTGATCTAGCAGACGTGAAAGTGTATCCTGATGGTAGAAAAATAAAAGGGATCGAGACCCACTCATCCCATAGTCGATGGAAGAGTGACAAGTGGATTCCTTTTATTGGGCACACATCAGCAAGGGAAGACAAATTAGAGATCGCAAAGTGAAAATCGGGTACATGTGGGACCTGCATTAATCAAGGAATACCATTCAAAAATCTAAAAATCCAGGTTTTCCTAAAATGAGACTTTTCCAAAATTTCATATTTCATATGGGAAGATATCCGAAAGAATTAATGATTTTGGAAAGGAATGTATCTAGAAGTTGGGAAATTGTTAGATGGGTGTATATCCAGGAATTTAGAAAATATGGATATCCGACCCTATGTTAAACTTTGAAGGGGTTGAGCCTTACATCCAACATGGAAAAAGGAACCACGTTAGTCAAGCCATGAATTTTGATACCTGTATAGATAGGTACATGTAGGTGCCACATGGGCAGGATGATTTCATCATATGGACCGATGAGCATATTTTCCAGGGGGAATAACTTCCTACCTAGAGCTCATATGTGAGCGAGAAAATAGTCAATGGAAAGTTATTGAAGAGAAAAATCACCCTGTGCATATAGAATGGTGATTAGAGAAAAAACATTATTGGGGAAGCATAAAGAAAATTTTTTATGGACTTAATGAGGGAAAATGATGTATAATTCTTAAAATGATTTTAGTTTAATCTAACATAATTTGTATGGTTGCACATTTTGCAGAATTAGATTTAAGACAGAGCAGAGCATGTGCAGGATGAGGACTCGAGATATGGAGAATTACCAAGGATATTTCACCCATGAGGACGAGGTTAGAGGGATACATGTTAGCATGGGAAATCTAAAAACCGAGTCTAATGGGAATAGAAGCTGAGTGGAGCTAGTGGAGCTGGTTGAAACTGTGAGAACCCTGCAGAAAGAAGTGTAGAGCTGTAGAGAAAATAATGAAAGGATGATTAGAGATCAAGAATAATTGCTACAAAGTATGAACATGTTGTAGAAACAAGTCAATAAAGACTTTGGCACAATACAAGTAACCAGTGCAAGGAAAGTAACAACATCTAAATCTCGTGATAGAAAGGAATATTCTATAAGATCCAGGGAGTCAAGGAGTATTAGAAGAAAAAATAAACATTATAACCATTACCCAAGACACTCAACCAGAAGAACCCATGCAATATCAAGGTCATAAATCATCCCAAGTGTGTCCCCTATCAAACACCAGAGGAGGAGATATGGTGTAACACCACATTTCCCCCATGACTGTAATCATGTTTAAGACTTCATGTATTTTGATTAATGAAGCATGTAATTATGTTGTGATTAATTAAAACACTAGAAAATTGAATGAGAATGAATCCTTTCATTACTGGCCATGATACCATGAGTGAGACTGGTGAGGTGGAACTAAGAATTTTTAATGAAGAAATTAGGAAGCTCACCAACAATCCAACCTCCACCTACATGACTTGAATGCATAACATGTCCAACATACCCTGAATGTCTTGATCCCAAGGAACCCATTAATGGTTTTCATATTTGGTAGTTGAGAAGTTAAAACTACCATATAAATTGGTACTTGTAAGAGTGAAGGGTCAGTTGCAGCATTGACCAAAAGTACGCATGGATTTTCCCCTAAGATTTGGGAGCCTGACCTAGGAGTTTACTTCTTACAGAATTCATTGGGGATATCGAGGAGTAAGGATAATGTTCCAACATAGGATAAGGAATAAGGATGAAGAGGGAAAAAACAACAGGGGGCACAGATGCAAAGAGACATGACACATGTAGACAAACCTTTCACATGCGTAGAGGAATAGAGAGAAAACACACAAAAAGATGAGTTGTAGACTCACAAACAAATGGTGATGCAAATGTGAAAAGCTCATGTGCACATATTTGAGCAACAAAAGGAATTTGGGAAGTTTCATGAGGAAAATAGGAAACTTCCCAAAGATTTGAATGGTCACCCTGGAACAGAGAAGACCCATATCCAAACAAGAGCAAAAGAGGGTTGTGACTAGGTGCTTACTGGAAATAAATTGACACTGGTAAGGGGAGGTTTCCAAGGGACTGTATAACAGATAAGGACTTTGTTGTGTAGAGAAAATCCATTTGGGAAGGTGCTTGATAAACTCACGAAGGTATTGAGCTCAATGGGAAGAGGGAAGCTTCTATTGTTTCTAGTGGAGTAAAGGAGAGTAACCTTCCTGGCCCATTATTTGACTTGAAAATAAAATGAGAGAGTCCCCTGGTGGTATCATGGAATGACACGGGGGTGGCATGTTGTAGAAAGGAAAATTACATCCTAGCTATGATTGAGTGGAAAGGCATTTCCCCTCGGTTAGTTGGATGGTTGGAAGAATTATTGAACAGATAAGTATTTTACCGGAAATGTCTCATGCATGTTTATTAATTAATGTAAATTGTATTTTGTTCATGTGAATGGTTTGAGCATAATGAATGGATGTTAAATTATGTGTTAAATGGAGTGATATAACCTCCCTTAAGTGTTTAACNATAAGTATTTTACCGGAAATGTCTCATGCATGTTTATTAATTAATGTAAATTGTATTTTGTTCATGTGAATGGTTTGAGCATAATGAATGGATGTTAAATTATGTGTTAAATGGAGTGATATAACCTCCCTTAAGTGTTTAACGAAGTATATGCGATAATTGTATGATGAAGGCCAGTACAGGCCGATAACCCTATGTATTTCCCTACCCTTCTAAAATGGAAAGCTTACATGATATAAAATCTTCATTTGGGTGTCTGAGTAGTATGTTTCTTACTTGTTGGGGAAGTAGTTTAATGGACTGAAGGAATTGAGATAAAACCATGTAGGAATGTGTATGTGAAGACCGTGGAACGACCAAGTCTAGAATGACCCATAAACCTAGGGAATTCCTTATTTAAACCCAAAGGAGCGACAACCATTGATTCAACGGGAGGACCAGATCCTGACCATTCGTTGGAGATCCAAGCTTCAAGAGAAATATTAATGGAATGTCAAACCTTCAGGAAATCCAAAAATGTAAAGTCATAGTGGAATCTCGATGGGAGATTTACGAGAGGATGCTAATTCTTGATCTATCAAAGGATGGGTCGATGAGATCTGGGTTGTAGATTCCATGAATGTTAAGCTAACAAGTTTATCGAGAGAATGAAGTTAGAGAATGTTTGGAAAGAGGAGGATAAGGAGTTTATTATGATTAAATTTTTGATACCGATAGATGAGAGAATCTGGATTCGTAGATATTTTAGTGTCGAGGTCGATGGATTCTAATTTGTTGGATATGGAACGATCCATCCCAAAGAAGGTACCTAGTTGAAGCAATGTGTCGCTTAAATATTAAGTAGTTGTGATATCCGAGTGATCCCTGACCATTGGATGTGAGGATTGTCAGATCCTTCAGAGAATTTCTCATCGATAAGAACCGCTCGGGAAGTCTTGTGATCGTGGAGAGTGAACACCTCCCAATGGAGGAAGTCTGAGACTCTGGAAACTGTCGATCTAAGGGTAAGGTAACCCGATATGATCTCAGCCATATATGTTTTGTAGACCCCACTTTCAACATGTTAAGTGGAGAATGAGTGGGGTGGTATCCATCACATATCTCAATATGTTGAATAGATCGATACCGTTTATTTCGTAGCCCAGCAATTGTTGGATTTTTCGGGAGTAGAGCTATCAAAGAAGTTTGATCAGAAATGAAATGTGGGTTGTGTAACCTGCTTTTCTAATGGGAAAGCAACCTAAATCACCAATGAATGATGATTTGGATAGGATTAATCAGTCAGAGTTGTCCGATAAGGGATGATTGTCTCTGGTCCGTGTCGCAACATTCTGCCATGGAATTTTACAGCCATATATGGTGACAAGTTGTTGGATTTTTCACAGCTTCACATTGAGAAGAAGAAGTCCCCGTGTTAACCATGAGGGACCAAGGTTATGTAAGGGTGTAATACCTGAGATATGGAGCTTAATGGAAGTGGAAATTTGACATCCCACTAACCTAAGAGGGTTTAGGGGGTTGGTTGTGTTACAGAGTGGTATCAAAGAAGAGTTCAAACTCTAGGATTGAATGGGTCGCCAAGGCCGCATGACTATTTAAGAAAATTTTATGTGATAGAAATATGTACTCTATTTTTGAATTATTTAACAGTGTTAATGCATATTAACATTGGTTTTGAGAAGGATTGATAAACATGAATGGATTCTTGTCTCATGATTTTCGAAGCAGAATGATGCTTGACAAGGTCGAGAATTTCATGCCAATAATTTTTAAAGTAATGGATAATAGTGTTTCATTGTTTCAAAATGTTGGACATATTGAAAATGAAACATAAGCGAATGGTGTATTATAGTATGGAGGACACCTCGCATTTTCGAGATGAATAATATGATGGAAAGAGGGCCAGGGAAACCCATCGAAATTTGGTAGCCACAGTAAGAAGTCTAAATGCAGACAATGAAAGGCTCATGAGAGCTTAGGTCGAGCAGGCAGAGTTGAATGTAGTGTTACTATAGATTATGTCTGAGATTCAGAAGCACTTGCAACAAGGTCCAACTATTAGTATTAGAGGAATACACTAGTCTGGGAAATTGAAGAGCCCTTGAGATGTCTAGAAGCATGGACTAACTCATAGTAATGTGGGAAGAATTTATTCCAATAAGACATATCAAGATGCTAAGAAGAAGAGCTAGTGGAGATACCTCCATAGAGTCATCTAGGAGGAAGACCACTACAGAAGAACTATCTAGTAGTGACACTGGATCAAGAGTTCATGGGAAGAATTAAAAGAGACACTCACATAGTTCTCTAACAAAAGAGTTCAATATGGCTAAGTCGCCTACCTTCGATGGAGAAATCAAGAAAGGAGAAGAAGTTAAGGTTTGGATGTTGGGGTTGAGGAATTATTTTCAAATACACAATTACTTGGAAAATACAAAGGAAAATATCTCCATTTTAAATCTTAATGGAGGAGCTTCCATATGGTGGTTGGACCTCATAGAAGTTAAAGGATTGAAGGAAATCAAGTTGACCTGGAAGCAATTTGACAAATACTTCAGGAAGGCTTATCTATTAGAGAAATACTATGATGGTAATATTAAAGAGTTCCATGAACAAAAGTTGGGGAAAATTACCGTGGATGTTTATTCTAAGAGGTTCTTGGAGTTGTGGAGGTATGTTCCCTACCTCAAGGATGAGAAGGAAAGGATACAAAATTTCCTTAGTGGATTACCAAAGTCCTATCATGATAGGATTGAGTTTGATACCATTACTTTGGAGGATACCATTAGGAAGGACAAGTGGTGATATGATAAATCTGTTACAAGGAATAACACTCTATGGCTTGGGGTAACACCACAATAGACGGAATGACACCCATAAATCAACTCTAATATAAATTATGCTAGATAAATGGAAATGCCAACAAAAGAAAGGCTAAAAGCCTACCTCTTCCGGACGTCTGTAGGAGACCACTGTCGATCTCACAATATAATGATTGATACCTGTAACTTTTCCTCAACATTCAATATACACAAGCATATGAAAATATATGAAGTGTTAGCATATAAACTAGCATAGTCCATCAATATGTACGGAAAATTTACCCATGGAAAATAATACAAATATTTGTAACATATAATTGAATGAGAAAAGAGTATTTATATTAATATAATCAACAAAATTACATAGGTGACAAATTTTTGTAGCGGCACTTGACAGGACCAAGAAAATAAGTCCCTCCACTTGGGCCTTCACCACTTCAATCCTCCACAAGGAAATTCAAAGTAGACATATGTCATAGGTATTCATAGTCATGAACAAGACACAATCAAGTCCGGTATCAAAATAAAATGAATACATATGTATACAATTAAGTACAATATGATCTTCCATGATAACTAAAGTCATATAGGTATTGGTATGATGAAAGACAACAACAGGTATGAGGTGTTACTACTATGAACTGGAGGTATTCTACACTAGTCGACGGTGGTGCAAGTCTAAATCGCATGAATAAAGGAGTTGAATTTGAACACTATGAGACTTCGTTCAATTATTGGTCATAGAGGTATACCATTAACAAATGTTGGATGACCCACCGATGATGAAAGTAGGCGTCAAGGAACCAAGCACATTCAACAAGTTTGAATAAAGGTGTTGAGGTTCAACACTTGAGGAATCCATCGAGCATGGGACATTGATGTATTCTCAACTATCGATGGCGAGAGAACTTTCCACTGATGACTGCAAGCCTATAGGTACTCATAAGACTCTAGATATTGATTCTAGAATAAATGAGTTGAGGTCGATGGAAGGATATCTGCTAAAAGGAGAGAATTTAGGTATCTCTCATCATCCAACACAAGGTATACAGCTATACTTTGATAATTTGGAATAACTCGAACGAATAGGATATGCATGAACCAATGACCATGTGCATCTCTCACATGAACTAGATGTAAGTAGTACAATAAAGACACCCTGTGAATAGAAGCCAATAATGAAAATTGTCGACAAAGGCGAGGAATCCACCAATAAGGTATAATGGAATCCAAGACATTGCGTGAATCCCAATGTGTGAATATATTTCTTGTTGTTGAACACACGAGAAACCTACTAGTTAGATACCAATGATGAGATGTCATCTTATGGGTTCAAGGTCACCTACCAATGATGAAAGTAGGCCTAGGGTGCAAGGTAGGACTACAACTTCATGTGATTATGAGATTCACTTGTAAGGGAACGGTCGACATGCAAATCCAAGAATTTTGAGGAATGGCCGACATGCAAAGTCAAGAATTCTGAGGAATGGCTGACATAGGTTTAGACTTCCTTTAAACCAGAGCATGAGGCAAATGGCTAATTTAGGCCGGAACTCGATGAAATGAGAAACTAAGTCCCTCCACTTGGGCCTTCACCACTTCAATTATCCACAAGGAAAGCTCATAATTTATAGGAGTAATTGGGTTCCTCCTTCAAAAAATAGGAAGATCTTGGGGAATGAACATAAGAGAAGTTCATAATTAAAGGACAAAGGGATGTAAACTCAATATGAGGTGAAATTTCTCAATAGTTTTTTTTCTCTCAACGTTTTCTCTCCCTTTTCAAGGTTTGTATATGGCTCAATTTATAGCCTTCAAAGGGAAATGAAGGGTCGAATCAGAGCGTTTCCAACATATGAAAGGCCAAAGGGTATGGATCACATAACTTGGCATGGAAAACCTGAAATATTTGTAATTTTGAGCACAAAACACGATGTACGTGGGTTGTAATGGAGAAACCTACCTATACATAGGTTTTCTAACTGTAAATCACGTATATGCACAATAATTTGAATTTTTGACTTTGGGAGAATTGAGTCTACAGAGGGAAAGGGAAGGCCACTAAAGCATGATGCATAGAGTGTGGAAAAAAATTCTATAACAGATGCCCCCTAATGTGTGAGGTTAGAGGAGCAATCATGATGGCTGAAATACATTACCATTCCCAGAAGTGGAGTAGTGATGACCCAACTAGAGGAACTATTCACCCATCAGAATATTACAATACATATTGAATCGTTACACATGGATTCCAATATGAAGTACACTGCAGATCCATGTGAATATATATAACGTAAATGTTCATGGCCATGAATAGGAAATAAAAAGTAGACATATGTCGTAGCAGTCATAGTCACGAACAAGACAGTGGATTCTGGTCTCAAAATCAACTGAATACATCTGTATATAATGAAGTACAATCTAATTTTCCTTGATAATTGAAGTCATATAGGTACTAGTGCACTGAAAGACAACAACATGTATGAGGTGTTTTTACTGTGAACTAGAGGTATTCTACACTAGTCGTCGATCGTGCAAGTCTACATTGCATGAATAAAGGAGTTGAAGTCGAACACGATGAGACTTCATTTGTTTAATGGTCATTGAGGTATACCTTTAACAAACGTTGTATGACCCACTGATGATGAAAGTGTGCATCAAGGAACCGAGCACATTCAAAAAGTGTGAATAAAGGTGTTGAGTTCAAACACTTGAGGAATCCATCAAGCATGGGACATTGTCGTATTCCCAACTGTCGATGGCGAGAGAACCTGCCACTGATCATTACAAGCCTGTAGGTACTCATAAGACTCTATATCTCGATTCCAAAATAAATGAGCTAATTTTGATGAAAGGAGATCCCCTGAAATGAGATAATTAAGGTATCTCTCATCATCCAGCACAAGGTACAAATATATACTTTGATAATTTGGAAGAACTTGGATGAACAATATATGCACGAACCAATGACCATGTATGTCTCTCACATGCACCAGATGCAAGTAGTACACGAAAGAGACCCTTTGAATAGCAGCCAATAATGAAAATTGCCGACAGAGGCGAGGAAGCCACCAATAAGGTCTAATGGAATCCAATACACTGCATGAATCCCAATGTGTGAATAGATTTCTTGTTGTCGAACACAAGGGAAACCTCCCAATTAGTGACCATTGAGGAGATGTCATATGTTGGGTTCAAGGTCAACTACCAATGATGAAAGTAGGCCCAGGGTGCAAGGTAGGACTATAGCTTCATGTGATTATGAGATTCACTTGTAAGGGAATGGATGATATGCAAAGTCAAGAATTTTGAGGAATGGATGACACAATTTTAGACTTCCTTTGAACCAGAGTATGAGGAAAATGAAAAACTCGAGAAACATAGACTCATGACTGATGATAGACCAAATGTTTGTGACTCAAGAGGCATCGAAAAACTCTCCATAGGGACTGGAAGAATAACCAGTTGGAGGATACTAACTCTAATAACGAGTACAACTTCCTAAGGCCATACTAAACCCAAACCTTTCATGAATGGACTCAAAAATTTGTGCTATGTTCAAAGGCGACATGACTGCTGTCGATAGAAGAAAATATTCTTTTCTCGCCCTTTTTTTTTTTTAAATGCAAATGAATTTTATGATACAAGAGAGGAAACGAGTGTCACGAGCAAGTCAACAAGTTCCATGCAGTGGAACATATTCAGGCATGATGTAAGGAAACACATGTCGGATATGGACACTTGGGGGGATGCTTCCTCTTAGGGTAAAGGGGTGTCAAGATACAAAGGATATATTGAAGGAACTTCTTGGTGAATGCTAAGAATTGCTGGGGAAATAGGATTATAATGAGAAAGAGAGAGCTGACATTAGAATCAACAATGCTCTCAGGGTGATAAAATGAAATTACAACTTGACATTTTCAGTAATGTTCTTTTTTGTAGATTTAGCCTCCTGGGCACGAAAAGAATAAAATAATACCAAGGAGCACTATTCTAGCCAATGGTGAATACAGTATTCATTTTTTTTAATTGGTCTATTTGGTCCAGAAAATGGTTAAACTTATACTGAAATAGATGTCATTTCAAATCCATTTAACGAGTGTGAAAGAGACAAGCTCACTCGACAATATTTTCATTTTAAGGAGTCTGAAAAGAGCTTAACTAACACTCTAGCATGTTGTTCTGAGAAACACACAATGGAGGGAGTCCCATAGGCAGTGTTCAAAATGATATTGAGTAAGAATAATGAGTTTCGAATTCAAAGTCATAACGAGACTATAAGGGACTCCCAGACCTATGGAGTAATTTCTACATGGGAAACAAATGGAAAAGTGTTCTAACTAGGGTACCCATGTTTGGTAAGTCTCTACCACTTAATAACGAAACTTATAGTAACAAAGAGAAGGTTTTGTGTCTCTAAAAAATGAGTTTGTAACTAGGGAAGATGAAGCATGGTCATAGGACAATGAAAAAATTCAAAGGTGAGGTGAAAACCTATCCTATATTCCAATGAGGATATATACCTTCCGGAGGCACAAACGGTCTAAAGAATGCTAGAAATCCATTATATACTTAAAAACACTTCAAACTAGGTATTACACCGCATAATTAGTCCATATGATTTCATAAATAGAAAATATAGGGTGAAAACTATACAAAGTGGGTAAAATTTTTCTACAAATAGTAAAAATAACAAGTTTTACCATGTCATTTTGAGTTTTTTACCCACATAGTGCTTTTCAGTCCATTTCACCCATGATATTCCAGTGACAATTCTGAGAGCTACAATCAACAAAATTGGAAATCGTCTGGACCAAGTAAATGCTTATCCCATGCTCTTCCATTTTCATGGTTTAAATTTTAAATTTAGTCTTCAATTTTTTGGTTTTGGAGGTTGTGAAGTGGGAAAAGGGGTGTACGTGGGATATCGTTCATCGAGATGCGTATATGACCCCATGTACATAGGAAAAATGAAGCCTGCCCACGTATATCGAGCCCTATACACGATTGCTCAAACTCTAGCCCGCGTACAACTCCGTGAACATGTTTTTTAAGAAGAATGACTCAAAAAATTGATGTTTCCTTTGCAGGATGGTGATTGAATGGAGAGAAAGAGAGCACAAGGATGTTGATGTTGCAATAGAAAGAGATATCAGGGCCCAAAAAACATTTCAAATATTTGAGCTCTATAATTTTTGGGCCATAAAAAGAATGAGGGCACACGTGAGGTTTCTACAAACGTTGATAAACTACTGGGATCCGGAGATAGAGGCCTTCAATATCGATGGGAAACCATTGAGAATTGAGGTGGACAATATTTATTTCATTACAGGTTTGTCTCACTGGGGCGAGATGGTAAATCTCAAGGCCCGAGGGGTTGGAGGTGGGATGACTATAGAAGAGTACATTTCCACCTACTGCATCGTAGATACAGAGAAAGTGGGGAGCCAACTCTCTATTAGGGAAATTGAGAACTTGAGCCTGAAGATTATCATCCTAGTGCTCACATGAATATCAAGGTCATCCTCATTACATCAGACATCAAGGCCACTTAATTTTTATACTATGGAGTGTTTGAGACCCACAGTTCATGATTGGAGTACCTCATTGTTGGCCAAAATGAAGAGCCAACTTACAGACTGCAAACTTGGGAGGATGAGAAACTTTGGGTTGCCTTCATTTTGTGTAGTTTTTTCTTCGAGAGGGTTCCAAACCTTAGTCCTAGAGTGGAATTTATTCCACATGGTCTATGTAATCCAACCATGACTCGGTGGACCAAGGTGATGAGGTGGTAGGGAGGTTGTAGGGTTCCAACCCCCTATAACGATGAGTTATTTCATTGGTGGTGACGACATATTATTTCCATCTATGACTCTCCCTATGAGGGGATCGTGACATGCCATTACCACCGGGATCCGCCTTTGGGGAGATTGGTAAGAATTTTAATTTTTGTATATTTCATTTTTTTGTGTTTTTTTATTTGATAAGTGCAAAACAAAAACAAAAATATTTTTGGTATGGCATCATACATTAATGTTTATCTTTCTTATGCATATGTGGGTCCACAATGACTGGATGGATTCCCATGGCATCGACGCAGGGGATGAGGGGAGGAGATGGCAGGTGGGGATGTAGAGCCAGTGCTTCAGAATGTGCATGGAAACCTATCATGTCTGATGCACGTGATTCCTATGGTCCAGGTCGAGGAGCTGCCTAAGGCTATGCAGAGGCAGGTTGTATGTGTACCCTGTATGTGGGTGAGACTCTTTCAACGTATCGCTAATGCTATAGTGTGCTATCATGACATGCACCCAGGACCTCAGGCTTAGACGCCATGGTCATTTGATGTATCGACCATATATGGTTTGAAGGCTACAAGCCTAATTTTGTACTATGATACCATTGTTTTTGGACTTGATGAATGAAATAAAAGAAATTTTGGTCTTCGACTCTACTTATGTATCTTACAATGGATGGATGTATGAATATGTGTTCCTTTGCTTAGTTATGTAACAAATACCAATATAAAATGTAATTAACATATGCAATACTTGATTAGAAATTCTGGGGACATGATTATAAGTAATGAAATCAAAATATCATTCCAAAAGTCGTACCCAAAGGAATTGTCAGAGTAGCGTAGGATCCCTAACCCAATACTTGTCGTTTAATTGACACAAAGCTAATTGGGAATCCATGAGAACCTCTAGAGATCGAACACCTTGCAAAATGGTGTCACATAATAGCTCAATGATGACACTATACTCAGCCACATTGTTCGTCGATGGCTCCAGACAAATGACTCCTGAAGACACTAGTATTCCTTCGGGTGAATAGATAACCCAAGCGGCAGAAGCTACATTCTGAGTATGACGACTAGCACTATTCGTGAATCCTAAGAATGCCAATGATTATGTTGACATATGCCAACAAAGGGGAAACTCAATAAGAAAATCAACGACACAAAAGGACCAGAGAAAACTATATACACTAAATTACAATAGTATACAAATCTCATGCTCGTGTTGGAGGGATCAAGTATAATACTTCTTGAGATAGAGCCCATTTCTAGGATCCTTCAACATGTTCCCTTCAAAATCCTCTAACTCATAGGCTCATTTTTCTAGTACACGTCTCACTATATAAGGATCGTGCCACATGGGGTTGAAATTTCTTTCCCCTAGTGATTCTTTAGCTTGGTCATAGAGAAGGACCAACTCACCCTCAACATACTATCGGGGACAGACATATTTATCATTTTGTACCTTAACATGATGCTTATTCACCTTGATGGCTAGAGTGGCATCTCGATGCTGCTCATCGAGTTTCTCTAGGTGTATAAGGCATTCTTCAAGACTAGATGTCTTAGGTAGGAGATCAATTGCTAACTTAAGAGAAGGGATCTCACATTCAATAGGAAGGACCGACTCCACTCCGTGAACTAGATGGAATGGTGAAAAACTAGTGAAAGTATTTATCATGGTTCAGTATGCCCATAGAGAATGGTATAGCATCACATGCCAGTTATATTTACTCTACCTGACAGTTTTTTGCAAAATGGCTTTGAGAGATTTATTCATGACCTCCACTTGGCTATTTTCTTGGGAATAATATGACGACGAATGATCTTTCTTGAACCCTAGTTTTTATGCCAACTCTATCATCATCATGTTCTGGAAGTGACTGCCATGGTTAGTGAAAATATCCATGAGAATTTCAAACTGAGATATAATATTATTGAATACGAAGTGTGTTGCAATCTCACCGTCGGATTTAACTGTAGGCATGGCCTCAACCCACTTGGTAAAATAATCCATGGCCATGATAATGTGATGGTGCCCCCAGCTCAGGTTGGGTTTCAATCCATGAAATCCACCCCCCACTTGGTGAAGGGATCGACGGTAATTACTGGGTGAAAAGGGGCAGGGTGCGAGCGTGCCTTATGAGTGAACATTTGGAAAGAGTGACACTTCTTGACCACTTCTATGCAATCTTTAAAAATCAATGGCTAAAAATAACCAACTCACAATATATTTTGGGTTTTCGCAAGAACAAATAAGTGACCACCACACGCCCCACTATGACATTCATTGAGTACGACTGCAGCTTCTTTGTGAGTCAAAAAACGATGCAAAATAGAATCCACCCCTTGACGATACAAATTGTCGTTGATAATGAGGTAGTTTTTGGCTTGATTGCATATACATCGTCGATTATCTCTCGAAATATGCTGGGGAAGATTCATAGTTTGAAGATATATTAAAATATCTCCATAACATGGGTTTTAATACGAGATAAGAAAAATGTTCTCATCAGAAAATGAGTCATCATAAACCGTATCCTCATCCTGCCTAGGGAAATCTGACATTAATTATGAAAATAGTAGTTATTTCTTGGATTTTGCAGAGACAAAATCGAGATCAAATTCTTGCAAAATCAAAATCCATGTATTGTATTCCCCCCCTATGATACGTCTTGTCAGGACATATTGAAATGGATTGGCATCGGTGACTATGATAGTCTTATGAAGAAAAATATAATGGAGCAACCTTTGAACCACGTGCACGACTGTTAAAGAAATCTTATCCACATGAGAGTACTTAAGTTCAAGACCAATTATATTTCGACTAAGATAATAGATAACGTGCTCGTGGAGCTCATCAAACTATTGAACGAGAACCAAACCAACCGTCCCTTTGGACANGTGCACGACTGTTAAAGAAATCTTATCCACATGAGAGTACTTAAGTTCAAGACCAATTATATTTCGACTAAGATAATAGATAACGTGCTCGTGGAGCTCATCAAACTATTGAACGAGAACCAAACCAACCGTCCCTTTGGACACGACTTTATAAAGAAATAAATCTCTATAATAGTCTAGAGGACTAAGCAAAGGTGTTGCCACTAGGACAGATTTCTTAAGGGCATCAAAGGAATCCTGGGCTCGCTCATCCCATATGAACAGAGTATCTTTTTTCAAGAGATGCATGAAACCCTTAGTGATATTGGCATAGTTGGTTATAAAGTGACGTAGGAATTTATCTTTCCCCTGTAAAACCTAAAGATGTCAAATACTGCATAGGGGAGGGAATCAAATTATTTCCTCTACCTTCATGGGGTATACCATGATCCCTTGCTCAGAAACTATGAATCCCAACAGGTGGCCTGACCTAACGCAGAATATGCATTTATGAGGGTTTAATCAAATATGGTAATGAAGACATATTTCAAACACAAGCCAAAGATGAGTCGGATGATCCACTCTCTGGTGAGAGTGAGCAAATAGGTCATCCAAATAAGCCTCAACTACATGTTTGAGGTCATGGAAATAAAATGTCATAGCCCATTGAAAAGTTTCTCTGATATTTTTAAGGTCGAAAGGAATTTTTCGGTATGCAAGCGTACCCCAAGGACATATAAACTTCGTCTTATGTTGATCCTTGGGTTTAATTTAGATCTGATTGTATCCTGAAAATCCATCCATAAAAGAAAATATTTCACTCTTGACACACTCGTCAATAATATGATCGATAAATGGTGTAGGGAAATTATATTTAGGACAAGATTTATTTAGGTCTTTGAAATCCATACACACCCAGATGGTTCCTTGCTTCTTATCCATAGGAATGAGGTTGGATACCCATTCATTCAAAGGAATTGGGTAGATGAAACCAACGTTACGTAGCTTCTCCACCTCTGCCTTAATGGCGAGGGCCTTCCTAGGATTCACGACTCTAAGTTGTTGTCGAACTGGATTAGCAGTCATATAAGTCTTAATTTTGTGTTCGACAATACTAGGTTCGATCCTTGGCATTTCTTCATATGACCAAATAAATACGTCCCAGAATTCCTTGAACAGATTGGTGTAATTCTAAATTTCTTTAGGAGAACAATCTACACTGATATAAATATTCCCAACCTTGCCAGGGGTTCAAGAGATGTCGATCAAAATAGTAGGAGAGATATTCTCCATGTTTCCTTCAGTATATATGTCATGATTGTATAACAAGACCATGAGGTGACCAACAATATCGATCATGGTGGATCAAAACTCATCCTGTTCAATCCTATCAAGCTCTGGGAGAAAGTAAGATCTATGGTGAAGGTCCTTCCAAGGCCTATCAGGAACAGTCATGGCCTCTAAGATTGCTTCATCCGAAGGAAAAGTACCATCGAGGAAATCATGTGAAATATATGAGTCTACAACCCATATGGGCTCTAGAACATGATCCATCTCTTACGTCCATGAAGAGGGAGAATCTGGATCTACAGTGGCTTCTTGGATAGCCTGATATGCAATCTCAGTTGTAGATAATGAAATTTCCATTGTGATGTGTGATTAACCTTCATAAGACATAGTCGGAGAAGGTAAAGTCCATGGGTCATTGAAATATGAAGTGTAGAATGAGACAAACCTCAATGATGGTTATGATTCACTTGAAATGGCATTAATGTACGAGATTGGTTCCTTTAAATTAAAGGTTCCCATCAAATAAGGATACATTATGACACCAATGTTCTCAGTTTCCTTCTGATAATTCCTGACAATGGGGACCGAGGGTCCCATCGATGCAGAAGAGCTAGAGTGTGAGAAATATAATTGGTCGATCGTCACAATATTTCCTTCATGAGGAAAGCATAAAACACAAAATATCGACGACACAACAACTGACATAGCGTAAATCCAATTACGCCCTAGTAAAAGATTGTAGTCAAGGGGTGCATCAACCACCTCAAATTCGACCGCCATGGTTTTACTGCCTAACTGGACCTGAAAAGCGGGGAGGATATCGTCGGGTCTAAATGAACGCCTATCAAATGTAGTCAACATATTCATGGAATGAGAAAGTTGGGGAGATCCAAAAGGCTTTCCAACAATATAGAGACATCACATATGTCAAAGCACCTTCATCCATGATAGTACACTTAACAGTTATTTTCATACATTCTGCATGAATCTGAAAATCCACATGGTAAGGTAAGCGAGGCTGAACATCCGTGACATTGAAATTGATAACTTTCGATCCCCTTGAGTCAAGAGATCCAAATGCAAATAACAAGGCATTATTTTGTGTTGGGAACATCTGGAGTACCTCCAAAGTCGGCATCACACATGGTGTTTGGTCCAAATATTTGGCAATCGAGTAATTATGGGTGGCTCTAGCATTGGGATTATGAGTAGAGTGCTTAAGAACTCCTTTCAGAATGTGAAATGCAGGGTTGGGCTTATCGATCTGCAGGGGTGTTTCTAGAGGGGGAGGCTTTGTACCCAAAGTAGGTTGTTGAGGACCATAATCACGAGCCCTAATGGCTACTCTAACCTCATATTGAAGCATATTGATGCATTGATGGCCACCATCATGTGCCAGGGGACTTGGACCTCCACCCAACACATTTCTGTTGTTTGAGGTTCATGAGGCCATATTCTAATTATGCGGTAATGGATTAGTTAACATAGTAGGTTGTTGTGCTATAAGTCTCGAGGATTCCTCTATCTTGGGGCATAGATGGGTAAGGTGATATTCTTTACACATATTACATGGAAAATTCACCTTTCTCTTTTCCTTCTTACCCTCACCAGCAATATTGTTACCATATTTGTCCTTATCCTAGTTTTCCTTTCTCTTTTTATTGTTTTTATTCCCACCCTTATGGTTATTATTCCTACCTTTCATCTTATTCCCTCTGGTCTAATGGTTACCCTTTGGGTCCATTCACTGCATGGAATGTACATATGACGATTGGGTGGGGGAGGATGAAATTGTATCTTATCCTACTACAGACTGGTTGAGAAACAAAATTTTCATCTGATTTCTCACTTGGTCTACGGACTTGGAATTTTTCGAGCCTATAATGCCATTAGCATGGGGCCCAATCTTTTGTCTTGGATCGTAATTTGACCATGGTGCATCAAAAATAATCTCATAGAGCATCCCATACTGAGTGTATATAAGATCTAACTATTGGGATTTAAAAATGGCATCTTCCTCAGTCATTACTCCGGATGTGGAAACATCCTTCGAAATATATGGCAATAGGGACTTGAGGAACCACTCCAACATAAACTCTAGTGGAATGGTATCTTTAATCAACCGCTTTCTTCTACGCCACTCTTGAATATGGTCCAAGATGTGGGTGACTCTGTCCTGACAAAAATTCGATAAAATATCTATATTGGTGTCGTAACGAACCAACAGTTGAAAGTGGTTGAGAAAAAACAAGACCGACTCATTGAAATTTAGGTATGTTCCCCCTGGTAACTCAATGTACCATTTCGCAAAAACCCCTATAAGGGTGCATTGAAACAATTTCAAATGAACAAAATTGTCATTAAGATAAATAGATGAGCACCATAGGTGAAAAGTAGTGACGTGATCGCCTGCATCCTCACCACTCTTACCCTCAAATTTTGGAATGTATGAGGGAATCTTGGTGGGAACTGGGGGCCATGCTGGATCATGACACAAAAGGTCATTCATTAATTTTGACAGGTTTGTAAAATTCAGCGTGGCCAGAAAAGGGATCCTTGGTTGAGGTGTCTGAGACCATGATCCCAGGAAAGAATGAATTGGAGAGACTGTAGGCTGAGGAGGGTTCTAGTAGACACCATGACCCTTCCTGGTAGGATAATATCCTCCTCCTACTTAATTCATAAAAGGATGTAGAGGCATCATCATTGATGGGGATGCTTGTGAAGAAAAAGAGATATGATACAGATTCCCCATGTGAGGATACACATTGCCCCCTGACGAAGGGAGTCCATGCGGGCGGTTGCCTATATTATAAAATTGATTCCCCCCTGATGTAATACTAAAGGTTTGAGGAGGGTTTTCCATAATAAAATCATTCGTGGGAAAAGGAATTATGGAATAAGGATAGACAAATGGGATATACGAAGGAAACACCACAAATTTGTCCATTCCATCCTTGAAAATCATAACTAGGATTGGGTGTGGAGGAAGGAGGATTCCAAACCCTAACTGTAGGAAAATACTAAGGGATGTGACCCCCACCAAATGGGAAAGTATTATAAGGAGGTGACGTGCCCCCTAACCCAAAACTGGTATTAACATTAGATTTTGGAATAGAGGATGACATGTGTAGAGTCATGTTCGGCACACCAAAAGAAAAAGGATTAGAGACCAAAAGCATCGAATGAGCATTATAACCAGGCATCCCCATCGAAAAGGTGCCAGGGGGAGCATAGATCGATGATGGAAGAGCCATAATTCTCGAAAATGCATAAAGAATCGTCCCCATGGAATGAGATGAGCTCATGGGTAGGGTAGTGCTACCCGAGAAAGTTGTAGGGATCCAGGTAACCGATGGTGAGGGAGTTGCATGGACTCGACTAACCATAGAAAAGGTAGGATTCAAATGGCTTCCTTTTCCATTCATACCCGAATCAATACTCATATCTGAATCAATGCTCATGATGGGATGGTCGTGATTCTGAGTGGTGGAGATGTATATACCATGTCTATTAACTCTACGCCTTTTAGCAGGCAGTTTCGATATCATACCAAACTGTACTAATTGATTCAAAATTTGATGAGATCGGTGGGGAAGTTGTTCTCACTCCACTATGACTCAACACTTGTGACACAATACAAAATCCTAAGGCCAGCTAATGTACAAAAAACAAACTCCTAAATAAAGCTAGAGCCAATGCACACAGACATGATAGGATGGTTGAAAGGGACCTCCCAAACTAAAGAAGGCATGCCTCTCCTAGGAGGGGATGAGACCCCTAAATAATAGAGTGGAAGTAACATAATCAGTTATAAGTACCCTTGCAGGCTTCACAGCGTAATCGATCAGATCCCTCAAGAGAGAAAATCCACCATAAAGTCTGTGTGTTATCTCATCCCTATTTGACTCAGGGTACCTGCAGAATAACCCCTACAAGCAACCTATGTGGATACCTAGGTCAGGAAACTAAGGTCACCAAGATATAACCAATGCTCAAAAAATAAGTTGCAGGTCAGTTCCACCGTATGGGCAGGGTAGCAAAGCTAGAATCCTCGAAAGCATCGCCTCTCACAAAGGTAAAGGCACTACTGAAACCCCGATATACGAATAGAACCCAAAAACTATCTCTGGCACTAAGAAGGTATTAGAGGTTTATCTCTGCAACCAACTTTGCATGACCTTGTGCTTAACTCCGGTGTTAGTGGAGCCTCCCGAGGACACCAATTATACAATGGGTTTCACCACTCCCTAGACAGACACCTATGTTGAATTTTGTAGCCTTGGAGAATTTTACTCACAAAATCCTATTCCAAGGCCCTAAATCCTAAACTTGTTTGTGTACCCTGAAAAATAAAATCGTTTCTAATCAATTTTAATTATTGAGCATTAATTTTAGTGGCTTTTGCTTACTCAAGAGGTGCGGTCATGAAACGAATGGTGTGATAACTCAATAATACGACTAAAAAAAAAAAAAATTAACTACATGTCATCTCAAGCAATTAATATCACTTAACGATTGAAATTCAAAACCTTTTATCTATAAATATAAATCCTTAATTAAAATGTTATGGAACAAAAGAGCATCTACCTACATCTATAAAAACAATCCATAATGAAAAGAAACATAGATAGCCTAAAACAAATTTCATGTATCTTAGACTTTAAAACATAAGTCAGTCTCTTCAATTGACATCATGAACCATTTAGCAACATGATAAAGATAATATTATAGAATCTTCCTAAAACATTGAAGCAAAGAACCATGCCAAGAAAGAATATTGAAACCACACATTCACCAACTAATTCATAATAGTGAGTCATGATAATATTAGGATATATATAGAAACAAAGAAAATGAAGCTCATTTACAATTTATAATAGAGAACACCATCAATCACAACCCTTATTAAAAAAAACTTAATAATAACATTGAACTTATTATTTTTATTCCTCATAACCTATTAAAAAAATTAATAATAACATTGAACTTATTATTTTTATTCCTCATAAAAAAAACATAGTTTTCATTTTTATCTTATCTTGTTATATATTCAATTACTACATTATAATCTAATTATTTAATATTATTATAAATTTGATAATATGCTCATAACCACAATCATAAAGCTATTAATTTTATAAACAAATCACACTATATGTAAATATTTAAATAGTGAGAAACATCACACCCACTATGGCCAGCTAATATTTTGGTTTTTGGATATAAAAGCTATCTAAGCTTCTCACTTAAAACTCAAAGCATCACCCCATCACGCCCCAAAAAATTTATATGCAAGGTAGGAAACATCATAGTTGATAGCAATGGGATATTTTGGAAATAAATAAATCCAAGTCAAAAGTGCATATGCATGAACCATGAAAATGTGACAACATATTGATCGACCTATGTATAAAGGGGATAGGAAGAGTTTCAATATAGAAAATCAACATCTTATGGGAGGATGTAGTGATCTTCACCAATGTTGGAAACTTTGAGCAATTACACTTCACGCTCTTGATGGGAAATCATGAATGCAATTTTAGAGGTAAAAAGTTAAAAATTTCACCCAGGGTTATAAGATTATAGGAATTTCACCTTGGATGTAGCACATGGAATAATATTTAACTAACCATTTAAAAAATAGCCTTGAAAAAGTAGTCCATGTGGTATGCTATGGATGACATTGGGAAGTTAAAATAATGACAACTCCAGTTGTGTGTTGTGGAAACATTCCATGTGTTGCCCAAAGGGGATCACATGGCATAACTATTTGGTCATATGATAGCCCAACAATATCTTGCTAGGGTTTATTGCTAATTAATAAACTAGATTTTATTGCCCCCTGCTTAATCATTGAATATTTGCTTAATCGTTGAATATTTGTTGTGATGTTTCATAAGAGTTTGAATCACATGGGTGCAAGTTTAATTTGATCCATGAAAAAATAAAAGTTATAAGTGTACTTGGCTATGATGCTTTTGAAACGGAAATAGTAATACATCTCATAATGAAAAGAGTAAACTAAATCCATACACTTGATAATGTCCATGAATAACTTGTTTAGAGTTTAATATGTGTATTAATATTTTAATTGATGGTTTAGAGTTTAATATGCATATTAACATTTTAATTAATGGTAGATGTGATAATTGGATAAATATTATGTATTAAATTATAAAGTATTGAGTGTAGTTTAGGATAGTATAATACTTTTATTGTTAATTTTTTGGCAAAATTTTAATGATGTATATATTGTTTGAGATTACAATAAATGTTTTAAAATTAGGAATTGATTGATTGTTTAGAAATTGAAAACATATTTGTATTGTATGTTCATGTTGTTGTCGAAATCATTTCTTCTTAAATAACAAATTCAAGTTAGTGCATTGCATCAACGTCTTATGAGAGCACAAGGTTGACCTTGGACAAGTATGAGTGACCTTTGAACAATTGCATGTTGAGCGTGGAAAATCATGGAATATAAAAAGTTTGCATAAGTAATTGAGATTGAAAAAATTACGGGATCTACATCAACATGTGATAGGAGCATAGGGTGACCTTTGACAAGTATGGGGGACCTTTGCTCTTGCATGTTGACCCTTTATAGGAAATCATGGAATTGAGGAAGTTTGCATAAGTCATTGAGATTGACAAATTTATGGGATCTGCATCAACATGCGAGAGGAGAACAAGGTGACCTTTGACAAGTATGGGGGACCTTTTCTCTTGCATGTTGACCCTTTACGAGAAATCATGGAATTGAGGAAGTTTGCATAAGTCATTGAGATTGTCAAATTTAGGGGGTCTACATCAACGTGTTATGGGACTACAAGTGACTTTTGAGCAATTGCATGTTGATCCTTTAAGGAAAATCATTGAATTGAGGAAGTTTACATAGAGTTTGACAAATTTATGGGGTTTGGAAGTGTTGGTATATTTAAGTTAGGGTTAGGATCTTGCAAAGTTAATGGGTTACTTCTAGTTATTTACATGGCCGAGATTAGGAATTGTGTAAACTTTAAGAGGCTAAATCTAGTCAGTCACATGGTTAAGGTTAGGATTGGTGAGTTCTATGAATATCGAGTTGTCTTGGGATAATAAATGTATAAGTTTTGAAACTTATCCCACAATATGGATGGATATAATATGGTGGAGACATTGAGTGAGGCTCAACAATCTCATCAAAGATAAACAATAGCTTGTAGAGAATTTGACCCCGAGACCTCATTCAAAATAACCACAACACTCAACCACTCAAGTTAACCCACCCAACTAAACAATTTGTCTACAAAAATATACATACCCTACCCCTTATGGATTTGAACTTATAACCTCTTAAAAGGAAACACATGTTCTTAATCATTAAACTCACTTAAACTATATACATAGTCTAGTAATTTTTTTTATTATATTTAATTAAATAAAAAGTATTCAAATAATTTTTACTTTTATTGAATTAAATATGATTTATATTCTTCTTAACTGATACATGAATATAAAATATCATAAATATTTATTCTTAATATACATGAATAATATCATAAATGTTTAAATATTAAATAAAAATGGCAAAGTGATATGTAACATCGCATCAATAATAATTACAATTTAAAATTGATCCACATTACATGATGGGACATCGATAATAATTACAATTTAAAATTGAGGGGATGTAAGTTGATCCTTGAATTGAATTTACATTTAAAAACAATCATATTTAACACAATAACATAGTATTCTTCTTTCATGAAGAAATATATTATATAATAAGTTACATTATAATATTAAATTAGTATAAATTTGTTTTTATTTTGTATTTTTAAATATAAAAAGGATAAATAAAAGTATAAACTTATTATTTTTGAAAATATTTATAATGTTGTTTGAGATTCTAGATACAAACTTTGTAAAAAGTTTTGAAACGTATATGGATTTTTTTGAATATTTTTTAAGTAAATTTTAATAAAAAAAAAGAATTTTGCCTACATAAATGCAACTAACTTTAACATAGAAATTTGTGAAACTTAACTAACATGCTTTTTAGGAATTGATACTCATTGAAGTTATAGCATGAGGTTTCATCTCAACCATATTTGAGTGATTAAGCTTTGATAAGATTTAAGGGGAATGTGGAATATCAATATGAATATGTGAGAATAACCTTTTAATGTCAAAAGTTCAATCCCTATTATTCATATGTTTTTTATAACTATGCAAATGTATGCAAATGTATGGTTGTAGATCCATTTTAGTGTCATAAGTTTAATCCCTATTACTCATATGTCTTTATAACTATACAAATGTATGGTTGCAAATCTATGTAAATGGAACTTGGTTTAGGATATCTTCTTTAAAGAGAATGTAAATGAAACTTGGTTTAAGATATTTTTTTTAAAGAGAATGTGTGGTGGACAAATCTATATAATATAAGTATACATATTCTAACTTCTAAATATCATAAATTCAACCCTTATTTATTCAACCCTTATTTTAAGTAATCTCACAACTATCTTAAAATATAAGATGATCTTCTTAAAATTAACACTTTAATTAAATGTATAAAACTTCTTACTTCCTACTACTAATCTACTTTATTATTAAACTAAAAAAAACATATTATTTGTACTTTCTCTCCATTTTAAAAAATTAACATCAAAACATAATCATTCACTTAAAAAAAATATTTGAATTGAAACTTACACCTAATCTTATAAAAAATGTTTACATATTATTACAATCTCTTTACTTTTTACTATACAAAGTCTTAAATAAGTATGATTAACCAATATATATTACTAAAAATTATTAAAAAAAAAAAA
>ML793643.1:57761-70437 GCA_009831015.1 Picea engelmannii | reverse complement strand
TGTTTCGAACCAATACCATTTAGCCAATCGATTACGATCTTGGAGTCCCCCCCATCACATGCAAGTCGAGAATACCAAGTCTATTGACCAGAATAAAGGTTGCCCAAGCTCCCATGAGTTTCACCCTTAATTTGTTCCAGATACACAGTTTAGAGTCCACCTGTATTATGAGAGTTCACCTATCTTGAGAACTCCTCCAACACCACATAGATCACCATTATGTTGAGAAGCACCATCATACCATGTGTGTGTTTTGTCTGCAAGAAGAAAGATAGGTGAAATCCTTTTTGAAGGCTCAGGTTGTTTGATGCACATAGTGCCCGCAGATCCTGTAGCAAGGTAAACAATTTTGTCCACAGATGGAGATCTGTGTTCAAATATTTTCTTGTTCATGTCCTTCCAAATATACCAATAGATGTGAGTAGGTAGAGCTTTAATAAAATAGTTCTGAAGAGACCAGTTTTGGAAGCACTCGTTAACTGTGTTACCATTCCATCCAATTGTCAATTTTAGTGCAATTTTAACTCTCTCCCAAACTGAAACAGTGAATGGGCAGCTAACAAAAATATGTTTGCTAGATTCTCCTCTTTCTTTACACAAATAACATAACCCAGGACCATACCATCCTCTACTCGACAGATTTTTCCAAGTAAGAATTTTGTCCTCCAATAAGAGCCATATTTAATATATTAGTTGAGTACTTGAGAGAAATTGGTTAAAATTGTGAATGGATTGAAATGGATTACACAAATTGATTGAAATAGATTGTGTCTTGATCTATCAAGTTTGATAGAGAATTTGAACAATAAGTTTGATTTATTGTAGTTTCATGGCATATGACGTTATTGAATAACCTTCTAAACAAAGTAGTTGATTAAAACACCTTGGTTCTCATGGAAGTTGTGATGGCCACCGAGTTGACACAAAGTGATGGTTGTTTTATAAAACATGCAAACAAGTATGGGACGATGATTTGAGTGGTTTTGAAGACTTAGTTGCATTTTGAGGAATCTCGAGAAGCATACAATTGGTTGAATAGTTCCTTGGATGGATTTTGAGAGCACAACTTTGTGGTTGGTTTGGAACAATTGTGACAAGGGCATCTTGTGAACTAGGTTGAGACCATTGCGAGGATTTATACTTGGGCACAATGAAAATGATAATCATGTTTTAAGGAGTTGTGTGGAGCGAAGAACATAATCTTGGCGTGTCTTGGAAGAATTTCCTTAGAGATGATGAACTTTAACTCATGCCTTAATTGTGTTTCAAGGAAATGATTAAGGGTGGATACCTTTGGAGTGGATTTCATGGACATGGTTGGATTAGCGAAGGAAAGTTGGCCCATATCCACAACATATAAAAAGAGGCATTGGTGAGTCCATTGGGATATAAACAAAAAAGGCAACAAATCATAAGTCAAAGGATAGAAAATAACTAAGGTGAGTTGGAGAATGAAATAGTCAAGGCTTAGGTTTGAGAGGAATTTGGTCACGTTTTGAATTCTATGGTTTAAAAGTTGAAGTAAATCTCAATTAGGACATGGCAAGATGATTGTTGCAGAGAGGTCTTGGGTAGCTAGGCAAGTTGCAAACCCAAGTTACTATTTGTAGATAACACACTACTTTGTTGAAGTGCTTTCTTGTATTGTAGTAGTGAATTGGTTGGATGAACCATTTTGAGTAAGACAATTATACTATTGTAATAGTTGGTGAAAGATGGATTCACATTAAAGTCTGGGGTAGTGAAAGAGACTCAACCAATGAGTATTCTTTACTCTTTAACAAAAATTCTAAAAATAAGATAAATGTTATTTTTAAATAAAAAATGAAAAAATTGACTAAATATCATTTTATTTGACAATTAACATCACTTAGAATGGAAATTCAAAACTTTTTATTTATAAATATAAATCCTTAATTAAAATATTAAATTAAAAACTTTTTACCTACCAAAATACCAAACCAAATCGATATGCAATATACTTTAATTTTTTTTATACCACATACTAGAATTAAAATGATGCTATATTAATATTTTTAACTTTTGCATTACATTTTAGACAGCAAAAGAATCCCTTATCCCACAAAAAAATCTAAAACACCAATTTATTATCGCACTTGAAGTTGTATTAAAATTAAATTATTATTATTATAATACAACCTACTTATCATACCAAGCCATCAATAAATAAATAACAAAATTTAATTTTCAAGTTGTTATACTCCACGTTGTCTTATCATGTGATGCTTCCAAATAATGCAATTATGCATCTCAACAATCTGCACACTCACTAACGTGAAGACATGTAAGACCAAAACACGAGGCAGAGTTTCCTTTTTTATCACCACAGAATTCGTTATCCTGATAACTTTCGTACATCTATAAACATTCGTTGAGTTCTGGAAATTATGCCGATTTTGTGGCTAGTATTTGTGGGGTGCTTGAGCAGTACATACAGTGTATATCGGTTATTTACTGATGTAGATCTGATCTGACAAGAGAACCATAGAAAACATCAAAATGTCGAGACTTATCCGTGCTGTAACTTTCCCAACAGTTTTATATTTTCAACTGACATATCTATTTCCCTGTGCTTAGTATTTTATTTGAGAATTGATGTGGGGGTGTGGAAAATATTCTCTGCCAAATATTTTTTTTGAAGTGGGTCTGCACAGGGTCTGGAGAAATTTTGTTTTACCAACCATCCAAGTCTCAGAAAACAATAAAAATATTCTGCAGAAGATAGCCCCAAATACAAAACAAATACAGAAAGCATATTGGGTCATGAAAATTTGCTTCTTTGCCCCTTATTTTAGCACATCCCAAGTGGATATAAAGTGTTGCTTTTGTAACCAGTGGCCACCCATTTGGGGAAAGGAGTGGGCAAGCTTCACCATCAAGCAGCTCAAAAGCAGTGTACCGTTTTCTATATTTGGAGGCGGCTTTCTTGGAGGAGCTCAACACGGCACAGTAAGCATAATAATACATATATCTCGTTCAATGTGTACATCTTTGTTTGTGCTTTTGATAGAAATTAGGTATGGAGCTGCAGCACATGCATGTTCGCGCCACCCACTAGTAAAAGAAATAAAAAAGGTTTGCACTCTCATTGTATATGAATAGTCCAACAATATATTTATATATATACACCTAAAAAATATATATTTATATTTATATACACCTGCTGGCTATAAACTTTTGAGGAATTCACTGCCTCCTGGAAAGAACCAACCCTGATAACTGTGGTAAAAATGTATGAACCCAATAAGGGCTTTCAGGACCAACTTCTTCTTGCAAAAATAACATTTGAAAACTTTGGTCCTGAATTACCTCCTGATAACTGTGGTAAAAATGTATGAACCCAATAAGGGCTTTCAGGACGAACTTCTTCTTGCAAAAATAACATTTGAAAACTTTGGTCCTAAATAACCTTATTGGGTTGAGATCTCCGATTTGGTTAATCTAATCAGAGATTAATCCTTTTCACTCAAATAAGTTCTAGGAAAGTTTTATTGAGGTAGTTTTTATTCTTTGTCAGTAAGGCTTTGGAAGATATCAAGGACACACAGGAAGGGTTGGGGTTCATGTATGAGATTGTGTATATAAATTTGAGTTTTATGTATGCTTTTAGGTTGCAGAGTATAAAGTTGCATATTTTGAGTTCTAATATTTGGTATGGCAATCATTTAAGTGAATTAGAGATATACATTTTAGAGCTTTGTAATATGAGGTGTTATTGCATATAAGTTTAGATGAGATTGTTTTAGTTTCTACATTCAATGTACTCAATGTACCATTTAGATTTTTGAGATGTTATCACACATGGGTTTAGATGTGATTGTTCTAATACCTATATTCAGTGCACCTAATGCACCATTTAGATTCAATGCACATTTACACACAAAGTACATGCATTCTTAAAAATTGAAGGATGCATCCCATCCCAACACCTGGGGTGTAGAATGCACCTTACTTATCTTAATTTAATAATATATATATATATATATATATATATATATATATATATATATTTTTTTTTTTTTAATATAAATATATAGAATATAATTTTATTACAATGCAATTTATCTTACAAATGGTTATTTACCCATTGAAATTGTTCCTCTTTTAACTTGCTTGTGCCCTCACAGTGCTTTCAAATGGCAATGAATATTACAGAAAATTGATTCCCACTTGGTTTTAAATTTACCCTAAAGATAATAAAATAATCATCACTCTCTTTTTCTGTTGACAGTGCTCAAGAGTTATCAGGGAGCAGGTTTTACTTGTTTTTTCCCACATATGAAAAAGCGTTGATTTCGGTTTTGGCCTTAAGAATACCAATTAGCTTGTTAAATTTTCTACCTTGAAAGTTGGTCATTTTAACTAGTTTTTCCAATGAAGGTTTTTATCTTTTACTGTGTTCTGCCTTAAAAAGTTGGTGTTATTTAGTGAGTCCTGCCGTGGGTTGTGCCCTAACAATACTTTACCATCCATTTTATTGGATTCTGCAGTAAAAGACGTATTACTATATCCTAGGAATACTTTACAAAACATTAAAATTTTCCGTTTTTACTGGACTCTGCAGTTAATACACTTTACTGGGATTTGCTGTACTAATATTCTATAATAATAGAGCTGGTCAGGTTTACAGTGTTCTCTTCTCAACGGTTGTTATTTTCATTGGTTTTCATCTCCACAGTAATTATATATCTATCTATTGGACATTGGGTATTGCCACATAAAGCTTATCACACTATTGCAATTTGTCCTAATAATTCATTGATTCCTCAATGTATGTCATTTTATCTAAGTTTTGTCCTTAATGGGGCAGAAAAAAACTCGGGCGTTGTCCCTACTGTGTCAGTGAAAAGTGGTTTATCCTCTGCCATACAAATATTTTAATATATTAGAAGTGGTCATTGTTATTAATTAATGTTAACAGTCGTGATACCTTGTGAATCTCTCAGGGTCTGCCCTATTTATATGACCTTTAGATGGAATTGGAGCTAAAGGTGTTCATTTTTCTCACTTCTCTCTTTGTTCATGCAGATCTGGTTGGTTGTGCCTTGTGTCACAGAAAATCCTAATGGGTCTCTCAAGCTTTCCCACCACTGTCTCCGAAGGAGTCCTGCCAATTCTGATTGTGAATACTGCTCTGTCTTTTGCCATTATCAAGGACATCCTGAGGTCTTTTCTTCAGATTGTAGGCCTTACCACAGGCACTGAACCTGATTTTATCGACCCATCATGGCCTTACCCACCTGAAAATACCCCTGCAGTCAGTACTGGCCATTCCGAAGCGCAGTTCATTGCAGAGGAAATCAGGCAGAGCCTACCCATCAAAAGGTTCCAATCTTTTACTGATGGGTTTGTTGGTAGTGACAATAGCCATGTTGAGTGTGCAGTCTGTTTATCCAAATTTGAGGAAGGGGTTGAGATCAGACAGCTGACTTGCTGCCACCTTTTTCACAGACCTTGCCTTGATAAATGGCTGGACCATCAGCAGATCACCTGTCCGTTGTGTAGATCATGTCTGATATCCGAAGAAGCAGCCAAGAATATCAGGCTCAGGGAACAGGAGCTTACAGATGAATCGGTATTTTGGTGTTCATCCTTCCAAGAAGCTGCTTATCATCATACATGGATTGAAAGTTAGAGTTGCTTGGATCCTGCTTTGAAGGATCCTTCAACACTTCATCCAGTTATCTGGGTCTATAATTGGAGATTCTGTAATCTTTTATTGTAAATCATCTTTAGGAAAAGTGCTTATTTCTACAGGATGCTTTGTTGCTTCTCCTATTGAAAGCAATCCTGTTTTCTGAAGGTTATGTAGTGAATACTTCTTCTGTATATAGCAGGAAAGCCTATATGTAGAGAAGACTTAGAACTTAGAAGTTGTTCTTTTCAGTACTTTAGGTTTTCTAAGGTGGCCTGAGAAGGTCTGGAGATGATCTGTGTGAGATCTGAGATCTACCGATCAGCCAAGAAAAAAGAAAAAATTATGCGTGCCCTCTCCGTTAGTGGATGGCATACGCACCATTACAAAAACTTTGTTTTGAAGATATCATTTTGCATTCCCCATGGGATTGGCTGAGCAGCGAAGTTGGGTGATTTCCGCTCTGCCATCCATGGCTGTTTTGTAGGGATGCCTGTGATAAGTTTGTATTACTCTCTATTTGAACATGGAATTTGATGTTTCTGCGAGTTTAGGCATCAGGATCCAAGTTGTCAAATCTAAGGGCTGTAGCAAAAAAAGAAAAAAAATCATAATTTTCTGTTGTGTTTGGGCCTTGAAAGAGATCAACAACATTACAGTGGAAAATGTTGTAATAATTTTCTAGTTATTTGACTACAGCTTCTGTTTAAATGAAAATCTAACAAGCTATTGCTATGGGAAAGAAATACTCCTGATTGTGGATATCTTGTTGAAAACCCTGGTAAAGGATCCATATCCATGTGGAAAACGTTTTAGCTCTTCTTTGCTTTTTTTCTCTAAAGCAGTGCATGCAAACAAGTATACGGATTTTTCCCGAAGTATGAATATGTTTCATTCTGGCAATACTGCACAGTGCAATGAGTTCTGCTCATAGGAGGACAAAGCACTTTCAAAGTTTTAAAATTTGGATGACCTCAGAGAACAGAAGCCATCATTGGGTAGTTCTTCTTAATGTTATAATCATGGTAAATTTGTGTGTTCCTCTATATTTGAATAATGATCACTTGTATATTTTACTTCTCATCTTTATCAATAAATATGGGCTTGAAGCCCCTGTGTACATTTTTTGTGTTTATTCGCTGGTCATTCATGAAGACTTGATTTATGCTGTTCCACCGAAGCCAAATTTCATTAAACATGCAAAAGTAATACAGAATAGTCTTAACACAGAGGAATTCATTAACAGGCAAAAGTAGAATACAGAGCAGTCAACACAGAAGGCCGAGTCCTGAACGTCTGGTGTTTAACAGACCCCACGGAAAAGCCATAGTTATAAAATAGAATATCATCTAGCTCCGAGATGACTGGAACAAGCACCTTTTGTATTAGCTGGGGTAATAATCATGTTCATTTTATTCATGTGGAGGCCTTGAACCGCCACTTCGCGTTATTGTTGTAAACCCATTTTCATGTGAGTGCCGGCAAAGTCGGCCAACTGATGCACCTGAACAGGGTTCTATGCTTACTGGGGTTTAAACCTAAATCATTATTATGGTGACACCCTGTCTCAACCACTAGACCACAGCCTGACGGACCAACGGAAACAAACCCCCTAGTTGAAGTCTAAATACAAAATTACCAGACACAACAGACCAGGGTTTTCAGGGGATTAACTCATTCATTTGGATGTGAATGCTTTATTATATTTAGTCTTAATATCCCAAAAATCACTGTATTTTGGGCTTGAAGGCTTTATCGTCTTATCCACCACAATCTTCTGTAAATGTATTCTCATTTGATCATTTTACCCCAATTTCATTTTCTGTCCAACAAGTTATGTTCAGCTTTATATGCTTATCAGTATTGGGGACAGAAAAGCATGTGCTATAGCTTGGAAATAGGAGTCCTTTAAAGCTGCCAAGTCGCCTCCTTTAGCCTCATGACAAAGCTTGTAATTTTTATTGAATTCCTGTGAATTTGTAGCTGGAGTTTCTATTGCAATAGTTTCAACCGGATTCTGAGTTAATGCATATTCTAGATTCTTATGGGTTTTCTATGATTTTATGTTAGTTTGCTAAAATAAAAGGCTGCTGGGAATAGTCCGTTTTTTAACTCTGTTCAGTTTTTTTTTTCTGGTTTAGCTTGATGCATGTGACAGTATGAAGCGTATGCCTTTCTTTGGGGGATTATCAAGGACTGTGTATGCCAAACTAGGGTTTTATTCATGGGACAGGAAGGTCCATGAAGGTTTTGTAAGCACTGTAATCACATAATCAATATAATTTTTATTCAAACTATAAATAAAATAGCATTTTTTTCTTGGGAAAACAAAATTGAAAATAGGAGTCCTTTAAGGCTAGCAAGTTACTTCCTACACCCTAATGACAAAGTTTGGAATTTTTATTAAATTCATGTGAATTTGTATATGGAGTTGTTTCTATAAAATGATTGGATTTGCTCTTTGGAAGGTGTTTTTTTGGAAGGTGTTTTTTTCAAGTGAAATTTTTAGTATTTTTTGTATTTTGACTATACAATTTTTTTTAATAAAAAGAACACTAAAAAAAATCATGAAAAATAATTAAACTTGAGAAATAACATTTCATCTAACCATAGAAAGAAACTAAGATAAAAACCATTTGAACAATATTACAATCCATAGGAAAATATAATGCAAAACTCACATACATTTGTGAAGGCATTTATCTTAATATAGCCAGAAAATATTGTCTTCAATGCTAATTGAACACTGAATTATAATCATCCTATTTAAATTCATTTTTAGAGGAGTACATCGTAGTAATACAAATCTCAAATGATCACATAAACACAATACATGAAAAAATAAAAAATAAAATAAATATAATTAAATCATAATTTATGAAAAAAATAAAAAATAAATATAAATATAAGCAAATCCTAACCAAGTGTATTTAAATTTTATTTTTGATGTTTATTTTGTAAAAAATAAAAGTTAAACTTCATTACAAACCAAATACAAGTGTAAATCTATCTACATAAAGACAAAATAATTGGAAACTACATAATTGTGAACATAAAAAACAAATTATTCTGAATGATAAAACTATGCAGCAATAAAAATCTTAAACACCCTATTGTGCAAGTCTAGAATTTGAACACTATCCTTTGGTCCATTAATCTCTCTTGAACCTCTGAAAAGCCCTACAAATCACTGAGTTGAGGAATATTCACCTGTTTATTTCACAAACTTCATACATTTAACAAATGTTATGAATAACCAGGTTGTGGTGTGATTTAAATCATTATATATATATATATATATATATATATATATATATATATATCAATGTGTTGAAATTTATGTCTACTATTCAACTGATATTCAATAGAATTAGAGCATGACTACCTAGTAATGGGTTGTCTTTAAGTGTTGGATTTAAAACTAAAAATATATCTCATCATCTCACAATAATACAAATAAGTTTAATTCCAAAAATTAAGTCTTCCTACGCATTCACATATATGTATCAAGGGTAGAGATTTATTTACAATCTCAAGCCTAAGAGTGTATGCACTTAAGCATATGTGTATCAATGACATAGATTTTTTTACAATCTCATTTCTATGGTCAAATATGCCTATGAGTACTTGTAGTAGAGGATTAGAAAATTATAACTTAGGTCTGAGCTCATATGCCAATGAAATATGTATACTAATAGTAGAGGATTACAAAATTTAATATATGAATGTTGAAATTCCTATATATTATTCCATTTTAAAAATTTAATTACGTTGTTGCAAAACTCAAATCACACAGTTAAAATATCTCAAATCATTTATTAATATACTATATAATTAATGATTTAAAATAAATGACAGTGTCTAGCCTCGTGCCCTAGATTGAACCAATCCAAGAAAAGTCGTGAATGATCCAGAAGGATCTCGGTGGCCACCCACCTTGTCCAATTGGCTCAAAACAGTTTTTTGACAACTTACTATTTTTAGCAGTTTTTTGGTTCGTGAACTTCCGGGGCCATTTTGAGGGCCTAAACGACGTTTTTTCGCGATTATGCACCTTAATAATATGTAAAGGTTTTGTTCGAGCCCCCTAAATGAATCTCTTCGTCAATACTTTTCCAACGAGCTATCGTGTGCCCCAAACAGAGATCGTATGCAAAAGTTACGACCCCAGGAAGTTGATGTACTAATTTACCCCAACGAGGCCCACACGACTTTTGACGCTTCATCTCCTAGGGTTAGGTTTTTGGATGTCTATGGTTTTGGCATTCATGTTTATTGTAAAAAGGCCTTGAAAGCCTCATTGTACTCATCTTCTTGAGAATGAGCGTAGTCGTCACATCTCTTCTCAGAGATAAGCTGCCACCATTCTAACAAGTGTTTTCAATCTGTATTTTATAGTTTTCAACACATTTCTTATTTAATAGAAGTCAAGTTTTACTATATCTCTATTATTGTTCACTGCATCTCTGTGTTAACATTATAAATATGTGGTTTCATTTCATTCTGCTCATAAATCCAGATCAATGGTATTAGAGTGGTTTGCTCCTTGTCGTTTTTTAAAGGCATGTCCTTGACGCGGTTAGGGTATAGAGAGTTGGGTCTTGAGCTTGAGGACAACTGCTCTCGCACGCCTAAGAAACCGTCCATGGCATGAGAAAATAAAGACGACGGGACATGGGATTCTTTCAAAATGTTGCTCGAAGAATCCCTTGAGCGACAGAGGAATGAGATGATAGACAACTTTGCACAAATCCTTCGATGACTGTTGATAAGCGACACATCCACCTCAAGCAGAGGCGTGACCCCCTTCAAGGTACATATCAATTTTGATATTCCTATATTTGAAGGTCAAATAGATGCGGATGCCGTAGAGAAATGGTTAAACCTTTTAGAAGGGTATTTTTCCGTCCACAACTTTTTCAATAGAGAAAATATTACATTTGCGCTCCTCAAGGTCATCCCCCATGTCAAAGATTGGTGGGAGACTTTTTGTAAGCAAAAGGAAATAGATAGTTCCACATTATTTGCAGTTGTACCCACTTGGGGTTCCTTTAGGGATGTTATTAAGGAACAATACTACCATGTTGGAAGTTATGATGACTTGTATACAAGATAGACCACAATGTGGAAGGAAAGAGACCAAATAGTGCCAGAGTTCACCAATGTCTTCCATACCTTGCGCACCAAGCTAGGTATCAAATATTACGAGTGACATATGGTGCTCAATTACCGTGACAGTCTGCATAGATACATCCAGATAGAAATGGAGTTTTTGGACATCTCATCCTTGGGCACGACCTATCGTTATGCTGTCAAAATTGACCAAAAGCTTAAACAAAAGACACAACAGTTTGGGTCTAAGAACCCCTCACAGCAGAAGCAGGGAAAGGGCAGCCCTAACCCACATAACAAAGGATAGAGAAAAGATTGCCAACCTTAGGACAACTAGTCCAAGCCGCAAGCAAAAAAGGACAATGGGAAGACAAAGAAATATACCGGGAAGTAATGCGACTTCCATAAGAGCCCCTAGCATAACACTGTTGATTACCGCTCAAAGAAGTCATTGGTGGTTCAGCTAAAAGTCTTTGAATCAGATGCGGGTTCCAACTCCGAGTCAGAACTAGAAAAGGAGAGACTGATCATTGACGTGGAACCCAGTTCCACCGTTGCTACCAAAAGATCCAGCCTGGTGAACCTGGTGTAATGATCCCAAGCCTCGTTCTTTCTTGGAATCACTAACTACTGCTAATTTATTGAGTTATTAAGTGCATACAAGATTCATCAACACATGGAGATCACACTATATTCAATATGTAGAAGCACAAGCAAAGATCTGACCTTTTTATTACGAGCAATGTAAGATCAATACAATAGATGGACGATCTGGCATAAACCTCAGATGGTCGTACAAGCAATAGATATGAACTGCTACAAAATGTTCCCGACAATACAAAATAAGCCTCCAAAGGCTGGATATACAATGAAGACTGAATCAAGCAGATCTGAGCCGTACTAATGCTCAACCTCCAAGCTGGAAAGTGCCACGTCCTACTAGAATGATAAAGCCCTCAATAATTCTGCCCTGCTACCAAAAGTGTCCAATCATCCCGAGAAATATTCCAAATGATAGATCGGGCAACTGTAAGGACAACCTAGATGTCCAAATTCCCAAATCCACCCTCCCCCGTAGATCTGAATTTCCCACTGAATGGGGTGCTCCACTGGATGACTGAAACCCTAGCTAGTTCGGCCCTTATGAAGGAGGCCTCCAAATGCTCTGAAACTCTCCAAGAATATAGATCGGGCTATGAAAATCACGTGGGAGAAGTTTCGGACTCAGATCTCAAGCAGATCTCCCTAGATCTGAGTTTTACTGATTTACAGGACACCTCCTATGACTCCAAGATGTCCCAATCTGCAGACAAATGTAGAATGATGATAACCCTTCAGAAAAGACCTCAAACTGATGGTACTGCCCCTGCAAACAAAACCCAACTTCCAGAATGGCCCCAGGCCCTCAGGATAAGCTGGATCGAACCTCCCTCCAGATGATGGTGCACCCTTGTTGGAAACACAATAACAGTATGACTTGCTACCTTCTGAAGTGATAGATGGAGATGGGCTGAGACTAGAATGGTGTGGAGGAGTCTTTCATCCCCGAGACCAAACTGTGGAACAAGGTGAGTGGATATTTCACCACTGAGTTGCTCACAAGGGTTTGTACAACAAAACCCCCAAACTGAATGCTCAAGAGAAATAGCAAATGCTAATCCAAAACCAAAATGAGTAATAGGTGCACCCCAGCCTCTTACTTATACTTTTCCTTCTAATTCTCTATTGAGTTAGGTTAACTCCCAAGGTTAATCTTCTATTCTTCTGTTGAGTTATCTTTTACTCTATGTTTTTCCTTTCTTAAGTCAACTTAAAAATATAACTTTTAACTTCTTGACTTCCCCCCCTTCAGTGTGAGACTATGACCTAGTGGGGGTGCCCAGGCCACTGAGTCTCCTCATCACCTCT
>ML793643.1:35144-51462 GCA_009831015.1 Picea engelmannii | reverse complement strand
CAAATGTTAATCCAAAACCAGAATGAGTAATAGGTGCACCCCAACCTCTTACTTATACTTTTCCTTCTAATTCTCTATTGAGTTAGGTTAACTCCCAGGGTTAATCTTCTATTCTTCTGTTGAGTTATCTTTTACTCCTTTATTTTTTTCCTTTCTTAAGTCAACTTAAAAATATAACTTTTAACTTCTTGACTTTCCCCTCTTTAGTGTGAGACTATGACCTAGTGGGGGTGCCCAGGCCATTGAGTCTCCTCATCACCTCTCTAAGAGGTGGGGGACATTACACTTGATGATCCAAAGGAAGACAAGTGCCTCTTTCATTCACAGATGTGGGTGAAAGACACTCCACTACACTTCATTGTTGATAGCGGTAGCCAGAAGAACCTCATCTCAGTAGAGGTCGTCAAGCGGCCACCCCTGCCGAAAACGCCAAACCCACAACCCTACACCATCGGATGGCTCCACCAAGGAAGCGATCTTCTTGTCAACCAACAATGTCGCCTGTCGTATGACATCAATCCATTCAAAGATGAGGTATTGTGTGATGTTGCTCCCCTTGAAGTTTGTGATTTTTTTTTGGGCCAATATTATTTATGGAAACACCATGTTGTATATGAGTCTAGGCCTCGCAATATTATTATTACTTTGAACAAGAAATTGTACAGGATACTTGAGGTAGTCCCACCTAGTGTTATTTCCTTGTTCTTTGTCAAGCAATGGAGGTGTTGTTCCTGAGTCTGTACTTAAGGCTTTAAAGTACAGTGTCAAAGCATCCGAAAGTATGATAAAGGTTGACAAAACGGATTTCATTAACCTTCGGTATAGGAAAACTAGTGAGGGTTTCTACGTTCTCGCTGCCTGGCTTCCAACTGTTCCTGTATGGTGATATCTTGTTCAATGGCTGTCCATGAACGTTCTAATTTCTCTCGGGTATTCGCAGTTCTAAGGATCGTGTCAAAAAGATTTAGAGCGATATGTATTTGATTAGGCAATCCAGGTTGAATATTAGGTTGGGTTACTGTGGGTACAGTCATTGAGGAACAATGATTAATATGGAAATGGTTTAACAAGAGATTTTGGTGCTGTTCAATTCGGTCAAAATAAAGGGAAACTTTGCATGAAACAAAAAAATAAGCGTACAAAGTGAAGGCCTTTTCCCGTAGCCGTGTTATCTTAATAAAGATATGAAATGGGAGAAAACTGTTTAGCTGTAGATAACGAAAGCTCCTATCAATAGAAAACTCACGTATTCACAGAAGAAGAAGATGACATAATCATAATTGACATAATGTAAATAAACATAAAATTCCGTAAATGTAAATTGGTCTTACACCCGCTGATAGCTGGTGCAGAGGAAAGTCAAGAAACAATTACAGAAAATATGATATCACTTCACTATAGTCGTGGTTGTACGAAATTATAATGATGCATGTCAATTATGTAGAGAAAAAGGAAAAGAAACAATTAACACAATGAAACAAACTCATAACACGGTCGGGACGGAATCAAGAATCCTCAAATTTGCTTCTATTAGCTTCCTCCATACAAAGACTCTATTTACAGTTGATGCCAAAAAGTCCAGCCCCAGTTCTCTTCTTTTTGTGATCTATTTATACAAAATTTTCCTCTCGGTTCAAAAGAGCGAAATTACTCCATCTGTCCGAATCTGTTTACAAAAAGGTGCCAGGTGCTTGTTTTTGCTTAAATTTAGTACATATGCTACACTTGTCTAAAAATGAAATACAAGTTGTGAAGGTTTTGCATTGACAGCTGGGGGGAGCGAGATAATTCCATTTCACCCATTCTATCTTCAAGAAGTGCTAGGTGCCTGTCTTCGCACGGATTCAGTGCACATGATACACTTGTCCACAAACTGGGTGACAAGCTGTGAAGGCTCGACCTGACAACGAGCTTCGGCTAAATAGCACTCTCGTGCCAACTGTGGAAGCTTATCATTCACTTGTATATTAACAAGTTCAAGGGTGCCAAGTTGTGCACTGGGTTGAATCAAATGTTTGTCGATTTGAGCTGGGTCCACCCTGCCCATCTTGGATATTTCCATTGAACTTCTCTCATTATCCTCTTTTATGTTGAGAGAAATCCGGTCTATATTTATCTGTCTCAGTGCCTCTGTGTTGCCTCCAATCTCTATCCCTAACTGCTCATCATTTATGTTATTGACGGCCTCTTCCAACGAATTTGTCACTTTTTGAGCCTGCTCCTTGCTCAAAGTAATATCCTGTTCCCAATTATTTAGCAAGATATTACCTCTGGTTTGTTCAGCAATGGTGAGACCAGGAGGCCCTGAAAACCTGTTGTTGGTCGCTATTACTGCGTCTTGGAAAGCGACCCGAGCAGCTTCTGCGTTTCTTTCTTTGTTAGCCAGATTCTCGGAGATCCGATGAATAAACAAGCAGTCTTCTCGAATCTCTCCAATTTTGTTTAGCAGGCTCTATTTAGCAGAGGAGATCCTGCTCCGAATATCGGTTGCTCAGGATTTAATGATCTCGATGTCAACTGCCTTGCTTTCTGCGTCCTCCAACCGAGCCTCCAGCTGTGTAATCATATCCCTCTGCTGGTCCGATTGTACCCGACCATTTCGGACCGTAGAATTTGCCTGTTCCAGCTTGATCTTGAGGACTTTAATTTCTTTCCTATCGGCTAATCGGGCCAACTCGATTTCTCTGCTTGCTTGACTCTTAGCGCTTTCTGCTGCCGAGGCTACCTTGGCTTCAAGAGTCTTGATTAGGCGATTTTTTTCTTTGAGCTGCTTCTTTAACATTTCGACTGAGAATTGATTTGCTGTTGCGTACGCTCCTAGCGTTCCTGCAATTTCTGTGGCAAATTCATCTCTCTTTTTATTTCTCCCATCGGTCATCACTTTGAATTTCTTAACGGTGGACTCTCCCTCTTGATAAAATTCTCGCTTCACCACAGCTTTCCTCTTTTTGTCAAAGAAGAATTCGTTAGGAGGGAGCTCCTCTGCCCTTATGGGTCTTAGCTCTTCACCAAATATCCATCCCTCTCTAACGCCTCCCTGTGCTGACTGCAAGGGTGTGACAGAGGTGATGGGTTGCCTGATCTACTTTGCACCCTTCCCTAGTGTGCTGAGTGAATCTCGCCCTTTCGGGGATTAATAAATCTTTGTCTCTGCTTCTAGATTCTGAGTTACTGGTGGGCCCGTGTCTTTCATTTCCACCTCCGGACCATGCTCCTTAGGAGGGTCAGTATTCTCTTTTTCTGTTTGGGGATTCTCCTCCTGCTCAGGACTCTCCTCCTTGTCTGGATTTTTCTTCTGCTCGGGGTTTTTCTCTTTCGTGGGATTCTTCTCTGCCCCAGGATTCTTCTCCTGCTCCCCTTCCTGACGCTTTTCGGGGTTAGAGGTTTTCCCCTCAGAAATTTTGACTTCCTTTTCTTTATCTTTGGGAAGTCCCAAACCTCCCAGAACAACGGGGAGACACCTTTTCCGATGCTCCTGGAATTTTAAAACAGAAGCTCTGTCTGTGGGTGCTAGGGATCCGATTCGAAATTGCACCTTCGAATAGGACCTCGCTCCTCGGAAAACATCATCCGAGGGCGAATATTCATGTTCAAACCTTTTTAATCCACAATTTCCCAAATGGGTGCTTATGATTCTCTGCGGATCATGCTTTTTGTACTCAATGTAGGATGGGCTCAAGTCTTCTAAGGCTGCAGCCTCAGCCTTAGCGTGTCCGAAATCTAATAATGAATATGAATTTAGCCGAATAGGGAAAGATGGCCATACCTTCTTGGCTGACGCCTTGAGTTCTTTGCTCACTTCGCCGATTACTGTTTGCCAAGCAATTTCGCGACATGCCAACTTGTCGAGAATGAACAGTGGTAGTGCCGAAGGAGGGACAACAGCTCCGAACACTCTCAAATAAGAGAATTCTTCTTCTACGTACCAGTCTGCAATATGGCTCAGATTCTCGGCAATGCTATCCGAGATGCGGGGTGGCAAAAGGCCAAAAATGATGACGTGCAGGGGCACCATCACCCAGTTAAAAATCTCATAAATAAATTTGTTCACGTTATTTTCCCACAGCTTATCGTGGTACTCGTGAACGGTCTTCTCATGGGTCGGATTCCAAGCCCAATTCATTAGAGGAAAAGGTGTCAGGGAGCATATTGCGTCCATGATATACGCAGACATGTAGAATCCGGATGGTTTCCCGGCTGCTTTTTTCTGCTGGTACTCGGTGATCCTGTTGAACAAACTATCGGAGAGCATCTTTGCCCAATTGAATGAGGAACCTTCTGCTACCCGAAATATGAGAGGTACCCACTGGACGTAAAAATGTGCGGTATCCTCCCATCCGAAGAGTCGACAGGCCATCATCGCCACATACATAAAATTTGGCTCCAAAGAAGAAATCGAATACACACCCTTGTCGTTTACTCTGAATGTCGCGGAACGCGACACCTAATCTTTTATCAAGACTGGCAAGGTTTTTTCAAATTCTTCGCACTCTTTCTTTTTGAAGTCTGCCAGGAATTCTTTGCCATATGTGTATTCAGGATTTGCTGGGAGCTTATACATAGACTGGATATGCTCCGGCCTAAAAGTCCCGATCATGGCTTGTCGGTCATTTAAAATGGTCCTGGAAGATAGGTTGATGTGATCCAATGCCCATCGGATCATATCGTAGTATGGAAGCAACCGAGGTATGGTTGCAACCAGGTGCATTCCTGACTGAACAATTGTCTTGTACTTAGTATTCATATCGTCCTTCACGATATCAAGGTTATCGTCATCAGAATCTAAATAGTTTATTAGCCCGGATTGCAGAATATTTGAAATAGATGACCAGGTGGATACTGAGCCACTCGTCCGAGGCGAAGTATCTGAGACATTGTCCGGACCCTGTGCTGCAACCTCGACGTTTGCTTTCGCTGCTCTCCTTGGCGCCATAGTTGAAGCTTGCTCCTTTGTTCTTCTGCAGTATACATGTGTATACATGCAGATATAAGTTCCCTCGGGGAAAGGAGAGCTCTATGTGTAAATGAGAAATGTTTTAAAAATAAAATGAAATCTCGTATATATTTGAAAACCATGTACCTTTGAAATAATTCTGTCAGATCGCGAATAAAACCAAATTTATTGAAAAAATCCAATCATGGATTTACTCTAATTTCTCATTAATTGTCATCAATATTAGGCGGCTTGACAGGTACTTACTTGGGTTATGGAGCGTAAGAATATACCTTGTGAAGTGTGTCAGTCTTGAAGCGCGGGACATATTTCATTTAATTTAAAATTTCCAATCTTAAATACTTAAAAAACTTTGTCGCCTTTCACTGCATCGCGAACTTCATTTTATCCTCCTGACTCTACAACTCGCGAGACTCCGAGTGCCGATTTAGCTTTATTAACAATAACCATGTTTTGACACATCCTTAATTATATAATTAAATTAATCCCTATATCGCGACTCGGGAATTTGAGGACAGATTTTTGGGAAAATGACATGCCGAGTCACGATATCGCGATGTAGTGATAATTAAGGTTCAAATTAAGAGAAGGAAATCTTAGATTAAGCGACTAATTGATCTTTCCATAATCACGTTGCAATTTCATGAATCGGGGCTTTGGACACTTTAACTTCATGTAAGAAAGTATCGAGTAGCGATGTGCCGAGAACCAACACTAACCACAGTTATTTTTTACCTTTAGTTATCGACCTAGGTTCTTCGCAAAAGCTATCGCGTTCTCGGCTGTCGGGGATGTAACAACAAAAACTTGGCCTTGACGAATGCCGAGGCGCGAAATACCGATGATGCCTAATCAAGGGTTAAAGGTTTTACCATAATCAATGCCTTGGGTGAAAAACTTGAGAAACGAGTTCGCAGTTTCGCGACTCGGGACTTGAGAATTCAAAAATCAAAGTGTCCGACTTACGATATCCAACTTGCGATATTCCAAAATAAAACAAAAAAGGCAAACATATTGGCGAAAAAGGATCTTTTCTTTTGAAAATGGAAAAATCATGGCTATGCATGCGACAAGATTTGAGATTTTTATGATTTTTGAAGAAAAGGAAAAACAACTTTAGGTCTCAAGTATTCAACATATAAAATTGCGAGAGGTGAAAAAACAAGGGCAGCTCCAACATAGGCTCCAACTAGGGATCTCGCTTCCCTGTGAGGCGGGAAGAACAGTAGACCAGGTGCCAAAATTGGGTAAATGGAGTCATAGGCTAAAAACAAGGGAAAAACCCAAGGAAAAAGATAGAAAAGGGGGAAAAAGTTTTCGCTTGGTAACCCAGAAACCTTTTCGAACTCAGATACTCTTTCCAAAAACAACTGAAGTCACCTTCGCAATTTTTCTTTCTCACTACTAAGTTTGGGGAACGCTTCAAGATAGTCGTAACTGCCCTAGGATATTCAACAGGTCTTGTGATTCTCAGCTTGCATCAAAGAATGATATTATATAATCTAAAAAAGGAGAGTCGCGTTAGAATTTGGGGAAATGATCTGGTTTTCAGAAAGCGTTGATTACCAGAGTTAATTGATGTTTATGTATAACAGCCTTATAGATCTCTCAAACATTGCTTCACTGCCAGCGAGCCTTTTTAGTACCCCGGTGAAGTTTTCTAACCCTTTTTCACTGAATTTCTTTTCACCACTTCGGAAAATATTTATGCGTTTAAATGCTAAGACGAGGGCAATCATTACTGAATTTCCTTTCATCGTCTTAATGGACTAGGTGGGGGCAATCATTTCTGAATTTCCTTTCACCACCTGTCTCTGTATTTTATTTTTAAAACACGAAGATGGGAGCAATCAGTTTATATCAGGGCTGAGATCTGTGTAATATTTTTTATCAGAGGTCTGTCAACTTATTTTGATTACTCGGTATCAACCTTCCTTTGACCCTCACAAGACCTTTAGTTCTTAGGTGGACAGGGGAGAATAATAAAATTTAAAGGAACATCCTGTTCAAGCAAGCTTTGTTTTTTCGGACGCTATTGAAAAACCTAGGAAAGTTAGGATCGTTATAGGCGTTCCTTAGCTTAGCAGGGGATCAAGTAGTTATGAAGGCCAACTTTCTTATTAAGATCTGCTTTGGAATCCCTGGGGTTTGAAATGAAAAACCCTTTATTCCTTCCCAAAGGCTTGGGAAGATAGCGACTCACTAAAGTTAGGCCCCAAAATAAGCAGAGACAAAGCAGCAATCAAATAGCTTAATATCAAAAAAGATCACAACAGTTCTGGACTAGTCTTCGAATGCATTTGGGAACAAAAATTATGACCGACGGCATTTTGGGTTTAATATATCTTTCAAATTTAGTACGAAGACCATCGAGCCAAAAATAGTCCTGTAATCTAATCCTTTACATTGTAGTTTGAATAATATTACCTCAGATTGCTAAAACAGCCTTTCATGACTTGTGTGTTGAGAAAACTCACCTTTGTCTTTTCAATTTCCTCGTGGACTATGAATTTTCATATGTATCACCTGTTTATGTTGTCCTAGCTCCAACACTGATTTGCACCTTATGTATTGAGCTAGTTTTTCCTGAGGCTGGAACCCTGCAAAAATGAATCCAAACCTGACCGGAAAATGTGTTGGAAATTTAAGAACGAAGAACAAAAAATTAAAAATAAATGTTCAAACAAAAACATAATTATGTACAAAAACTCATAACAAAATTTATTTATTTACAAATATATACATATATAATTATTATTATTTATTATTATTATTATTATTATTATTTTATATTTCATTTTCTTTTCTACCCAACCACTGTCACGTCATATAGTGCTTTAGATATCGCCTGTTGACAGGGGCGCTTAGAACCTCTCCATCAATGTTTTCCAGAAGAAAGGAATTCTTTCCTTCTGGAGCCGAGACCCTGAATGGTCCATACCAAATGTGGTCAAATTTTCCATGCTTTGCGGCTTCTTCTCTTCTCACATCCCATCTCAACACCAAGTCACCTGGGAGGAACTCTCGGTCCTTCGCCTTAAGGTCGAATAGTGCTTTCATATCGTCCTGGTATTTCTGCATTTTTTCATCAACCTCCACTCTAACTTGTTGAACCTCAATGAGTTGGTTAATTCTTCTAGTCACATGATTGGGCTCTTCGTTTTGATCCTGCCATAATTTCATCACTGGCAATGCTAAGTTTATGGGCAGAACCGCCTCGGTCCCATATACCATCTGAAATGGCGAAATGCCGATAGATCTTTTAGTGCTAATGCGGTTTTCCCATAGTGCGTACTTCAAATGTATATGCCAGGACCTCTTGTTTTCGTTTAGTACCTTTTTAATCACATTTACCAGGCTCTTATTTGATGATTCAGCCAGCCCATTTCCCTGAGGGTAATAAGCAGTGGAATGGCCGAGAACAATACTGTACTTCTGGAAAAAATCGATCATGGCGATGGATTTGAAGGCTTGGGCGTTGTCAGTAATAATCTTTTGGGGACACCCGAATCTCGACAAAATGTTATCTTCCAAGAAATCAATCACCACCAAATCTGTTGCCCTTTTGGTTGGAATTGCTTCCACCCACTTGGTAAAATAATCTGTGGCCGTTAAGATCGACTTATGCTGAGCATTGGAATGGGGATTGATTTCTCCTATGAAGTCTAATCCCCATTGTTGAAATGGGGCTTCGGTTTTGACTGGGACAAGTGGTAGCACAGGGAGTTTCTGCTTACCAGCGAATATTTGACACGAGTTACAGGCACGTACTTTGGCATTAACGTCCGAAAATAATTTCGGCCAATAGTATCCGGCCCTCAAAATCTTGTAGGCTGTGGCTCTCCATGCATGGTGCCCCCCACAGATTCCTTCATGAAATTCCTCTATGACCCGTGGAGTTTCCGACTCGACCAGACAGACCAATAAGAACCCGAGTGGATCTTTCCAGTATAGTCGATTTTCGGAGATGCAATATTTTACAGCGTGGAGTTTTAAGGTCCTGTATTTGGCTGGTGTTAGTCCGTCTGGACACTTCAGGTTCAACAAATAGAAAACTATATCTTTATACCAGTTTGAGGACGTCAATTTTCCTTCAACCTTGCTCGGATAAGTTTGGTCATCCGGCTCTTGTAAATGTGTGTCTCCGTCTTCTCCTTGTATGCAATTGATGTCTAGAGCTCTAAGGTTCGACTTAGCCAAGAGTTTGGCCAGACCCTTTCCCTTTACCAATTTAGTGGGCTTGATTTCTAGGTCAAATTATTGTATCTTAGCGAGCCAGCGCCCTCGTTTTCCATCACTGTCAGGCTGTACCAATATATCCTTCACAGCACTGGTTGGTATGTATGCGATAATTTTTTAATGTAGAACATAAGTTCTGAATGCTTTTAGTGCTTTCACCATCACGTACGCCTGTTTTTCTATTATTTCATACTTTAGTTCGGCGTCCCTGAGGCTCTTTCTAAAAAACGCGATCGGGCGTTCAAAGCCTTCATTATCTTTCTGCAGCAACACCGCTGCGATAGTATGTTGAGAAGCAAATGAGAAGATAAGGAAATCCTTCAAGTAATCTGGGCTTGTTAACACAGGTGCTTCGCTGATGACTTTTTTAATATGCTCAAACGACGCTTTGGCCTCGGTCGTCCAATTTACTCTGCTATCCTTTTTTAGCATTGCTGTGATCAATTTGACAATCTCAGCGAAATTTGGTATAAACCTTCGCAAGAAATTTATTGTTCCTAAGAAAGCTTGGATCTCTTTAACATTTCTAGGAATCCTGATAGTTTGTATCGCTTCAACCCTCTTGGGATCAATCTTGATCCCATCTTTAAATACGATATGCCCTAGAAGCTTACCTTCCTGCATAGCGAAATGTGATTTCTTTGGGTTCAAAGACAGACCATACTTGCGACATTTTTTGAAAGTTTGTTTTAAATGGACCAAATGTTCTTCATCGGTTTTAGAAAAAACCGTCAAATCGTCAAGGTAGATTACTACGAACTTATCTCTTTCCCCAATGAAAGCGATATCCATAGCGCGCTGGAAGGTAGCCCCTGCATTCATTAAACCAAAAGGCATTTTATCATACATGAATGTACCCCAAGGTGTGGTGAAGGCAGTTTTTTCTCTTTCTTTTTCATTCATGGCGATTTGGTTATATCCAGAAAACCCATCTATCATAGACATCCGATTTGCTCCAACTACCCTTTCTAGGACGTGATCCATTTTAGGAAGTGGATAATTATCTTTAAGAGAGGACCTATTCAAGTTTAAAAAATCTACACACAGTCTGATTTCTCTGCTCTTTTTTCTGACAGGGACCAAATTCGCCACCCAGTCTGAGTATCTTAGAGGTACAATTATTTTCGCGTCTAAAATCTTCTTAACTTCCTTTTCTATGACGGGTAACAAAATGGGGTTAAACTGCCTGAGCTTCTGCCTAAAAGGCTTAACTCCTGGCTTCAAGGGTATTTTGTGCTCAATTATGGAAGTATCATATGTTCGAAGCTCATCATAGGACCAGGCGAAAACATCTTTATACTGTTTGAGTAAGTCTCTATACTGGTCTTTTACCTTAGGAGGGACGAGTTTAGATATCTTTACTATTCTGGAATCTTTATCAGTTCCTATGTTGCAATCCTCCACTTCTTCTGGTTGGGGCTGTAAAGTGGTCTTCACAGGTATGTCGTTCTGATCGAAGAGTCTTTCCAAAGGGATTAAGCCTTTCAGGATTTGGTTATTTTTAAGGACCAACATGCGATGATCCACTATCTTTTCTCGGAAGGTTTCAGGATTTTCATCTTCTTGCATAATCTACCTCGGGTCATTTTGGTTTTCTTGGTCTGGATGGGTTTCAGAGAATTCACCTATTGCTATAAGAAATTTCTGAATCTGTTCATCATCTTCAAAGACCTGCCATTGACGGACGTTGTCTGGTATGGAAGGTTTATACCTGATTTCAATATGATATTTCAACTTAACATTTGTGGGAGGGGAAAAGGTCGAGGCTGCCTTAGCCAATGCGTCCGCATGTAGATTTTCTGTGCGAGGAATAAAATGGACTTTTATAGATGAGAAAAAATTCTCCATTAAATCCCAAACGCAATTTCTATATGTCCTCAATCTGGGATGTTTGGCTAGGTACTGTCGGTTTACTTGTTTCACTATCAATTCAACATCACTGTAAACCTCCAAATTCTTTAGGTTTAACTTCTTTGCAACCTCTTAACCTAAGACTAAAGCTTCATACTCGCATACGTTGTTGGTGTAATCTATGTCCCACTGTAAGTGATATGAGAAAGGAACGATAAACTTACCTTCAGGAGCTACCAAAAGTACGCTTGCACCGGCCCCTTCAGAAGATGAAGCTCCATCGAAGTACATCTTCCAGATACCATTTTTGCATAGTTCTTCAGTCAAGGGGCTAATTTCTTCCTGTTTCATATCAAGTTCTCCTGGACATCCATCTAAAACACCATCAAAAGATAATATGCAATTCCCCAAATCTTGGTCTGCAACGTAAATGGGAAAATTATTTGGATTAAGAGGATCATTGACAGTATATGCTAGTCTTGTTTCTCGGTACAAACGAGTAAACTGACCACCGAAAATTGGGATTGTGGCATATGACATGTCCAATTGTAGAGAACCCCCCAACTTGGCTCCCCATGATCTGGATAATAACATACCATACTTGGGGGGAATGTCTGCAATAACCACATCCATCTGGACACTTTTGACCGGAACTTGAGCTAGGGTAACTACCAGATCCTTTATCATTCCCATACATTTAACCTTTCTTGAATCAAATGAGTATAGGTCTCCATAGGGTGTAGTGATCTGGAGCCCCAGCCTCTCCATTATAGTTTTGGGCATGACATTATGTGAAGCCCCAGAGTCTAACATGCAGTTATGTAGTAACTGATCATGTATATTCAGGGTGATATAGAAAGGAACAACATTGTCTTTGAATCCCTCGAAATGAGGACCAAAGGTGATGTTAGGTCTGTCATCTTCTAGGTTGATAACGTCAGAGTGACTTTCTGGCTCATAAACGCCCATCACTTTAGCAATTTTCTTTCGATAAGTGGGGTTTTTTGCTAGCTCTACCAAAGGAATCGGTATCTTAATTTTATTTAATTCATTTTCAAAATTGTAAGATAAATTGGTCTTGTCCTCTTCTTTGGTTAAAACTTCTGGGTTTTCTTTTTCCAACTTGTTTGCCTGGATCGATTTATCACTCGTGACCTTAGTTGCAGATGTAACCTTATCTATTGGCCCTGCTTCTTTTGTTTGGGTTTCGGCCTTTTTCACCCCAGACTCTTGAGTCTTTGTCATCTTTACTTTATTACTGGGTAACAATGTGTCCTCCAAAGGAGGTTCTTGAGATTGACCCCTTGGCAGAATTTTCTTCGGTTGGTCAGTTGAGGTGGGCTTATTTTTTGATCTCAAATTGTATCTAGGTTGGAGTTCAGCCGCTATCATTTCTGTTTTTGGTTGAGATAAGCAGAGGTCAGTACGATCACCCTTTTCTTCTTCATCAAGTAGTTGAGGGATATTTAAAGATTCCTCCTAGTCTTCTCTGGTCAGAAAAGGCTGTGAACATTCATCACCAAAACATGCAACTTCATCTTCCGAATCTCCGAAATCTTGGAGGTCACTTGCTCCTACAAAATTTTCATTTTTTAATGAAGCTTGTATTTTTTGATCTTCATTCTTCATTTGCCTCTGTTGATTTTGGGGATTTGGGTTTCTTCTGAAGTCCCTCTTGTTAGAAGAATCAGCTTTAGCTTGATCCAATTCCATCCTAGAGATTTTGTTAGACAAATCTTTAATTATTTGGGCCATATCATCCACTCTGTCGTCAGTGTGTCTATTTGACCCGGAAGGACCTGCTGGTTCCTTATAACGTCTGTTATCACGGTTGCCAGTTTCTACTTTAGCCTCTAACTTACCCGAAGCCATCATATTAGATTCTATTTTGACAGCATCGTCTTGCATTCTATTCAGAGTGGCTCCTCTTCTTTCTCGCAAAAGCAATGGAAAATCAGGTTCAAAAGCTCCCGCAAAGGTTACTTTGGCCGAGGGTTCGGAAGGTTTAACAACGGCTGGAATTTTATTATAAAGTTTGTTAAATCTCAGAATAAATTCCATAACGGTTTCTGAGCTCTTTTTCTTTAGAGACCCAAACTCGGTAAGGTAATACAAGTGATCCTTTCGCTCTCCCCATTGTCTGAGGAAAGCATCTTCCAAGGCGTTATAAGTCTGAATAGAAGCTGCAGGAAGACTCCGAAACCAAGTTCGGACCTGTCCTTCGAAGGTCTAGACAAGTAGTCTCAAATAGACGTCTTCGTGCTCAATACCACAGATGTCTGCGAACTGGTCAAAAAAGTTTATATGCTCGGCTGTGGTCAAATCTCCCTCCCCAGTGAACTTAGGAAGATTTTTGATGTAGTTGTCAGGTAGATCATGGAGTTGAGCGGGTAAAACTAGGGGAGCGTATCTCGCCGCTACTTTTGCAAATACTCCGGGAGGAGGAACATTCGGTTGTCCTCCACCTCCCCCTCCAACGCCTGCCATTGACCTGGGAGTAGAAAATGGGGGTGTAACACACTTTTTTGAATCAGGTGACACTGGGAAGTTGTGATGAAGAAAGGATGGTATGTCAAAAGATAACGATCTTTCCAAAGGACCTATAGATGGGAAAGTTTGATGTGGCTCACTCCTAAATTCTGAGTAGTCTGTTTCCAGATTTTTGGTATCAGACAGAGGGTTGTAGGAAGTAAGAGGTTCTGAAGGGCATTTAGTCTTTACAAGTGGGATTTTGGGTTTATTAATTGAAGCAGTTGCCTCAAACGAGCCTCTTGCTCTTAAAAATTTTTCAGGATTATTAACAGGCGTAATCGGCTTGCCATCCGGGCTCTGTCTGGTATGCCTTCTACCAGACGCCAGTTTGTATGTTAGTGGAGTCACCAAGTGAAAGATTTTTTAAAAAGCCTTAAACTGTGTGCACTCTATGTTCACTACCAAAGAGTAACACTATCAACGAAATAATTTGTCGTTTTCCCAGGGAAAAGATTTCGTAACTTCATTCCCCGGCAACGGCGCCAGAAAGATGTTGTTCCTGAGTCTGTACTTAAGGATTTAAAGTACAGTGTCAAGGCATCCGAAAGTATGATAAAGGTTGACAAAATGGATTTCATTAACCTTCGGTATAGGAAAACTAGTGAGGGTTTCTACGTTCTCGCTGCCTAGCTTCCAACTATTCCTGTCTGGTGATATCTTGTTCAATGGCTGTCCATGAACGTTCTAATTCCTCTCGGGTATTCGCAGTTCTAAGGATCGTGTCAAAAATATTTAGAGCGATATCTATTTGATTAGGCAATCCGGGTTGAATATTAGGTTGGGTTACTGTGGGTACAGTCATTAATATGGAAATGGTTTAACAAGAGATTTTGGTGTTGTTCAATTTGGTCAAAATAAAGGGAAACTTTGCATGAAACAAAAAAATAAGCGTACAAAGTGAAGGCCTTTTCCCGTAACCATGTTATCTTAATAAAGATATGAAATGGGAGAAAAATGTTTAGCTGTAGATAACGAAAGCTCCTATCAACAGAAAACTCACGTATTCACAGAAGAAGAAGATGACATAATCATAATTGACATAATGTAAATAAACATAAAATTCCGTAAATGTAAATTGGTCTTACACCCGCTGATAGCTGGTGCAGAGGAAATTCAAGAAACAATTACAGAAAATATGATATCACTTCACTATAGTCGTGGTTGTACGAAATTATAATGATGCACGTCAATTATGTAGAGCAAAATGAAAAGAAACAATTAACACAATGAAACAAACTCATAACACGGTCGGGACGGAATCAGGAATCCTCAAATTTGCTTCTATTAGCTTCCTCCATACAAAGACTCTATTTACAGTTGATGCCAAAAAGTCCAGCCCCAGTTCTCTTCTTTTTGTGATCTATTTATACAAAATTTTCCTCTCGGTTCAAAAGAGCGAAATTACTCCATCTGTCCGAATCTGTTTACAAAAAGGTGCTAGGTGCTTGTTTTTGCTTAAATTTAGTACATATGCTACACTTGTCTAAAAATGAAATACAAGATGTGAAGGTTTTGCATTGACAGCTGGGGGGAGCGAGATAATTCCATTTCACCCATTCTATCTTCAAGAAGTGCTAGGTGCCTGTCTTCGCACGGATTCAGTGCACATGATACACTTGTCAACAAACTGGGTGACAAGCTGTGAAGGCTCGGCCTGACAACGAGCTTCGGCTAAATAGAACTCTCGTGCCAACTGTGGAAGCTTATCATTCACTTGTATATTAACGAGTTCAAGGGCGCCAAGTTGTGCATTGGGTTGAATCAAATGTTTGTCGATTTGAGCTGGGTCCACCTTGCCCATCTTGGATATTTCCATTGAACTTCTCTCATTCTCCTCTTTTATGTTGAGAGAAATCCGGTCTATATTTATCTGTCTCAGCACCTCTGTGTTGCCTCCAATCTCTATCCCTAACTGTTCATCATTTATGTTATTGACGACCTCTTCCAATGAATTTGTCACTTTTTGAGCCTGCTCCTTGCTCAAAGTAATATCCTGTTCCCAATTCTTGAGCAAGATATTACCTCTGGTTTGTTTGGCAATGGTCAGACTAGGAGGCTACCTGTTGTTGGTCGCTATTACTGCCACTTGGAAAGAGACCCGAGCAACTTCTGCGTTCCTTTCTTTGTTAGTCAGATTCTCGGAGATCCGATGAATAAACAAGCAGTCTTCTTGAATCTCTCCAATTTTGTTTAGCAGGCTCTGTTTAGCAGAGGAGATCCTGCTCCGAATATCAGTTGCTCGAGATTTAATGATCTCGATGTCAACCGCCTTGCTTTCTGCGTCCTCCAACCGAGCCTGCAGCTGTGTAATCATATCCCTCTGTTGGTCCGATTGTACCCGACCATTTCGGACCGTAGAATTTTCCTGTTCTAGCTTGATCTTGAGGAATTCAATTTCTTTCCTATCGGCTAATCGGGCCAACTCGATTTCTCCACTTGCTTGACTCTTAGCGCTTTCTGCTGCCGAGGCCACCCTGGCTTCAAGAGTCTTGATTAGGCGATTTTTTTCTTTGAGCTGCTTCTTTAACATTTCGACCGAGAATTGATTTGCCATTGCGTACGCTCCTAGCGTTCCTGCAATTTCCGTGGCAAATTCATATCTCTTTTTATTTCTCCCATCGGTCATCACTTTGAATTTCTTAACGGTGGACTCTCCCTCTTGATAAAATTCTCGCTTCACCACAACTTTCCTCTTTTTGTCAAAGAAGAATTCGTTAGGAGGGAGCTCCTCTGCCCTTATGG
>ML793643.1:18162-34797 GCA_009831015.1 Picea engelmannii | reverse complement strand
TTCTTAACGGTGGACTCTCCCTCTTGATAAAATTCTCGCTTCACCACAACTTTCCTCTTTTTGTCAAAGAAGAATTCGTTAGGAGGGAGCTCCTCTGCCCTTATGGGTCTTAGCTCTTCACCAAATATCCATCCCTCGCTAACGCCTCCCTGTGCCGACTGCAAGGGTGTGACAGAGGTTATGGGTTGCTCGATCTTATTTGCACCCTTCCCTGGTGTGCTGAGTGAATCTCGCCCTTTCGGGGATTCAAAAATCTTTGTCTCTGCTTCCAGATTCTGAGTTTCTGGTGGGCCCGTGTCTTTCATTTCCACCTCTGGACCATGCTCCTTAGGAGGGTCAGTATTCTCTTTTTCTGTTTGGGGATTCTCCTCCTGCTCAGGACTGTCCTCCTTGTCTGGATTTTTCTTCTGCTCGGGGTTTTTCTCTTTCATGGGATTCTTCTCTGCCCCAGGATTCTTCTCCTGCTCCCCTTACTGACGCTTTTCGGGGTTAGATGTTTTCCCCTCAGAACTTTCGACTTCCTTTTCTTTATCTTTGGGAAGTCCCAAACCTCCCAGCACAACGGGGAGACAACAGCTCCGGACACTCTCAAATAAGAGAATTTTTCTTCTACGTACCAGTCTGCAATATGGCTCAGATTCTCGGCAATGCTCTCCGAGATGCGGGGTGGAAAAAGGCCAAAAATGATGACGTGCAGGGGCACCATCACCCAGTTAAAAATCTCATAAATAAATTTGTTCGCGTTATTTTCCCACAACTTATCGTCGTACTCGTGAACGGTCTTCTCATGGGTTGGATTCCAAGCCCAATTCATTAGAGTAAAAGGCGTCAGGGAGCATATTGCGTGCATGATATACGTGGACATGTAGAATCCGGATGGTTTCCCGGCCTCTTTTTTCTCCTGGTAGTCGGTGATCCTGTTGAACAAACTATCAGAGAGCATCTTCGCCCAATTGAATGAGGAACCTTCTGCTACCCGAAATATGAGAGGTACCCACTGGACGTAAAAATGTGTGGTATCCTCCCATCCAAAGAGTCGACAGCCCATCATCGCCACATACATAAAATTTGGCTCCAAAGAAGAAATCGAATACACACCCTTGTCGTTTACTCTGAATGTCGCAGAACGCGACACCCAATATTTTATCAAGCCTGGCAAGGTTTTGTCAAATTCTTCGCACTCTTTCTTTTTGAAGTCTGCCAGGAATTCTTTGCCATATGTGTATTTAGGATTTGCTGGGAGCTTATACATAGACTGGATATGCTTCGGCCTAAAAGTCCCGATCATGGCTTTTCGGTCATTTAAAATGGTCCTGGAAGATAGGTCGATGTGATCCAATGCCCATCGGATCATATCGTAGTATGGAAGCAACTGAGGTCTGGTTGCAACCAGGTGCATTCCTGATTGAATAATTGTCTTGTACTTAGTATTCATATCGTCCTTCACGATATCAAGGTTATCGTCATCAGAATCTGAACAGTTTACTAGCCCGGATTGCATAATATTTGAAATAGATGACCAGGTGGATATTGAGCCACTCGTCCAAGGCGAAGTATCTGAGACATTGTCCAGACCTTGTGCTGCAACCTCGACGTTTGCTTTCACTGCTCTCCTTGGCGCCATAGCTGAAGCTTGCTCCTTTGTTCTTCTGCAGTAGACCTGTGTATACATGTGGATATAAGTTCCCTCAGGGAAAGGCGAGCTCTATGTGCAAATGAGAAATGTTTTAAAAATAAAATGAAATCTCGTATATATTTGAAAACCATGTACCTCTGAAATAATTCTGTCAGATCGCGAATAAAACCAAATTTATTGAAAAAATCTGATCATGGATTTACTCTAATTTCTCATTAATTGTCATCAATATTAGGCCACTTGAAAGGTACTTACTTGGGTTATGGAGCGTAAGAATATACCTCGTGAAGTGTGCCAGTCTTGAAGCGCGGGACGTATTTCATTTAATTTAAAATTTCCAATCTTAAAGACTTAAAAAACTTTGTCGCCTTTCACTGCGTCGTGAACTTCCTTTTATCCTCCTGACTCTACAACTCGCGAGACTGCGAGTGCCGATTTAGCTTTATTAACAATAACCATGTTTTGATGCATCCTTAATTATATAATTAACTTAATCTCTATATCGCGACTCGGGAATTTGAGGATAGATTTTTGGGAAAATGACATGCCGAGTCACGATATCGCGATGTAGTGATAATTAAGGTTCAAATTAATAGAAGGAAATCTTAGATTAAGCGACTAATTGATCTTTCCATAATCACGTCGCAATTTCATGAATCGAGGCTTTGGACACTTTAACTTCATGTAAGAAAGTATCGAGTAGCGATGTGCCGAGAACCAACACTAACCACGGTTATTTTTTACCTTTAGTTATCGACCTAGGTTCTTCGCAAAATCTATCGCGTTCTCGGCTGTCGGGGATGTAACAACAAAAACTTGGCCTTGACGAATGTCGAGGCGCGAAATACCGACGATGCCTAATCAAGGGTTAAAGGTTTTACCATAATCAATGCCTTGGGTGAAAAACTTGAGAAACGAGTTCGCAGTTTCGCGACTCGGGACTTGAGAATTGAAAAATCAAAGTGTCTGACTTACGATATCCGACTTGCGATATTCCAAAATAAAACAAAAAAGGAAAACATATTGGCGAAAAAGGATCTCTTCTTTTGAAAATGGAAAAAACATGGCTATGCATGCGACAAGATTTGAGAGTTTTATGATTTCCGAAGAAAAGGAAAAACAACTTTAGGTCTCAAGTATTCAACATTTAAAATTGCGAGAGGTGAAAAAACAAGGGCGGCTCCAACAGGAGGAAGGTCATTTCTCAGACTGGGAAGTTTGTCTTCTTCGTGATTCACTCTCAAAGTGAGCGAAAGGTTTTTGCCGCATCCATGGCCTCCGCGACCAACCTCTCCACACAATAGAAGCAAGTGGATAAGGTCGTGGAAGAATACAAAGACATATTTTCATCACCTACTGGGGTACCTCTGCACTATTAGGTCAAGCATCCCATTGTTCTGACCCCCGGTGCACCGCTACCCAATGGGCCAGTCTATCGTCCCTCTTTGCTAGAAAATGAGGAGATCAAGCGTCAGATCCAAGAACTGCTCCACAAGGGTCAGATCCAACCTAAATCATCACCTTATGGAAGCCCAATCGTGCTGGTGTAGAAGAACGATGAGACTTGGAGACTTGACATTGATTACCAGGCCCTAAATAAAATCACAGTTAGGAATTAGTATCTGATTCCCCGAATCAACGATCTCCTTGATCAACTCAAGAGGGGAAAATACTTCAGTAAGATTGATCTGAAGTCTGGCTACCATCAGGTCCCAATATAACATGCAGATGTATGGAAAACTACCTTCAAGTCAAAAGAAGGTCTTTGTGAATGGTTGGTCATTCCCTTTGGTTTGACAAATGCCCCAACAACTTTCACGAGGATGATGAACGATATCTTGAAGCCTTTCAATAATTATTTTGTGGTTTTGTATCTGGATGACATCCTCATCTACAACAAGACTTGGGTAGAACACTTGCAACATATTCAATAGGTTCTGCACACTCTTCGGCAACACAAGCTATATGCTAACTTGGAAAAATGCTCCTTCGACATAAAAAGGGTCCAGTACCTAGGATACATTTTTTATGCACACAGTGTGTATGTTGGTCCAACCAAGATCCAAGTCATCTATGACTGGCCAACCCCAACCATGCTCACTGAGCTTCGAAGCTTCTTAAGACTTTCCAATTTCTATCGCTGGTTCATGTTGGGATTCTCCCATGTTCAATGGGCCCTCATTCAAGTAACCGGGGGTGGTGGTAAGAAAAAAATTGTGTGGGGCCTATCCCAACATAAAGCGTTTGATGATCTGAAGCAGCACTCGTGCTCAATGCCAGTTCTTTCATTACCTGACCTGCAACAACCCTTCGAGATCGAGACAAATTCTTCAAACTATGTTGTGGGTGCAATTCTCACTTAGCACGGTCACCCCGTGGCCTATCATAGTGAGACACTATCATATGTTGTCCATAAGTACCATACTTACAATAAAGAAATGTATTCCATTGTGCAAGACTGCCACCAATGGAGGAATTACATTCTCGGGAAGGAGAAAGTCATCCACACTGATCATAAGTCGGTGCAGTTCATGCAGACACAAGGAAAATTGCAAAATGATCGCCATCAGAAGTGGTCCACATATTTACAACAGTTCCACCTCAAAATCAAGTATAAGTAAGAAGTACCAACCGAGTCATCGATTTCCTCAGATGACCTCCAGTCGCGACACTCACCACAGTCATAGACTCTTGCGGCCACGAGACCTCAGGATGGCCCCACCTCTATAAGACAGATCTTGACTTTGCCAACACGTACCAGTTGTTGGGCATAAACACAACTGTCACCAATTTCCATCTTCAGGATGGGTTGTTGTTCCATTTGGGATATCTCTACGTTCCATCAAGCGAGTAAGTGAAGCTCATTTGGGAAGTCCACTACAGTCGAGTAGCAGGATACTTCGACGTGGAAAAAATAGTGGCAGTGTTGCAATGAAATTTCTACTAGCCGAAGCTTTGACAGGATGTCAACAAGTATATCCGGTCCTACACTTCCCGCACTATTGCCAAATTGAACACTAAGAAACAAAGCCTGTACACTCCACTTCCTACTCCTAACAGTCCCTGGGAATCCATCTCAATGGACTACATGTCAAGCCTTCTGTCCACCAAGTGGGGAAATGGCTGTGTTTTCGTGGTTGTTTATCACTTTTCCAAGATGGTGATTCTGGTCACCTGCAATAAGAACATCACATCAGAGGCCACTACCAAGCTCTTCTTTGAATGAGTGTGGGTACACTTTGGGATCCCATAAACCATAATCTCATATCGGGACAATCAGTTCCTCAACACATTTTGGTCGAGCCTTTGGTCACTGTTGGACACCAATCTCACCAAGTCCACTGCCTTCCACCCCCCGACAGATGGTCAAACCGAGGTCATCAATCTGATGATCGTGCACATCCTGCACATGTACAATTCCAAACATTCTCGCACCTGAGATGAGATTCTTCCCTATGTTCAACAAAGCTACAATATATCCATACATAGCTCAACCGATCACAACCCCTTTTAGGTGGGGTTGGGATTTCAACCATTGGTTCCCATGGATGTTGCAGTACCCCTTGCGGCCACACAGGAAGACTCGTCGCATGATCCAACTGAAGCTGACAAAGCAACCCGGTTCATTGAGTGGATCCATCACATCCGCCAACATGTTTAGGATATTTTATAGAAGTCCAAAGTCAAGTACAAGCAGTGCCATGATCAACATCGAGTGCCACATGAGTTTCAGGTGGGCGACAAAGTTTGGTTACACTTGCATAAAGAACGCCTTACAGGTCCTCATTAGAATCTTTGTCCACTCTGTTATGGACCTTACACCATCAAAAAGGTTGTGGGTTACAATTATTTTGAGCTCAACCTTCCCCCTTTCATTGGCTTGCACCCAATGTTCAATGTGGACCTCCTTCGACCTTATTTTCCACCATTATTGGACACCTCGGAGATAACAAAACAATTGACACCAATAGAGATCAACCATGACTGGATGGAACAAGCATCCACTGATTATATCATAGACACACAGGTCAAGGGCACTCGCCAGTAGAGGATCCAACGTTATCAGTTTATCAAAGTAGGTTAACTCCTGCACCAAGGCAAGTGGCTCACCTGGGGCCAAATTCAACATAAATTTCCTATCTGATGGGGGAAGTCAACACAATGGAGACCATTACTTCCTAAGGAGGGATGATTGATCCATGAGGATTTCAATGGCCACCCACCTTTTCCAACTGGCTCAAAACAATTTTTTGGCAAATTACTATTTTTAGCAATTTTTCGGTTCGTGAATTTTTGGGGCCATTTTGAGGGCCTAAACGATGATTTTTCACAACCAGGCACCTTAATTATAGGAAAATGCTTTGATTGAGCCTCCTAAATGAATCTCATCATCAATACATTTCCAACGAGATATCATGCACCTTAAACGAAGATTGTATGCAAAAGTTACGACCCCAGGAAGTTGATGTACTAACTTACCCCAACGGGGCCCACATGACTTTTGGAACTTCATCTCCTAGGGTTAGGTTTTTTGATGTCTAGGGTTTTGGAATTCATGTTTATTGTAAAAATTCCTTGAGAGCCTCATTGTGCTCATATTCTTGCAAATGAGCATAGCTGTCACATATCTTCTCAGAGATATGCTACCACCATTCTAGCAAGCTTGTTTTCAGTTTGCATTTTACAGTTTTCAACATATTTCTTATTTAATAAAAGTCAAGTTTTACTGTATCTATGTTATTGTTCATTGTGTCTCTATGTTAAAATTATAAATCTATGGTTTCATTTCGTTCCACTAATAAATCCGGATCAGTGAATTAAAGGGGATTTCCGGAATAAAAATATGATTTATGTCTCATTTTTACTTTAACAAGAATATTATCATCTACAACCGTCACTATACTATACTATAAAATAAATGATTGTTTCTAGCCTTGTGCCCTAGATTGAACCAATCCAATAAAAGTCATGAATTAAAGGGGATTAATAGAAATATGATTTATGTCTCCTTTTAACTTTAACAAGAATATTGTCCTCAACAACAATAGTCACTATACTATACTATAAAATAAATGGCTTAAAATAAATGATTGTGTCTGTGCCTTAGATTGAGCCAATCCAAGAAAAGTCTTAAATTAAAGGGGATTTCCAGATTAGAAATATGATTTTGGAATGGGCTGGCTAAGTTGAATGTAGTTTCTTTCCCCCTAGTCACAATTCATGAATGATACAAGGATTAACCATTAAAAGAGGGAAAAACATGGCCAATCACAAATAATTATGGAAAACAAAAAAAATATTTAATTAAATACATAGTAGGAAAGTACCTCTAGTTGCAGTTTCTCCAAAAGGGTGGAATAATTAGAGGACCGGAGTTTGGAAGCCATTGACCTTCTCTTTAATCCTTGGATTTGGTGGTACCATGGTATGGTTTTCCTTTCACTTTATTAGCATGAGGCTGCAACTCCAGAGAGGAGAAAAATCCTCTAAACACTCGCAATTGCAAATGGAAGTCTTAGAGTAAAGTTAGAGGTTGGAGCGAGAATGTTGATGATTACAACTTCATGAGACATTCTCTAGATTGTACTCTTCTAGATTGAGTTGAGTTGATATGAGACAACGCCTATATTATAGGTGATTCATACTCCTCTAGACTGAGTTGAGATGACTTGTGTTGGTCTCTTGTCGTGCTCCTCTGGACTAAGTTGAGATGACTTGATATGGTCTCCTGTCGTACTCCTATGGACTTAGTTGAATCGACTTGAGATGGCTCTCCAGTTCGTACTCCTATGGATTTAGTCGAGTTGATCTGTTTGAGAGTGACATCCCTTGTGGTTAAGAACATGTGGACTTATCCCTAGTGGCAGAGCACTAGAGGATGTGTGAGAATCCTTGCTATATTGTCAAAGAGTAAGACTATTGTAAAACCCTAATTTTTATTGTGAAGGGTTCAAGTTGAGCCCACTGTATAAAGAAAATTGATATTATGTAAAAGACTAATTGTATTATTGAGTTGTACAATTCGACCCTATTGTGCCAATATACATGTTTATTTGTTGATTTAGGTCATGTATATATTAGAGAGATAGATCCCCATTGAGGATCATCTCATACACACACAACACATTACTTGGAGAGTTGTAATTTGGTGCACACTTCTTATGCACTATCTTTCTTGGTCATAGAGCACCCTATTGTGTGCACTAGGGTTTTGTCTTGAGGGCCACCTTTGTTGGCAGCCATATTTTTCGATGGAGAGGGTTTCCTCTCTTGGAAATATAACAAAGGGTTGCTGGTTTTTTCCCTTGTTTGAGAAGGGTTTTCCCAGGATAACTTATTGTGTCTTGTGCATGGTTATTCTTCTTGTGATCTTGGTTTACTGCAGCTATTGTATTGCTGCATTGTTTATGGTTCAAGTTCATGCTAAATTGAAAATAAACTACATGTTCTTGAGCCACCATTAAAAATTCAATCTGGTATCAAAGAAGTGTTCTTGAAGATGACCTATTGCACAATCAATGAAGGCAGGCCATGGAATTTTAAGGGCTACTAGACCCCTACCGTTAGTGTAAGGAAAGGGATGAACCTTTTCTTAACCCTTGTGGTAAAGTTTAAGACTGGATGGAGGTCTATTAGCCTTGGATGAGCCTTGATTAGGGTCTTAAAAAGGAGGCCACAACATGGAGAAGCCCCTATAGGGTTGCCGCAGCTAGAAGGATCCATAATCGCAGACTTAAACCAATCCCTAACAAAATTGCAAACTAAATTTTGAGAGAGATATGAGGGAGGCTCTAAGGTATATTGAAGGCCAAATTTGTGACAGTCTTCTATGATAGATCTGTGGAAGCACTGAGTGGATCTAAGGCCAGTCCTTATGACAATTTTTTGAAGCAAATCTAAAGACAGTTTTGTGACAGAATTTGGGGCTGTTCTGAGGCTATTTTTTTGAACAAGTGATAAGGCAGATTTCAAGGTTTGTTTTGAGGCCTATTCTTTGGCATAATTAAGGCTATCTTTTAGATAAAATTTTATAAATCAAGGACTTCTCTTCATGGCACAAAACTCTAGGATTTAAGGGTTGTCTTTTAGGAGTAACCTTGGCGAGTTCCAGACCTGGGTTGAGGTCCCTTGTTTTTGAAGAAAAGTACAGGCATACTTCATGCAAAGTTCGAGGGAGAAGTTTGGAGCCATATTTTGTATGCCCAAGCGAAGATTGAGGAGCAGCGAGGCCAATCTTGAGATCTATCTCGGGAAAAAATTTCAGGCTTACTACAGGAAGTATACTAGCCAAGTTCTAAATTTGAGTTTGAAGACAATATTTAAAGTAAATTTTTGAAAACTTGTTTCAAGAATGATCCTTGGAATGAATTTTGAGTGTGTTCTATAAGAGCACCTTATTCAAGCTTTAGTGGATATCAAGGAGACTAGACTTGCAGCTAGTGATGTGCAAGGTTCCCACTATGATCAAACCCTTGTCACTATGTGAATCATTGTCCTTTTTGGAAGAAAGGAAAGCAACATGTTGATCAAAATCCACCTCAAAAGAAGTCAAGGAATGCAAGCAAGAACGACGAGGAGTTATTCTCCATCTCAACCTTCTCAGGAGGACCAAAAGAAAGATTTTGTGTGATTGTATACTAAGGTAAGTTTTGTACTACATTCCTTATTTGATTTCATCATTACTTTGTAGTAGCTTGCATTTTATAATGAAGGGTATTATCCCTGGTATGGGAGCGCTCATGACTTGGAATATTATCCCTGGTACGGGAGTCCATTTTTTCTTTGTTGGTTATTATATCTAGTTGAGGAGGCCATTTTGGTTGTTATCCCTACGAGAGGAAATCTTGGTTATTATCCTAGTACTGGAGGTCATATTTCTTATTTCATTATTGAAGGGCCATGATCCCTGGTACGAAAGCCCATATTTCTCCTTGCTTAGTAAAGTACTGTAGAGAAAGTAGAGGACCTGAGAAGGCATGGGATGTCTCCAGGATAGCAACATAGGAAAAGGATGATGTCATAATTTATTCCAGGATATATGTTTATCCTTTAGACTTCAGAGGGAGTCACTTGAATCAAAGGGAGTCAATCTATTTGAGAAGAAAGTAGAGCTAGCAAAACTTGTGGACAAAAGGTTTCTTTATGATATCTTGCAAATGGTAGAGATACCACATAGACTTTCGAGCTATGAGCCACATCATTGATACTGAGCCTTCTTGTAATGGAGAAACAGTAGGTCACCAGGTTTGGCAAGATGCCATGACCGAAGAGTATCAATCCATCATGAATAATGATGTGTGGGATATTGTTCCGAGACTAAAAGGGAAGTCTTTAGTGACTTCCAAGTGGATCTATAAGATCAAACATGTAGCTGATGGAAGTGTCGAGAAGTACAAAGTGATATTTGTGGCTAGAGGATTCTCTCAGGTGGAGGGAATAGATTATGAGGAGACATTTTCTCATGTTGCTTGATACACTTCCATTCGTACGATTATTTCCCTTGCCGCATCCGTGGGTTGGAGACTACATCAGATGGATGTGAAGACAACCTTTCTCAATGGAGAAATTGAGGAAGAAGTTTACATCAAGAAACCAGATGGATTCATGATACATGATAAGGAGTCTTATGTGTGCAGGTTGAAGAAATCCCTACATGGACTAAAGAAGGCACCTCGTGCATGGTATGAGATGAATGATGGATACTTGATGATTTTGGGATTCAACTAGAGTGTTGTTGATCGCAACCTATACTACAACATTGTTGGTGACAAGTGCCTGATTTTGGTCCTATATGTTGATGACTTATTCCTCACTGGTTCATAAATACTTATTGTTAAATGCAAGCATGCATTGGCTTCTGAATTCAAGATGAAGGACCTTGGTATGATGCACTACTTCTTAGGACTAGAAGTGTGGAAGAGGACTGATGAGATTCTCTTGAGTCAGGGGAAATACACAATTGAGATATTGAAGAAATTCAGGATGACAGACTGCAAGCCCATGGGTACACAGATGGTGATGAATTTGAAGAAACTGAATGAGACTTCTTATGATTCAGGAGTGATTGATCCACATATTTACAGACAACTGATTGTATCATTGATGTATCTGGTTAACACTAGACCTGATATATGCTATGAAGTGAGTGTACTCAACCAGTTTATGAGTCAGTTGAGACAGACACACCGGATAACAACGAAGCATGTGTCAAGATATTTACGAGGCACAGTTGGTTATGAACTGAGATATTCCTCCAGTGTAGAAATGAGATTGCAGGGATATGCCGATATGGATTGGGCAGGGAGCACAGTGGACCGGAAGAGCACCTAATGTTGTTGTTTTACTTTAGGATCTACCATGATTTCCTGGTGTAGCAGGAAACATACATCTGTGGCTTTGAGTACCGTAGAAGCAGAGTACATTACATTATGTGTGGCAGTCCACGAAGCAGTGTGGCTTCGCAAGATCCTTGCAGACTTATTTGGACATGAGATGGATTCCACTATTATCCATTGCGATAACCAGAGCTGTGTAAATATATCAGAGAATCCCGTGTTTCACAATAAATCGAAACACATCGAATTAAAATATCATTATATCATATATATGGTGTAGAGGAAAGCATTACATGTGTAGTACCTTTCTACACATGATCAATTTGCAGATGACTTCACCAAACCGCTTTCCAGGATGAAATCCAAGTACTTCCATGAGATACTTGGCCTGGTGGAGAATGCCTCCCTAGCTGAGAGGGAGTGTTGATGATTGCAACTTCATGAGACATTCTCTAGATTGTACTCCCCTGGACTAAGTTGATTTGATCTGATAGAATGCCTATGTGATAGGTGAGTCATACTCCTCTAGATTAAGTTGATATGACTTGTGTTGGTCTCTTATTGTGCTCCTATGGACTAAGTTGAGATGACTTGAGATGGTCTCTTGTTGCACTCCTATGGACTTAGTTGAGTCAACTTGAGATGGCTCTCCAGTTCGTACTCCTATGGATTTAGTTGAGTTTATTTGTTTAAGAGTGACGTCCCTTGTGGTTGAGAAAATGTGGACTTGTCCCTAGTTGTTGAGCACTAGAGGATGTGTGTGAGACCCCTTTTTATATTGTCAAAGAGTAAGACTATTGTAAAACCCTAATTTGTATTGTGAAGGATACAAGTCGACCCTATTGTATACAGACAATTAATATTATGTAAAAGACTAATTGTATTATTGAGTTGTACAAGTTGGCCCTATTGTGCCAATCAACATGTCTATTCGTTGAGTTAGGTCATGTATATATTAGAGAGATAGATCCCCATTAAGGATCATCTCATACACACACAACACATTACTTGGGGAGATGTAATTTGGTGTGCACTTCTTATGCACTATCTTTATTGGTCATAGAGAACCCTATTGTGTGTGCTAGGGTTTTGTCTTAAGGGCCACCTTTGTTGGCACCCATATTTTTCGATGGAGAGGGTTTCTTCTCTTGGCACTATAGCAAAGGGTTGCTGGGTTTTTCCCTTGTTCGAGAAGGGTTTTCCTAGGATAACTTCTTGTGTGTTGTGGATGGTTATTCTTCTTTTGATCTTGGTTTACTACAACTATTGTATTTCTGCATTGTTTATGGTTCAAGTTCATTCTAAATTGAAAAGAAACTACATGTGCTTGAGCCACCATTAAAAATTCAACAAAGAAGACCCGCTCCAATGTTGGAATTTGGGAAATGGAATTAAGTGTAGTATGTGTGCGCCTTCATTGTTCATTTACTCCCTCAACTAATCTTGTCCAAGTTCCATCAATCGAATAATAATTCCATGAAGCCACCATGTTTCCCCTGCTAGTGCTATTAGTTCAGTGCTATCAATATCTCATTATTATTATGTCACTATAAAATAATTCTACCAGCTAATATAATATAACCATACTCACAATCTTTAATATAACTATATTATACAAATATTGAAAAATTAAAAAAAATTATACTCAATGACAATTAGCAACCTCATAATAATAATAAAATATTAATAATAATATATCTTGAGATATGTATCTTAAGATTTAAATACTTTAAATTTAAATTTAATAAATAAATACCCACAAGGTGTTTGTGGTGGTTAATGTAAGTACCTACTATAGATTTTGATGGATAACCTAAGCATTTAAACGTCAATTTGATGTGTTTTTCATTTTGATGCACTCCATTGTTACATGTGGATTTTCTATCTACGTGCAAATATGGGCTGAAACAAAAAAATATGTCTTGTGGAACGTCAAATTCCATCCATGTATGAAACTTAGCATTTATTAAATGACCATGTTCTCTTTATGGATTTTGGGAGGTCTAAACATTAACGATATCATGTGGTGTCATCTAAGAAACAAGTCTAAAGTCCTGCAACAAATGACATGTGGTAAATTATCATGAAAAAGTTAAAGAGAAAGTAAAGAGAGGTGGCTCTTCTCTTTGTTTTATGTCATATTATTGTCACTAAGAACCATAATAGTGTTTGAAATTGAACTTTGAAGTTTTGAGGCAAAATCCATTGAATTGTATTTGAAAAATCAGATTATGAAAGTCATAAAATTAGTTACTTAATGAGAGTGGCCATTTCTTCAATCAACTTTAAGAAACCTGATTTGATTAATGGAGTTGGCATTGATGAAATGGAGACATGACATAAAACATACTCCCACAGAGACTAAAGTAGTACAAGTTAACATCAATAGTGTGATGAAGAAGATTATTTAACTATACTAATCAATGCATAAATTTTAGGATTTGAGAATTATTTCAAAGAAATCATTTGAGATCCTAAACTTTGAAAACCTAGGGCCATCACTTGTAGTTGGGACATCATTTGCGATTTCAAATCTAAAGGGGCTTGAGTCCAGTAGGTCCAACGTAATGACCATGATGGTTTTATCACTTATTGGACACCCTTGTGGGGGTGAGTCAACCACTTTTGTGATATTTGAACCTTGATGGGCTTGAGACAATACCTTTGTTTCACCAACCCAACTAATCTCTTGTTGTTGGTACACAATTTTTCACAAGTTAAATTATCATGGAAGTTTTTGCATAATAAGGCTCTGACAAGAGTGCCTTATTGCAAAGCCTCAACCTTTAGTACTTGATCCTCACTCTAGAAACAATGCAACCTCAACCTTTAGGACTTGATCCTCACTCTAGAACCAATGAAATTTTGAGACCATCTTCTTGTGCAAAGAATTTGGAAAGTTTGGGAGTTGATTTAGTGCATTTAAGATGGAAAGATTAGTAATTCAAAAAATAGTTCTCTTTAATGAACATTCCCATTGGTGGTCACCAATTGGGATACCATTAGTAGATATCCCATGGTTTTTGGTAATGTGCCATTTTAAAAGATGGAAATTTTTGGGAGGAGTGCCTTATTGCAAAGCCTCAACTTGTAGGAATTGATCCTCACTCTAGCACCTCTAAAAATTTGAGACTATGTTGTTGTTCAAAGCAATTGGAAATATTGGGAGTTGATTCACTACATTTAATATGACAAGATAAATAATTAAAAAGAAATTGTTTAATGAACATTCCATTGGTGTTCACCAATTGGGATGTCATTAGTAGATATTCCTTAGTTATTCAATACTTGATATTTTAAAAGATGACAAGATGGGGTAATTATAAAAAAAGGTTTTTTTCAATGAACATTCCTATTGGTGGTCACTAGTTGGGATGTCATTAGTAGATCCCTTGGTTCTTGGTAATGTGCCATTTAAAAAAAGAAATAATATTGGCAAGGACATTTACTCGGAGAGAGGGTTTCCTCGAAGGAGATCAAAACCAAGTTTACATTGAGAAACATAGAATAAATTATTATATAAAGGATTAAGAATCTAATTCCAAGCTATGCTTAAGCTTGGCATTGAAGCTATACTTTGGTATAAGGATTGGAGATCGAATTATTCCATGAGATGTTTGGAAATATAAGTGTGTTTGATCTCTCAAAAAGATGAGGCACATGAAGGTTAAGAAGCTTTAAACTTGGTGGGATAGACTTGGAGTTTTTTGGAAGGCTTTGAAAACCATAAAATGCTAATTTTGCTTGGCATTTGATTATATTATGGCTTGGTTGTAAATGTTTTTTTTCCCACTTGGATGTTCTTATTTTTCTTTTTTCTTTTTTGCATCAATTTAGAGTCAATTAAGCCTATATTATTAGAAAAACCCAAGATACTTGGAGGCGGATTAAATTATTGTATCACCCTATATTTAGTGCCATGGTGATAACCACCCATAGACTAACAATCATATGAAAGAAAACCATATAATTTACATTGAAAAAATGTTCTTATGGAAAAGTTGTATTGACATTATTTTTGGTGGTTAACTAGTTTAGATTTTTATTGCACTCGCAAAAGATTATACTTATTACCAATTGGTCTGTAGGCCATGGAGAGAATGTGGAAATAGAGCTTAACTACCTTAGATAGTGGTTGGCCCACTAGGACAAGAATTTGGTCATGACCGACTTTCCCTTTAGATGCAATGCAATGTAAGGAATGTGGCAATGGAGCTTAACTGCCTTAGACAATGGCTAACCCATTGAAGCAAGAAAATGGTCATGATCAACTTATTTTTTTAGTTCCATTTATTTTGTGAGTAGGGTCCCATCATAAGTTGTTTCCTAGGTGCTCATAGTAGTATTGGAAAGAATTCTTTCCACATGTGGAGTATGTAAGTAGTAGAGACCACCATAAGATCACACAACTAGCCATGTTAGGGGCATACTTATAAGCAATCCTACTCTTTCAATAAAAAATTCTCGAGTTTCCTTTTAGCCATCCTAGAGAATGCGAATTTGCCACCAAATACATAGAGAAAGGCTATATTGCAAATATGTCTATTGAAGAGCCACTGCAAGATTGTTGAATCAGTATGCATAAGAATGATGATGACTCACTTCTCTCAATTGGATGGTGTTAAATGTCTAATTTAGGCACAAGATTTATTGATTTTATATTTAATACTAGTAGTTATATTTTTCCTCTTTTTTCTTTGAGAATTTATGGCATTCCACTATATTTACTATCTTTGATATTTTAGATGCACACATACCCCCTAGCACCTACCTCCTAGTGGGTGAGGGTGTGAATCACACAAATTAACACCCTCACCTCAAGGAATGATATGAAGGGTTGGTGGTGGAGTGGGTGAAGGTGTGAAAGTGTGTGATTTTTGCATGATTAATTATTAATTACACGAAAAATGTCATAATTACTAATATGCTCTATGTTATATTGTGAGAGATGATAAATATCGCCGAACATAAGAAGTTGCATGATGTTTGAGTCAGATGTATTGATGACATGGAAAACATGTATGATGGTGGAACTTTGACTACCACATGGATCTATGACCATAGGGATAACATCTTTGTCCAATGGTGGAACTTTGGCGATGCTTTCTCACTAGAGACTTCCATGTTGCAACACATTTGATGTAGATCAAGGGATTGGAATTTAAAGTAAGCACAACAAAAACAACATTCACAACACTCGACAAAAAATGTAAACAACAACAACAAAATCCACAATAACTAATTTTGTAGAGCTTTATTACTGTAGAATGGATGACTATCAAGCCTTATTACAATGGTGGCAAATCCACAAAGATTCAAAGCCTCTTTACCACAACTCAAATTTCATACCCAAAAGTCCACTATTCAATCTTTGAAATTGGAATTTTACTCAATATTGGACTTTGAATTAGCAATATGTTCAACTACTAGAATTTGAACCACTATCACAACAATGAAAAGTGGTAATATTTTTCAATGATGTCAACCAAAAACAAAGCTTAAAGTTTACATAAGTGGAAACATTTTATTTTTTTGAATCAATAATATAATAACTTCTAATTGGTTACAATGTTATGTATGCTTTATATAACTTCAAATACATGACACTAGCACTTGAAACATTTCAATCACCACTAAGGAACAAATAACAAGTAGAAAAGTTGG
>ML793643.1:0-18062 GCA_009831015.1 Picea engelmannii | reverse complement strand
AAAGTAAAAACTACCTAATAAAGCATATATTACCTTCTTAGTCACAGGGACAAAACCCAAAAAATTCCCCCTTAAAACCCCTCAAATCCAAAATTTTGAACTTGGAAAATATGTTATAGGATGTATACATGCCTTCAATGAAGGAAAAGTGTGTGAATATGTATACATTAATGTGATTATTAAAATGTGCATATGCCTTTGTTTTACAAGAAAAAATTAGTAAATTGTCTAAAAACAATGATGTAAGTCTTGATCAAGGCCGAGGTCTTTAGATAGGTTTCAGAACAATTGGAAAGTTGTGTTCTAACTCTATTATAGTTCTATAATTATCCCATTAAAGATTCAATTCAAAATTTCTCTCAAAGATAAAACTCCAAAGATAATTTCAAGTTACAAGTTGCTTATGTATAAATTGAATTCTCTAGAATTGCATACTTTTTTATGATGGTTGTAGAAGATACTCCCTTAATTATTATTTAAATTTAAGCTTGCTCCAAGTATTAGTTCCAATTCTCCTTTGCCAAATATTAAATTAGCTTATTGGTTGAACATCCTACCAACTCCCAAATGGGTACTATGTTTCCCGGGGACCTTTGAGCTATGACAGGTTGTATGCGAAGAGTACAAAACTAAAATTTAGATTGTGTGGCTTGTCTAAATCATATGAAGTCCCCACCTCCTAGGTACATACACAATATTGAAACCAAACTCAATACCAACACACCAAGAAAAAATTGAACATTACAACATCCATCCAACATTAGGGTGGAAAAGGTGGACTCTTGAGCACAATTTGCATTTCTTATATAGTTTTTGAGGCTCATGCCATTTATCAATATCATGCAAAATACTAATTATTTTGATTAGTAATTGCATATTATTCACTCATCCATGTGTCACTTCATGCACAAACAATTCTTTATTTAAAATGAAAACAGATATTATTCATCACCTTCAAAACTCTTCTCCTATTTTTTCTTTTATATGCCCCGTAGATCCCTTTTTTTTCCTTCATTGAGTAAGTGCATGTAACACCCTATTTCCCCCCATGACTGTAATTATACTAAGACTTCATATAATGTGATTATGAATATTGTAATTATGTTTTGATTAATGAAAAACACCAGATAACTCATTGAAATGGAAAATCCTTGAGTACTGGCCATGATATCACGAGTACAAATTGGTGAGGTGGAGTGGAGAAAATTCAATGAGGAAAATAGGAAGTTGACTCAACATTCCATCGTGCAACTATGTATTGAATACATCACCTGCCAAGATACTTAAACTTTCCTAGAGCCACTTGATCAGTTATGGAAGGCAAGATTGGTGGTTGAAGTAGTTATAACTGCTAACAAATTTGGGTTTCTTGAAGAGGAAAAGGTAAGTCAAAAATTAAAAGAAGGACATCCCTTGGATTTCTCCTTCAAATTCAAATCTCTGAATGGAGGTCGCGTCTCATAGAAGCCATGAGAATCTCAAGGATTGGGTGGAAGAAGAGACCAAAGGTGGATAAAATCATAGAGATACATAGATGCACAAGGAGGAGAGAAAAAAACACATGATACACGTAGAAGAAGAGAGCATGAGAATGTGAGGAGGATAGCTTGTAGAAAAAACTGAAGAGACATGGGTAGAGTCGACCCAAGGAGAATAACCTAAGAGAGCCGAAGGTTGAGAAAGAGGAAGTGAGTAGAAGACTCACAAGAAGATGGTGCAATTAATAGATGTTATGGATTAGGAGTGGAACAAACTGATTAACAGAATGAATACAATAAACACAGAGATGGGAAGAATAACACAAATATCCAGTGAACAATATCTTCTATTAAATAATGAAATAGGTTGAAACTTTAAAACTGCAGAGCTGAAACTTGTTCGGATGGTGGTAGCTATCTTTGAGAAGAGATATGGATACTACGTGCATCCATCTGAGAAGAATGGATTCCAATGAGGCTCCAGAGTCCCTTTTCATATTACTCATGAATGTCAAAACCATAGACATCCAAAAACCTAACCCTAGAAGGTGAAACGCCAAAAGTCATGTGGGCCCTATGGGTAAGTTGGTGTAATTTGGTACCTCAACTTCCTAGGGTCGTAAGTTTTGCATACGACCTCTGTTTTAGGCGTGTGATAGCCCATTGGAAAGGTGTTTCAGAGAAATACACATTCCACCATCAAACTCTAACTCCGTATACAATTTGACTATGGCGAGCCAAAAAAACAACTTTAGGGCCCCAAAATGGCCCTATAAGTACATCAAGATGTGCTGACATGAAAACATACAAAATAAGCTAGTTGGATTAGGCAAGAGGCCACAAGTATCCACCTGGAGGATGTGTGGGGCTTCAGACAGCCCCAAAAGTGTAGAACCCACAATTACAAAGCAGTGCAGAAGAACATGCTGAACAAAAACAGACACAAGGAGCCAGTTGGAATAGGTGGGTGGCCACCAATATCCACCTAGATCAATCATATTTCCTTAGGAAGAAATGGTCTCCATTGCTTTGAATTCCCCCATCAAGTGAGGAAACTTCTGTTGGATTTGGCCCTAGGTGAGATACTTTCCTTGGTGTAGGAGTTTCCATGCCTTGACAACCTGATAAAGATGGATCTGCTGCTGGCAAGTTCCATTGACATGTGTGTTCGCTATCTGATCAATGGATGCTTGTTACATGCAGTCAGGGTTGAGCTCTATTGGCGTCAGTTGTTCTGCGATCTTAGAGGTGTCCAATAATGGTGGAAAATATGGTCGAAGGAGGTCCACATTGAAAAATGGATGTAGACCAAGGAAAGGTGGAGTGTTGAGCTCAAAATCATTTCTACCCTTAGCCTTGGTGATAGTGTAAGGCCCATAACGAAGTGGGCAAAGATTTTGATGGGGCCCGATGAGATTCTCCTTATGCATATGTAACTAAACTTTGTCGCCAACCTGAAACTGGTGTGGTACCCTATGTTGATCATGGCGCTACTTGTACTTAGCATTGGATTTCTCCAAAATCTTCTGGACTTGTTGGTGGATGTACTGAATCCGCTCAATGAATTTGGTGGATTTTTCGATCGCAGACTGATCAGGGGAGGAGTTTTTCTATGTGGTGGAAAGATGAATTGCAACATCAATGGGTCCCAAGGGTTGGAATCCCAGACCCACCTAAAATGGGCTATGGACGGTGGAACTATGGAGATCCATGTTGTAACTGTGTTGGACATATGGGAGACTCTCATCCCATGTACATGGATGCTTAGAATTGTACATGTGTAGATTGTGCACAATCATCCCATTGACGACCTCTATTTGGCCATCGGTTTGGGGGTGGAAAGAAGTGGATTTTGTGAGCTTGGTGTCCAACAAAGACCAGAGACTCGACCAAAAGGTGCTGAGGAACCTGTTGTCTCAGTCAGATATGATTTTCTGTGGTATCCCAAAGTGGACCCACACTCATTCAAAGAAGAGCTTGGTAGTATCTTCCACTGTGACATTCTTCTTATAGGCTGTGAGGATGGCCATCTTCGAAAACTGATCAATGACCATAAACACATAGTCATTAAATTTCTTGGTGGATGAAAATATAGACATGCAATCCATTAATATGGATTCCCAAGGCTTCTCAGGAATATGAAGAGGGGTGTATAAGCCTTGTTTCTTGATGGATGGCTTGGAAATGTCATAGGCAGTGCAAGATATGATATACCTACTGACTTCTTGTCGATGTTTTGGCCAATAAAAATGTTTCTGAAGAGCAACCACAGTTTTATCTATGCGAAAATGTCCTACCACCTGACTGTAGTGAGCTTCATGTCCACATGAATGGAGAATAGTGGTAAGTGTAGCCACAAGAGGCCTACTGAGGCAGTCAAAAACACGATTGGAGACACCTGTCTTATAATTGATTTTGAGATGGAACTGTTGCATGTAGGTGGACCAATTTTGATGGTGGTCGTTCTACAATTTCCCCTGCGTCTGTATGAACTGCAGAGGCTTTTTATCAGTTTGTATGATCGTCTCTTTCCCTAGAATGTAATTTTTCCATTAACGATAGGCTTGTACAATGGAATACATTTCCTTGTAATAGGTGGGGTATTTAGGGACCGTATCGAAGAGTGTCTCACTATGGTATGCCACTAGATGCCCATGATGAGTGAGAACTATTCCCACAATAGAGTCAGAGGCATTAGTCTCAATCTCGAATGGTTGCTGCATATCAGGCAATGAGAGTACTAGATTTGAGCACAAGCGATGATTTAGATCATCGAATTCTCATTGTCACTCCTTCCCCCACACGAACTTGGACCTACCACCACCCTTGGTAACCTGGCTGAGAGCCCATGTAATATGGGAGAATCCCAACATGAACCATCGATAGAAGTTGGCTAGTCCCAAAAATATCTAAAGCTCGGTTAGTGTGGTCAGGGTTGGCCAGTGATGGATGAATTGGATCTTAGCTGGATCAACATGTACCCAATTCTCATCAACAATGTAACCCAATTATTGGACCCTGTTCATGCCAAAAGAGTATCTTTCTAGGTTGACATAAAGCTTGTGCTACCGTAGAGTGCTCAAAACTTGTTGAATATGCCACATGTGCTCCTCCCACATTCTTCTGAAGATGAGGATTTCATCCAAATATACTACCACAAAGGAGTTGGTGAAAGGTATCAATACATCATCCATCAATCTCATGAAAGTGGTTGGTGCATTTGTTAAGCCAAAGGGCATGACTAGCCATTTGTAGAGACCTTCTTTAGACTTAAAGGTTGTTTTCCATACATTAGTTGGTTCGATGGGAACCTGGTGGTAACCAGACTTTAGGTCAATCTTGCTAAATAACTTGGCCCCCTTGAGTTGGTCAATAAGGTCATCAATCCTGGGAATGGGGTAGTTGTTCCTGACTGTGATTTTGTTTAAGGTTATGTAATCAATGCATAGTCGCCAAGTCCCATCCTTCTTCTGCACCAATACAATCGGGCTTCCTCCAAGGGAGGAGTTGGGTCTGATGTTCCCCTTTTGAAGAAGCTCTTGGATATGACGCCTGATTTCATCATTCTCCATCAGCGAGCACCGATAGACTGGTCCATTAGGTAGAGGTGCACTAGGGGTCAGATCAATTGGATGCTTGAATTGGCAGTGTGTCGGTACCCCTGTAAGTGAGGAGAAGATGTATCTATATTCTTCCACGATCCCGTCGACTTGCTGCAACTGCAAAGAGAGGCACTGTGATCCAGATTATTTTCGGCATGAAATGAGAGTGGATATATAATACATAAATGCATTGAGATATCAAATATATATAATAATATAACAAAAATGTATCATAGATGCAACCATAAACACAGATATACAATAATACATTATTTCTATTAATGAAAGAAATGTACAGAGACTGTAAAAGTACAGAGTGAAAGACTCGCTAGAATGGTGGTAGCTTATCTCTGAGAAGAGATGTGACGACTACTCACATTCGCAAGAAGATAATTACAATGAGGCTCTGAAGGCATTTTTAAAATAAACAGGAATGCAAAAAACCCTAGACATACAAAAACCTAACCCTAGGAGATGAAGCGCCAAAAGTCATGTGGGCCCCATTTGGGTAAGTTAGTACTTCAACTTCCCAGGGTCGTAACTTTTGCATACAATCTTTGTTTTAGGCGTATGATAGCCCGTTGGAAGGGTATCATCAAAGAGATTAATTTTGGGGTCTCAATCATTCCTTTGACTATCATTGAGAAGCTCAATCCCGAAAAAAATTCATTTCGGCTCTCAAAATGGCCCCAGAAGTTAAAACTGGTAAAAATAGTAAATTGCCAAAATTGCTAGAAAATTGTTTTGAGCCAGTTGGAAAAGGTGGGTGGCCACCGATATCCATATGGATCATGATTTGTAGAGGCCACATATGTGGCAAAAAACTTCTTCTTATTGTGAGCACAGATCACAAATAAGATGAACTTCCCGGTCTGTGAAATGACCTTACTGCATTGCTTAGCAGAGATTAAAGAAATAAAAATAGGTGGCACTACCTCGGGGATCCTGTACAATTGTCTACCCAAAGAAATAATAACACTATGGGGTCTAGAATCATACACAACATGAATCTTCCACAAATATGGTTTTCCTAAAATAACATCACAAATTTCAAGGGGAGCAATATCACACAGTACCTCATCTTTGAAAGGCTTGATAACATAGGGTAGACGACACTGTTTGCTGACACAAAGATCTCTTCCTTAGCAAAGCTAACTGATGGTGTAGGGTTGTGGGTGTGACGTCGTTGGTAGTTCCAGCCGCTTGATGACCTCTTCTAAAATTAGGTTCTTCTGAATACCGCTATTGAAAATGAAATGAATCAGAGCCCCCTTGACCCACATCTGTGAGTGAAAGAGGCGTTCCCCTTCCTCTGGTTCTTCTGGTTCACTTGGACAGAATTTGGTGGTAGAAACAGTGGAATTGGGTTCAACATCGATAATCCGCTTCCCTCCTTCAGGATTTGAATCAAAATCAGAATCGACCTTTGACTCGGAAGCCTTCATCTCGGCCATGAGGGACTGTTTGGAGTGATATTCTTTGGTTTTGTGCCAAGGACTTTTATGGTGCTGACACCATTTTCTCATGTCCTTCTTCATCTTCTCATTTCCCTTCTTATGCTGTGGATTAGACTAGTTGTCCCGAGGGAGGCCATATTGACCTGGTCCCTTGCTGTGTGGGTTGGGGCTGCCTTTTCCCTGCTTCGACTGTGAGGGGTTTGCAGATCCAAACTCTTGTTGTTTCTGCTTAAATTTATGTTTGATCTTGAAAAAGTATATATAAGTCTTGACCAATGAGGAGATGTTTGATAAATCCATTTCTGTTTGAATGTATCTATGCAAACAACCATGGTATTTGAGCACTAGATGACACTCAGAATATTTGATACCCAATTTGGTGCGTAGGTTATGGAAAATATTGGTGAAGTCTGGTACTGTCTGGTCCCTTTCTTGATATAGGGTGGTCCATTTGGTGTATTGGTCCTCGTAGCTTCCAATGGGGTAGTACTGTTCTTTAATGGCATCTCAGAAGGAATCCCATGTAGGGGCCACCAAAAATATTGCATATTCCTCCACGTCCCTTTGCTCAGAGTAAGTATCCCACCAATATTTAACATGGGGAATGACCTTGAGGAGTGAAAAATAAATGAAGAGAAGACTGCTCTAATACTACTAATCCAAATTTAGGAGAAAAATGAACTAATTAACCAACTAAATATAATAAACACAGAGATAGGAAGAATAAAACAAACATCCAGTGAACAATATATTCTATTAAATAATGAAATAGGATAAAACTGTAAAACTGCAGAACTGAAACTTGCTCGGATTGTGGTAGCTATCTATGAGAAGAGATGTGGATGCTACGTGCATCTGTCTGAGAAGAATGGATTCCAATGAGGATCCAAAGTCCCTTTTCATATTACTCATGAATTCCAAAACCCTAGACATCCAAAAACTTAACCTTAGAAGGTGAAATTCCAAAAGTCATGTGGGCCCTATGGGTAATTTGGTACCTCAACTACCTAGGGTCGTAACTTTTGCATACGACCTCCATTTTAGGCACGCGATAGCCCATTGGAAAGGTATTTTAGAGAGATACACATTGCTCCATCAAAAAATGACTCCATCTACATTTTGATTGTGGCGAGCCAAAAAAAAAAACGTTTAGGCCCCCAAAATGGCCTTGAAAGTACAACAAGATGTGATGACATGAAAACATACAAAATAAGCCAATTGAGTTAGGTGAGAGGCCACCTGTATCCACATGGAGGATGTGTGGGGATTTAGACATCCCCAAAAGTGTAGAACCCATAATTAAAAAGAAGTACATAAGAACGTGCTGAACAAAAATGGACATGAGGAGCCAGTTGGAATAGGTGGGTGGCCACCAATATCCACCTGGATCAATAGATGTGCTCACTTGCATAGATATAAGTAATAGAATAAATTGGAAATATATTCTTGAAGAAAATAGAAAGCTTTTCCAAAAGAGTTATGGTCACCCTAGAACAGAGAAAACCCAGATCTAGACTGGAGCAACAGAGGATTGCAACTTGGTACCTACTGGAAAGAAACCGACACTAGTAAGGGGAGGTCGTCGAGGGATTGTATAAAAAACAAGGTAATCCCTTGCATGGAGGAAATCTAGTTGGGAGGGTATCTCATAAACCCGTGGAAGTCCCGACCTCAGTGGGAGAAGGAAAACTTTTACTGTTGTCAATGGCAAAAGGAGAGTAACCTTTCTGGATCATTCTAAATCTGAGAGCCAACTAAATCAATCCCCTTGTGATATCATGGCTTGGAATGGGGGTTGCATGATGTAGGAAGGTACTCTACAACATAGCCTAAGGTTGGGAGAAAATACATCCCATCTTAGTCAGTTGGTTGGTTTGGTTCATTCACTAAAAAAATAAGTGTTTCAAATCAATATGTTTGATGTAAATTTAGTAATGTAAATATGTTGTTTTATGGTTTAAGTCGGAAATGTGAATGTATGCAAGGAATGGATGAATTCTTGAGTAGAATGGAATATTTATGTTTTTTTCCACTAGTTAACGTATTAGACCCATGAAACCATGAAGAGTAGTGTGAGGGTAGGGTGTATCCCTATGAAGACTTCAAGTCTTTGAGAGGAAATATTGCAAGATATGAAGAAAATATTCACCCTAAAACTGACAAAGGAGATTCCTTAGTGTTTGAGGAGGGTCTCTGTGTATATTTAGAGGGCCTTAATTCTATGAAACTCCCTACTCTTGAGTGGAAATTTTACGGGATATGGAAAAAATATACATCCAATACCTAAATGAAATGACTTAGTCAGTTTGAGCATGGATCCTTGAGTTCTCGAAGGTATGGTAGAACCTTAGAAAATACCTAGAAGAAACCATGAATTGGTTAATTCCTGATTCAGATTGATACCGTGAAGAAAACAAGTACTTTAAGCCAGTAGGAATCACAAACATTATATAAATATAGCGATAACATCTTCAACATTGGTCAGAGGACGTGGGTGTAAGAATGGCCTAATACAAGGCTATATTGGGAATCCAATGGGGAGAGCTCCCAGTCAACGACAACTGTTGATCGAGCTGGAGAAGTGGTATTGATGAAATATTGACCTTTTTTTTCATATATAGGTCTATTAGAAGGAGTATTGTCAGAGGGCTAGAGAAATGGATTGTGACGAGGGTCTGATGATGGGGAGGTCCAAGGATCATTGATCTCTTGGGAATCATCTTGTGAGATCCTAGCCATTGGATTCGACGTTTCCAGATATAAGGATATTGGATTTATAACCTAAACTACCGAGAAGTTTTAAATTTTGAGTAAACCCTAATCGCCAAATTGAGAGAGTGAGGATCATTTGATCTATCGAAGAGTGTGTGGTCGAAGTGATCCAATCATAGTGGTCCATGATACTAGAGTGGAGGCACTTTGATGGGAAAGGAATTCAAGAGTGGAGGTGGATCATTGATTTGTGTGTGGGTGAGATTTAATCTCAGTCATAGAATCCATGGACCCCATTTGTTAGCAAAGGAAATGGGAGTTGGAGTAGGGAGTTATCGTCGAAGTAAGTCGAGGAATCAATGTAATGAGGGCCATTGTATTCTTGAGTCTGAGGACCGTTGGATCCTTGAGAATGATTTGTTGGAATGGTTCCATCGGAAGATACATAGACCTTGGTGATTGAGCATTCTGATGGGGATGAGTCCAAATAGACATAGATCATTGATATTATTGGGAGAAGTAATTCTGACCATCTTATTGAAAGGTGACTAGGTTCCTGGTCACCTTAGAAAACTATGTGGAGGTATTTCATTGTAATTTGTAAGAGTTAATATAGAAAATGTTGTGATAAGAGAATTATTTACTTAAACCTTGATGAACTGAGTACATACCCTGAGGACTGAGGAGAAAACTTGAACATCTCACCAGCCTAAGCGAGATTAGGGGGTTTGGGTGTGTTACAGAGTGATATCAAATCATATTTCAAAGTCTTGGATTGAATGGGTCACCAAGATTGACTGTTTAAGAAAATATTTATGTTGCGAAGAATGCATGATATAAATTGATTTATGTAATTTCTAATAATGACTTGTTGTTTCATCACGTAGGAAGTACTAAAAGACAACATACGCGAATGGTGTAGTATACCATGGAATACATCTCAGACTTCATAGATGAAGAATATGATGGCCAAAGGGATAGAGAAACCTTTCCATATTTAGTAGCCATAGTCAGAATTCTAAAGGAATACAATAAGAGACTCATGAGAGCTTAGGCTGAGAAAGAATAATTGGATGCAGTACTACTGCATAGTTTTTCAGAAATACAAAAGCATCTACATCAAGGTACTAGCAATGCAGAGTTGTAACAGTTAGAGAGGATGAAAACCCATTTAGATGCCCAAAAGCATGGATTGGCCCAAAACAATGTAGGAATGAGTTCTTCCAAGAAGAGGTATCAAGTGGAAATACTAATTTTATGGAGCTGTCTAGCAGCTATATTGGGTCGAGTATTCCTAGGAAGAATAAAAATATACATTCATAGAGTTCTTTGAATGAATAATTTAAGAAGGCTAAGCCAACAACCTTCGATGGAGAAATTAAGAAGGGAGAAGAATCTAATGCTTGGTTGTTGGGTTTGAAGAAGTACTTTCGGGTAAATGATTACTCTGAGAATACCAAGGGAAGGATTTCCATATTCAATTTAAATGGAGGACCTTCCATATGGTGGGAATAACTCAAGTAAATCAAAGGACTAAAGGAAAGAAAATTGACTTGGAAGCAGTTTGAGAAGTACTTCATAAAATCATACCTATTAGAGAAGTACTATGATGACAAAATCAAGGAATTTCATGAGCATAAGTTGGGAAAATTTATGATAGATTCCTATGCCAAGATATTTTTGGAGCTATTGAGGTATGGCCCTTACCTCAAGGATGAGAAATAAAGGGTGCAACATTTTTTCAGTGGATTTCCACAGTCCTATCAGAAGAAAATTGAATTTGATAGGCCAAAGACATTGGAAGATATCATTAGGAAGGAAAAGTGTTGTTATGATCAGGCTAAACACAAGCACGAGCCTTCTAAAGATTGGGAAATAAATGATAAGAGTGTATTCTAGAAAAATGGATCCAAATCAATCCCATACAGGAATACAAAGAAGGGTGCTCAATTTGGTCAACCGAGCAGAAATGTGCATCAACATAATTTTCCATCTCAAAGTGGCAATAAGATAGCAGAGCAGGAAAGAGAAAGATAAAATGAACCAAAGAAAGGAATTTTGCAATGTTTGGTTTTTGGAGAACCACATTTGTTGAGAGATCATCCTCATACATAATAGGATAGTAAAATGGTTTATCATGTGCAGGAAGTTGCTAAAGTCAATGATGTGTCTAGGAGTGTGCCCACAATATATGCAACTATGGAAAATCGAAAAGAAAACCACCAAGCTTCTGTAGTGGAGCTAGAAGGTATAATTTACAAGCAACCCATTTCCATTTTAATTGACCTTGGATCTAATCTTAGTTATATCTCACCTCAGTTTTTTGAAGCATGTTCTTTACATAGGAAGAAACATGCATAGGAATTGTTAGTTTAGTTAGCCACATGGACAAAGAGGAAGGTGGTAGAGGTGATAAAAGATTGTCCATTTGCAATGAGTGGATTGCATACTAGAGAAACCTTGAATATCATACCTTTAGGATCATATGATGTGTTGTTAGGTATGGATTGGTTATCATCTCACAAGGAAAAATTGAATTGTTTTGACAAGACATTAGATTGTGAATATGAAAAAGGAAATGCAAGAGTTTTGCAAGGCATTCATAAGCCAATTTTAGTTAGATAGATAACAACATTACAACTTAAGAAGTTTGGTAGAAATGGGTTCCCTTTGTATTCTATACAAGTGATTAACTCAATAGAAGGAAAGGAGATGCAAGCTTAAGACCGCCCTGTGTTATGGGAATTTAAGGATGTGTTTCCAGAAGAGGTTCCTGGAACACCTCCTAAGAGAGATATTAATTTTTCAATAGATCTTGTGCCTGGAGTGGTACCAACATCAAAGGTTCCCTACGGAATGAACACACCAGAGTTGGTGTATCTGAAGGTACATCTAAAGGAGATGTTGGATAAAGGTTACATCAGGCAAAGTTTATCCCCATGGGGAGCACCAACCATGTTTGTAAAGAAAAGGGATGTTACCTTGAGACTATGTATTGATTACAGGAAGTTAAACAAGGTGACCATCAAGAATAAGTATCCATTACCTAGGATTGATGATATTTTTAATCAACTCATAGGAGCTATGATTTTCTCTAAAATTGACTTGATATATGGATATTATCAAGTCAGGATTAAGGACGAGGATACCCACAAGACAAAATTTAGAAAAAGGTATGGGCACTATGAGTTTGTAGTGGTGCCATTCAGACTTACTAATACACCAACTACCTTCATGTGCTTGATGAATAGTGTTCTCAACAAGTATTTGGACAATTTTGTCTTGGTGTTTGTGGATAACATTTCAATGTATTCAAAGACTAGAAAAGAGCATGAAAAAAATCTCAAGATGGCTCTACAGGTGATGAGGGAGCACCAACTATATGTTAAGTTCAACAAGTATTATTTATTTAAGAAGGAAATCCAATATTTGGGCCACACCATCTCAGTAGAGGGAGTGGCAGTAGGTCCCGAAAATATCAAATAAATTATGGATTGGCCTGCCCTCATAATGTAATAGAGGTAAGTTCTTTCATGGGATTAGATGGGTATTATAGAAGGTTTATAAATGGATTTTCCAATATTGGTCACCCCATTACTTCATTGCAAAGAAAGGGGAAGAAATTTGTATCATCAACAGAGTGTGAGGCCATCTTTCAGCAGTTGAAGCATCTTTTGACCAATGCCCCTATTTTAAAGATTACAGATTCTGAAAAGGATTTCTTGGTTTGTACTGATGCTTGAAAAGAAGGACTCAATGGATTTCTTATGTAGGAGGGACAAGTGATTAGTTACGAATCAAGAAATATTAATGAGCATGAGTAGAGGTATGCCACCCATGATATGGAGCTCGAATAAATTGTGCATGCGTTGATTATGTGGAGACATTACTTGCTCAGAATAAGGTTTTTATTGATGACAAACCATTGTGGTCTAAAGTATTTTTTTGACCAACCAAGTTTGAACACTAGACATGCTAGATGGATGGCGTTGATCAATGAGTTTGATTTTGAAATCCTACACATCAAAGGAAAGGAAAATAGAGTGGAAGACACACTCAATTGGAGCGTGAAGACCATACACTTAGTAGTAGAAAGTGTAGAAGAATCTGACATCAAGAAGAATATTAAAACCCTCTTTCCAGAAGATGAGTTCTTCAATCAGGTAAGAGAAGGATTTCAACAAGAACCTAGAGAGAGAAAATATTAAGGATATCAAATTATAGCTAATGAATTGTTGTTGTATAATAACAAGTTGTATGTGCCAGATTCAACAGATTTGATGTTGTAGGATAAATGTACCCTACAGAAGTTACCTCGCTTAGGCTCTTCCTAGACTTAAGACATAATAGAGATGAAAACTGTAGATTTTCCTAGATTTGAATCATACATGAGAAGATATATGATATAAGAGGACGAGAAGAATACCTGATACTTCGATGGTTTTCCTTGCATTCTCCTTGGTCATTCACTCCTTTGAATATATCCTCCACTTTCACGAACTTAGATTTGCACACATAAGAACACCAACAAACACCTCTCACAAGATCAAATGTAACATGTACTAATCATTGATAGATCTAATAATATGACATAAATACATGAAAATATTAACTCTCTATAAAGATTATAATCACCATATACAATCAATTAGAGGGGAAAATCATGTGCAACTTCTATTAATAAAGAAAAAATATTACAGCTTACAAAAAAAAGCTTGATGAAGCTTCTCCCAATTTCCTTTCCCAAGCTTCGTAGTCAATTTGACATTATAAGTTTACTCTTTCTTTTCCTCTCCTTTTCCCATGAGAGACCCTCAATATATAATATGAAAGAGATGATATGGTGAAAAACTCTTAGACACTCAAAATAACAAGCTTCTCGAGGTCGAATTACGAGAAATCTGAGCTGGATCCCATCTCATTGTAACCATTCCTAATTTAAGAGTAATAGACCCAGTCATGCCCAACATTCCTGCAGAATGTGATCAACTGTGATTTTCAAGAAAGAAAGGTGCAACCATCAATTTGGGTCACAATCTATAAAAGGACAACTCACGACTAGGAAAAAGGATGGTGTATACTCAAGGGAAAAGTGACATTGCTCAGTGTTTCATCCTACTAACCTCTAGGGAATATCCATTAGGTAATCATGTGCCAAATAACTGTATAATAGCTGAAGAAATTGATCATGGATGAATTCCATAGGATACCTTAGGATGGTAACAATAGTAAGGAAGTTGTAATAATGGCCAAGAATGGAGCAAGGCATCACATAGTACATTGCCAAGTGCTTGGAGTGTCAGCAAGTGAAGGTTGAACACAAACACCCTGCAGAGTTATTGCAGTCATTTCCCATTCCAGAATGAAAATGGGAGACAATCTCCATGGATTTCATTAATGGTTTGCCAAGGATAGTCATACAACACGATGCAACATGGTTACCAGGGTCACCCTGGTTACCAGAATATGGCAACAACAATAAGGAAGTTGTACTATTGGCCAACAATGGAGCAATTCATCGCATAGTAAATTTCCAAGTGCTTGGAGTGTCATCAAGTGAAGGTTGAACACAAACACCCTGCATAAATATTGTATTCGTTGATGATTCCAGAATGGAAATGGGAGACAATCTCCATGGATTTCATTACTAGTTTGCCAATGAAAGTCATACAACATGATGAAATCATGGTTGTAATGGATAATTTGAGCAAGGCAACTCACTTCATCCCTATCAAATCTACTTTTAAGGCCATAGATTTTTCTAACATTTTCTTGAAGGATTTTTTTAGATTGCATGGTTTACCCAAGACCATAATCTTAGATAGAGATACAAAGTTCACCTCAATATTTTGGAAAATTTTGTTTGCAAGCTTGGGAACATAGTTGGCATTTAGTATGGCCTACCATCCTCAGATAGATGGTTAGACCAAAAGGGTAAACAAAGTGCTATAGGACATGTTGAGGATGCATGTTATGCATCAATCCAAGTAGTGGGAAGAGTATCTACCCTTGGTAGAATTTTCCTATAACAATGGGTATCATGAATCATTGAAGATGATCCCATTTGAGGTTTTTTATGGAAGAAAKTCAGGGATGATTWTAAGGATGGAAATTTATTTTAAAATGTWGAAACCTTGGCGAATCTTACTAATCCTTCATATGCCAACTATAARTGATTGGCGATATTTTTGTAAAAATATTCAAATTTCTAARGATTTTATATAGTTTTTATAAAATTTTGGCGATTTTTGAGGTAAAATAATTTTATCCTATAGAATTTGGGTGAATCATTTTTAAAATAACGAATCTCGTTTTTGGAAAAACCATGGAAAATTAGCCCATGAGCAAAATTTAGCCCCTAAAATCATCCCTGATATTGGCTTTTGACAAATGTCCTAGTGAATATTTGGGGGTTCTTCCTTAGTTACCTATCTCGTTAGGTGGGAATATTGTTTGTGTCGATGTTAAAGTGGTGCAAGGCCCATTAAATTTCAATATGCTTCTCGGGAGTGATTATGTATATGCTATGAACGCTGTGGTATCTACGCTTTTCTGGGTGATGCATTTCCCTCACAATGGAAGCATTGTCGCTATTGACCAACTTGAATCTGATAATCACCATCCTAATTCAATGTTAGTTCAGGCTGCCCCTTTATATGTTCCTAGTGTTCGTGTAGACTCCACCCGGCCACGGGTTAATTATGTGGCGTCTTATCCTCAGTGTCCAATTGCTTCTGAGAAGGAACCTCTGTAATCATATTTTCCTTCTCAAGACTTGGAATCAACAATTGATCCATTCGTTTATCCAATGGGGGCATGGGATCCCTTGCTTCCCCCTCTTGATCCAAGTGGGCTTGAGTATCCTTCTGAGTCTGATCTCATTGTTTGTAGATCCTCAAGCCCTCGTGCTTGTGACTCTTCACTGATAGACTCTGCCAGTCCTGGCCAGAACCTCCATCGTCATATGGAGTATGGTCAGTTTACTTCACCCTTTGGGACTGTCGACCCTCGTTTACATGATTTCTTGGATTTTGAATTGCCTTCAAATGAGCAGGGATGATTTTAAGGATGAAAATTTATTTTAAAATGTAGAAACCTTGGCGAATCTTACTAATCCTTCATATGCCAACTATAGATTATTGGCGATATTTTTATAAAAATATTCAAATTTCTAAGGATTTTATATAGTTTTTATAAAATTTTGGCGATTTTTGAGGTAAAATTATTTTATCGTATAGAATTTGGGCGAATCATTTTTAAAATAACGAATCTCGTTTTTGGAAAAACCATGGAAAATTAGCCCATGAGTGAAATTTATCCCCTAAAATCATCTATGAAGAAATTGTAGAGCTCCAATTAGTTGGTACAATCCAGTAGAAAATATTATACTTGGACCAGAAGTTTTGAAATAATTGGAACAGGGCATGATCGATATAAGGCATAATTTGAGAATAGCCCAGGATAGACAAAAACTATATGCAGACATCAAGAGAAATCATAAGGATTTCAAGGTGGGATATCATGTGTATATCAGGGTAAAACCCAAGAGGATTTACCTGAGGATGGGGACATGTACTAAGTTAGCACCTTGCTATTTTGGATTGTTTGAAGTCTTGGAAAGAGTGGGGCCAGTAGCCTATAGAATTGCTTTGCCACCTCCTGTTAGAGCTCACAATGTGTTCTGTGTATCTTTATTAAAGAAATATGTTCATTATTCTAATAATGTTATTGATTGGACTATAATACAGGTGGAACCAAAGAGATGATTCCATTCCCAACCTCAATGCATCCTGGACAGGAGAGAAACATTTCTCCAGAACTGAGCCATCATGTAGGTCAAGGTGCAGTGGAAGCACTTTAGAGCAATGAGGCTACTTGGGAACTGGAGGATTCCATGAGAATGGAATTACCTATTTTTGTTTTCTATATAACTATACATATGTGGTGTTTTAAACACTGAGAACAATGTTTCTTTAAAGAGGAGAGGAATGTAACACCCTATTTTCCACCATGACTATTATTATACTAAGACTTCATATAATGTGATTAGGAAGCTCGTAATTATGTTTTGATTAATGAAAAAAAACAAATAATTGACTGAAAGGAAACATCCTTGAGTATTGGCCATGATATCACGAGTGGGAATTGGTGAGGTGGAATGGAGAAAATTCAATGAGGAAAATAGGAATCCAACTCAACATTTTAGCATGCACATGTGCATTGAATACATCACCTACTAGCGTACTTAAACCTACATAGAGCCACATGATCAATTATGGAAAACATGATTGGTGGTTGAAGCAGTTATAACTACTATCAGATTTGGGTTCTTGAAGAGGCAAAGATTGGTTAAAAATTGACAAAAGGACATCCCTTGGATTTCCTTTTCGAATTTAGATCCCTGACTAGAGGTCACGTTTGACAGAATCCAAGGGAATCTCGAGGATTGGGTGGAAGAAGAGACCAAAGGTGGAAAAAATCACATATATATGCATATGTGTAAGGAGGAGAGAAATAGGCACACGATACACACATACGAAGAGAACAAAAGAATGTGAGGATGATAGCTCGCAACAACAACTAAAGAGACATGGGTAGAGTCAACCCAAGGAGAATAACCTGAGAAAGTCGAAGTTTGTGAAAGAGGAAGTGAGTAGCATAATCATAAGCAGATGGTGCAATGAATAGAGTTATTCACTTGCACAAATATGAGTAATAGAAGAAATTGGAAAGTTGTTCTTGAAGAAAATAGAAATCTTGTCCAAAAGAGGTATGGTCACCCTAGAATAGGGAAGACCTAGATCCACAATGGA
>ML793642.1:169591-186863 GCA_009831015.1 Picea engelmannii | reverse complement strand
TTTGTCATATAGACTGGGATTGGGGCTCCCGCAGACCATAACATAAATATGTACAAGAAATAGGACTGTGGAAAGAAGAAGTGGGCAACGATAGAGTGTAATACCTGAAAAGAAGAAATTGGAAGGTATCAGTCTTTGGCTAGAGATTTCTATTCAGAAAAGGTGAAAAAAATGGATTGATAAACAAAGTAGGATGTGATCAGTATAGACTTACAACAATGGAACATATCATCATTTTTGCTATTTGCTTGTTGATGGATTTCTCTGTCGCCTTTTCTCGGTGACCTGCTTCAACCCTGTTTCGATGAATTCTTCAATGTAGCTTCTCAAGGGGGCAACGTTGATCTCATTTCAGATTTTTATGTTGAAAAGTTCATTTTCTAATTCCCTTAGATCAATAGAAAAATTACGTAGAGCCTAATGAATGTATTCATTATGTATCGAATAGTTGACTAGCCAGTTGTCCGCGTCATCTTCACCATATTCAAGAATGCTATAAAAATTTTCTAAAGACAGTGCCTTAAAAATATCAACTTATTTATTGAAAACTTGCTTAGTTAAGTTCAACGAGTTGGCGATTAACTTGGGTTCTTGGAACTCCTTGGTCCTTCTGGCTAAGTCTATTTTGGTTAGCTTTGTGAATAATGTTTCTTTCTTTGATATGGTTTGCTCACACGATTGGACAATGAGATACAGGTTCTTCACCTTCTCTTTCTAGCATGCTTCTAATTGAGTGATCTGGCTTTTGGAGGAGAGATCATGTTTTCTTCTTGTCATTTCTGTCATGTTGTTGACATGAAAGGAAAAAGGGATAACTGTGTCCAAATAGAAACTTATATCATTTTTTAAATCTATCTACAAATGTTCGAGCAAGTTATGTGCCCTCGTTCCAAGGGAAGCAATAGTTTATGATGTTTCCCAGGCCCCAGTAATCAGTTCCATTATTTTCTTGATATTATTCTCCACATATCCTCTACACAATGTGAGGAGGCTAGAGGATCCTTTTAACTTGGCTGCAAGGGTGGTAGGGATGGTTATTTCCAAAGGACTGGCAAACAATGGCATAGGAATCAAAGCTTCCTCCAATTCCTTGATCTGGTCCTTTAGTTTGGAATTTTTGGCCTTAATGAGTCCAATGGAATCATCAAGAGCATCTTCGGTTGCTCTGTGAAGTCCATAGATTTGGGACGACCGCATGTTATCAAGGTCAACCTCTGGACGAGATTTTCCTTTCTTATTTTTTACATCTCTCTTTTCAATAATTGTTTTTTGAGATTCGCTGTAAAAAACAACGCTCTGGAATATGAAGGATTCATCTTCATCAAAAATTTCGGTATCAACTATCTACATTGGGCGACTATGTTGGATCACATCTCTCGACTAATCAAGGTTGCAGAATATGCTATCTAGATTAGTTTCAAGTTCCATGTTCTCACTCTCAATTTCGGGCTTTTCTGCCTTCCCTAAAATTTTTTTTTCTTATTCTCCACGGGAACCTTGTGAGAACTATCAATTTTAGGATGAGGAGGGTTGTTATCTCCTCCTCTGTTTGAATAAATTTGGGTTTCTTTGTTACTGTGGTAGGCCTTTATGATGGTGCAGTTCAACAGACGGTTTGTATACTTACGAAATTACGGGAAAGTGGCTAAGTATGGAATAGGGAAACCGTCGGTCGGGGTCATTTTCAGAATTAGGGATTGAATATTTCGTGAACGGGCCAACCCGAGGTCCCACAAATGAAATTCCATGGTGTTTTAAATTAACACTTGGAAAGGCTAATATAACCTTCCAGAAATCTTGGTTTAATGCATATTAATGGGAGATCTCCGCAAATCTTGGTTTATCATTAAACAATCCTTTTTATTATAAATAAGAATCTTATATATATAGATATAGATATAGATATATATGAAAAGAGGTCGGAGGGGCTTGAAAATAGGGTTGCAGGGGATACGGAGGAGAGGTGAGCATTCGATGGTCAAATTATATATATATATATATATATGTTTTTATAAACAATGTTTTATTATAAACAAGTGCAAGCAAGGAATGGCCAAGTAGGAAAAGTGGTCGCACAAGTTTCAAACTAGGTTTACAGGGGATTCTCAGTAGAGGTGAGGGTCGACAGTCAAATTGTATGTCTCGGAAATTTTAATTGCAAAATGCGTAAAAGGGAAGAGTGAAAGCAAGGAATGGCCAAGTATGAAAAGCGGTCGGACGGGTTTCAAAATACGGTTAAAGGGGATTGTTAGTAGTGGTGAAGGCCGACATTCAAATTGTATGTATCAGAATTTTTTACTGCAAAATGCATAAAAGGGAAGAGTGCATGATGGGGCAGTCCAATGGTCGGTTTGTATATTTGCGAAATTGTGGGTGTTGTTTACATGACGCGGAACAATGGACGAGCAATCTTTAGTATTCCTGTCCAGGAACTCACAATTGAAAAAGTGGCTAAGTATGGAATAGGGAAACAGTCGGTCGGACTTGGTTGGAAAGAAGTGCAAAGGTGGTGGGCACAGGAAACAAAGATTAGGAATTGGATATTTCGTGAACCCACCAAACCGACGATCCGTGAAAGAGATTCAAAAAAATAGTGAAGTATGGAAAGCGAATGGATGGGCTTCAAAAATTGGGTGACAATAGTTCCAAAGGAGACGTGAGGACCCGACGGTCAAATTATAGCTCTCAAAACATTTGAGTGCAAACTGTGTAATGGGGAAGAGGGTATGATATGAGAGTATGTTTGTAAATTTGTATATCACGGAAGTCTGGGTGCTCTTTGGAGGTCACAGAACAATGGAAATGAAATCTAGAGCCTGCTTCCTCGGGAATCCTTGATCGGAAATGTGGCTAGGTATGGAATGGGGAAGCGGTCGGTCGGAGTCACGATATAAAAGAACGAGTGAAAATGTGAAACCATGAGTCAAAAGAGAAATGAGAATTTGGTTAAGTATAGAAGAGGGAAAAGAAGGGATAATATATTCAAATCTGTAATAGATATCCTATTTCTTGGCAAGATCTTTTCTGCATGTTTCTAGAGAAGTTGTAAATTATTGCATATACTTGGAAAGAAGTGTGAAGGTAGAGGGTACAGGAAAAAACGACTAGGAATTGGAAATTGTTTGAACCCACCAACTCAATGATCTGCGAAAGAGATTCCAAGAAATGGCCAAGTGTGGAAAGTGGTCGGACGATCTTCAAAATAGGGTGACAAGGGTTCTCGAGCAGACCTGAGGCCCAATGGTCAAATTGTATGTATCAGAACTTTTGAGTGAAAAATTGTAACATGGAAAAGGGGATGATTTGGGAGTTCAGAAGTGAATTTGTACATTGCAGAAGCTGGTATGTTGTTTGCAGGTCAAGTAATACTGGAAGTGCAGTCCGCCTGTCTGGGAACCCGCAAGAAAAAAATTAGTTGAGTATGCAATAGTGAAACAATTTTCAAATTACACCTAATATATTGATATTTGTAATAGATATTGCATTACCTGGCAAGATATTTTTTGCATGTTTCTGGACAAATTGTCTACGAACAGTTACTATGACTGTCTCTTGGAGGCATGGTGAGCTGTTAGGATTAAAGCTCAGTTATGGCATAGTTGGAAAGAAGTGAGAAGGTGGCGGGCACAGAAAACAATGACTAGGAATTGGAGGCAAGAAAGAGATTCCAAGAAACGACCAAGTAAGGAAAGCAGAGGAACGTGGTTTAAAATTTGGTGACAATAGTTTCCTAGGAGACGTGAGGACCCAAAGGTCAAATTGCAGCTCTGAGAAATTTTGAGTGCAAACTGTGTATCACTGAAGAGGGTATGATGTGGGAGTCTGATAGTGAATTTGTGTATAGCGGAAGTCTTGGTGCTGTTTGGAGGTCATAGAAGAATGGAAGTGCAATGTAGAGCGCGCCTACCCAAAAATCTGCGATCTGAAAGTTGCTAGGTATGGAATGGGAAGCGGTCGGTCAGAGTCGAGATATAAAAGCACAAGTGAAAATGTGAGCCCATGATCTCGCCAAACTGCACAAATAGACATTTTCGGAAAAACAACTAAATAACCAGAAAGATAAAGTAAAGGGGAAAAACAAACGAGAATTTGGTTAAGTATAGAAGAGGGAAAGGAAGGGATAATATATTAAAATCTATGTACCATGGAAGACTTTTGAGTGCAAACTGTGTATCACGGAAGAGGGTATGGTGTGGGAGTCCAGCAGTGAATTTGTATATCATGGAAGTTTGGGTGTTGTTTGCAGGTCACAGAACAATGGAAGTGCAATGTAGAGCCCACCTACCCGGAAATCCGTGACCTCAAAATTTGATAGGTATGTGGCGCAAGGTCCCTGTGACCCTCACGATCGGACCCGCTCTCACCAGGACCTTCTTTAGTTCTCAGCCCAAAGAGTTAAAGGACTCTTCCACTCCTCTCGGGAGTTCTCTCCACCCACAGCTCTACTTCGACGATCTCCCCTTCACTTCTCGTGAAATTGGGTTTCGCGGTATCGCGAACCTATGTACACGTTCTCGTGCAACTCCAAACCCCGAACCCCGATGGGTCAACGGGTCAACGTTCTTGTTCCTTTCGAGGGTTTCCCTATCGAGAAATTGCTGCTTGCAATGTCCACAATCTGGCTTCCCAAACTCCGAACTCTGAGGTGTCAATCTCCTGATACAATGCCACCTGGACTCAACTAAACCTCGTGGTCCCACACTGCCACGTCACCGTCGGGATTTCGCGGATCACCAATCCACGATGTAAGTTTTCTTTGGTGTCGAAAACCCCGAACGTCGAGTCCCGATCTCCGGGATCTGATGCCACGCGTCCCTATGATGATCGATGGCTCCCGTTGATTCGAGAAATCGCTATTTGCGATTTCAACGAGTTCAAAAATCTTGTCTCGCCAAACGCTGAACTCCGATATGCGATGGCTTGATTCTTCCTGTGCTTGCGGGTTAACTCCCTCGCGGCTCTTTTCAGATCTAACGGTCAACGGGATTTCACGATTTCCTTCTACGAACCCTGTCCGTTGACTCTTTCTCTTGGAGATTTCTTCTGCTTCAAAGCTTCTCCCAGTTCGAACCCCACCTGGGTCTGTTCTTACCGTGTTCACGAAGGAACTATTCCTCCTGAGCTTGCCAATTCTGACTCCTTCAGAGATTCTGCACACACCCTGTTGCTCGACCTCAACAACTCTCGAAGTGTTGAGTTCTTCCAGAATCTTTGCACTCCCTGTGATAGTAGTCCCACACCTTCCTTTTCTCAGACTAACTTCTGAGACTTCAGGTTCGACCTGCACTTCTCCTGCACGGCTCGAACAACCCAATTCAATTCTTGGGCGGATGAGAATGAGAGTCTAACTGCTGAGCCTCATCAACGCACTCTATGCGGATGAATTCCACCGCACTCTATGCCGGAATATCCTGGCTCAGACAGAGAAACAATTGAAACTCATTCACCTCTTTCTCCCACAGACGGCGAATACTATGCCCCTGGCAGTCTTCCAATTCAAGTAACCTATTGTTGAGTGCTCTGGGTATTCAGTAACCTAGTGGAATCTCCCTCAGTGGATGCTTCCTTCAGATAATAGAACTCACAGAGTTCCTTCCTCCTGTGCTATCTGCACACTTCCTCAACACCCTCCTGGCAGAGTATTTCTTCCACCGAACACTCAACAACTATGTTCTCCCTGTGCATTTATGCACTTCGCTTGATTTCCCCTAGACAGAGCTTTCAGAATCCTCAACAGACTTCTGGTCCTTTAGAACTCACAGCAGAGTTCCTTCCTTACACACACACTCAATACCCTCAAAGGTAGAACCCCTTCAGAACTACTCAGAGGTTCTGTTCACAACAGTGCCTCAGCTACACTGCCTTAACTATTGAGGTGTTCAGTAACCCCAAAAGTCCTCCTTCTGTATGAGTTGTTGACTTCAATGCTTGTGCTCTTAGCACATCTTTGTCTGACTCCTTTGAGTTTAGAAGTGCCTCCTCAGTGCACTAGTATTCAGAGTCTCAACACTCTGTCATGCCCTCATGGCATGAACCCTCAAAGACCTCTCAGACCTGAAATCAGCCACACTCCCTGCAATGGCATAATCACAATACACAAATACAGCCTAAAATGAACACATACACAGACATGCATATAATGACAGAAAATGTAGGAAAAACTGCTCTGTATTAATAATGGCAAATGCCTGTATATTTTACAAGGTGTTCCCCCGAGCTCTCTCTCGGCTCTCTCTCTTTTGCTCTATATGCCTCTACTTGCATCTATCCCTCCAAAATGAGACCTGAATATCTCTTTTACCTGAGGGCTCATTCCTCCAGGTTCACCTACTCTATTAATTTACAATCAATGGCTATCTAGTCTGCTATCCAGAACTAGATCTCAGCCGATCTATAATAAATACCTATCTTATCTACAGCCTGCGCAAAGGCATGGCATTCATGGCTCACCAGCCTAAAACATTTATTACATTCATTTCAAATATTCAAATGAGGCTTGCGCCTCCCTTTCATCCTTAAATGTATGCGTGCTGACGTGGCTGGCTGGCTGGCTTACTGCATGGAGAGATGCTCCTGCATCAGTATGGAATGGGAAGTGATCGGTCGTAATCGGGATATAAAAGAACGAGTGCAAATGTGAACCCATGAGCTCACCAACCCACACAGGTAGACATTTTCGGAAAAAAGGGCTAAATAATCAGAAAGAGAAAGTAAAGGGGAAAAACAAACAGGAAGTCGGTTAAGTATAGAAGAGAGAAAGGAAGGGATAATATATTAAAATTTGCAATAGATATTCCATTTCCTGGCAAGATCTTTTATGTATGTTTCTAGAGTTTTTAATATTAAACTTCAGTTATTGCATACTTGAATGAAGTGCGAAGGTGGCGGGCACAGGAAACAACTATTAGGAATTGGATATTTCGTGAACCCTCCAACTCGATGATCCATGATAGAGATTCAAACAAATGGAGAAGTATGGAAAGCGGACGAACGAGCTTCAAAATGGGGTGAAAATAGTTCCACAGGAGACGTGAGGACCCGACGTTCAAATTGTATCTCTTGGAACTTTTGAGGGAAAACTGTCTAACGGGGAAGAGGGTATGATGTGAGAGTCCGGTTGTAAATTTGTATATCGTGGAAGTCTGGGTGCTCTATAGAGGTCACAGAACAATGGAAGTGCAATATAGAGTGAGCCTGCTCGGGAATCCGTGATCAGAAATGTGGCTGGGTATGGAATGAGGAAGCGGTCAGACAGAGTCACGATATAAAAGCATGAGTGCAAATGTGAAGCCATGAGTCTACCAAGCCGCACAACTACATGTTTTCGGTAAAATGACCAAGTAACAAGAAGGAGAAAGTAGAGGGAAAAGAGGAACAGGAATTTGGTTAAGTATAGAAGAGTGAAAATAAGGGCTAATATATTCAAATCTGTAATAGATATTCTATTTCCTGGCAAGATATTTTTTGTATTTTTTTGGAGTTGTATACTTATTGCATATACTTTGAAATCCCCATTGCAAAACCATTATTAGCTAATCCAATAGTTTATCCACTTACTCATTTTCTATTATGCTTTTACCATTAAAAAGGTTGTGAGTAAATGCTTTATTAAAGATTAGGTTTTATCGCAACTTGTGGGAGTGGTTTCTCTTGATACATTCTTGCATGACTTTGACATATTAACTTGCGCCAACATGAGGAGCGGTCAACCCGTGGGCAATCCAGGAGTTCGAGAAAGTCAGGTTCAAGTTTAAAAGGATTTTGTTTATATATATTTAAAACTTATCCATATTAATGTATCTTAATAGATTATTTGTGGTCCAAATGTAAACCATGTTCGAATTTGAAAGGTGTTTTGGGCTCGCAATTTTTTCTCAAACCCAAAAGGAATAGGGAAAAAAAAATATGACTTTTCATTTCGTATATTGAAGAATATTCTGAAATATATAGGAAGTTGTAATATATGCACAATATAGAACATGAACATGTACAGGGAAATGAGTTAATTTTAAAAAGAAATACAAATTTCAAATAACAAAACCAAACATTGAAGATCACCATAGAACAACCTCAAATATTTATATTCAAATAAACTGGGTCACAAAATACAATTGAGAATATTTCCCAAAAAACAGTTGTCTTCGAATTTGTAAAAAAATATATAATTCATTACATATTTTTTGAAATAAAAATGTGTTTGACATAATCACTGGGATTGGGACTACCGCGGACTACAAAGAAAAGATGTACAATAATGAAGTTTGTAGAAAGAAGAAAGTCGACGATGGAAACAACAAGACCTGCCAAGAAGAAAGAGAAAATTGTCAATCCTTGGTTAAATCTTTGTTAGAGTAAGCGGATGAAGACAGAAGAATGTGATCAGTATCAACGTACTATGATGGTGTCCCATTCCTTGTCATTTTCTTGTTGATGTCCTTTGATGGATTTCCTTGGCTTTGAGCTTCATTGGTAATTTGGTCGACAACCTTTTTGAACCATTCTTCGATGTAGCTCCTCATGGGTGCTACATTGATTTCATGTCGGATTTTTATATCGAACAATTCACTTTCCAAGTCCCTTAGATCAATAGATATGTTTTGCAATGCTTCTTGAATATCTTGGTTTTTAATCACATAAATGACTAGCCAGGTTTTCACATTATCTTCACCATAATCAATAATTCCATAGAAATTTTCAAATGACAGTTTTTTATAGATATGAACTTGATCATCAAATGCTTTCTTGGTTAAAAACAATGAGTTGAATATCAATTTAGGGTCCTAGACTTCATTGGTTCTAGAAGCTAGATCTATCTCAGTTAGCTTCTTGAATAGTTTGTCTCTTCTAGATATGGCCTGACTACATGCTTGAACCATACCATTGAGGTTCTTTACCTTTTCTTTCTAGCATGCGTTTAGCTGGTCTATTCAATCCAGGGAAGGGAGATCCTCTTGTCTTCTTATGAATTCCATCATACCGGTAACTTTAACACCAAATGGTAAAACTACATCGAGGTAGAAACCTTGGTCGTTCTTGCGATCTGCTTCCAGATACTCATGAAAAGCATGCACTCTTGTTCCAAAAGAGACCATATTCTTTGACATCTCCCAAGCCTCTATTGTTAATTCCATTCTTTTTTTTATATTCTTTTCCACATAGCCTAGGGCTGATGTGAGAAGGCTTGCTGATCCTTTTAATTTTTCCATAGGTGTGGTGGGCCCGACCATTTTCGAAGGAGTAGCAAACAACAGAAGAGGCATTAGAGTTTCCTCTAATTCTTTGAATCGCTCCTTTAACATGAATTTTTTCATTTCAAGGTCACTAATATAGTTGTCTAGAGCTTCTCCAGTTGCTCGGTGTATCTAGGAGATCTAGGAAGGGCGCATGTTGCATAGGTTGATCTTTGAATGAGGTTTCCCTTTCTTATTCTTTACACCTTTCCTTTCAATAATCAATTTTTTGGATTCACTATAAAAAACAATGCTCTGAAATGCAAAATATTCTTCTTCGTCCAATGTATCTATGCCAATTATTTCCATCCCAGGATTGTGCGGAGCAGTGCTCTCTAGATGGTTTTCGTCGGGGAACACTTTTTCAATGTCACTTTCTAGTTCCATATCTTCGAGGGAGAGATCGTGGATATCAATTTCTCCTCTCGGTACCTCCTGTTCTTGGACTATTGTTTTCCATTTTTTGATCGAGGGAAGTTTGTGACAACTTTCAATTTATATGGAGGGAGGGTTCTTATCTCCTCCTCCACATGAAGAACTATTTGGGACTTTGTTACTTGGGTAGGCCATTGGAGTACTACTCTGAGATGCCGTGGTATTGGGTGTGGCGGTCGGGGATTGGACACTTTTTTCACTCGGGCCTTTTCCTTTCTGCTTAGGTGAGTCATTGGTACTAGCACCGAGTTCATTCAGGATAGTGTCAAATAAATAACTGTTGAAGTGGTTCATGACCATGAAATCCCCGACTTTCCAAGGCAGAGAGATGAATTGAATTTTTCTTTTTTTCATAGGAAAAATCCAACCAGTAGATGTACTGCCTTGTTATTCCAGCAAAAAACATTGTACCATATATGTGACATGGGTCAAATTCACAGGTTAGCTTCTTACACATAGATATTTTAGGGAATGGGTAGCAATTTGCCACGGTGAAAATTAAATAAGATGACATAAAGAATTTCTTCTGCCTTTTGTATTTCAATAACTGGGAAGAGATTTCAATGGAAATCAACTTGCGACAATGGAAGATGGATTCCTCCTTGACCGTAAAATATAAAATATACAGAGTCATCCGAGAGATGTTGGATGCACTTTCTTGTCTTATTATCTTCATGAAAATCCATGCAATTTGCTAAAAAGGGTTTTTAAATGCACTAACCTGTAATATGGCTATGTCCCGAGGAGCTCCCGCTGGGTTCTGTAATAACTTTGGCAAGAGGTCCAATTCATTACCATGCTTCTTTAAGAACTTTCTGCAATTCTCTCCCTTGAAAGTAGTTGTTGGGTCAGGAAGTGTTAACATCTTTCAAAATACTTGAGGGGATAGGGAGAGTTGGGAATGGTTTCCCATCTGGATAATCCGCTGGTTCACAATATAGTTATCGACGTAACACATGACCAACTCCTAATGTAAAAAAAATTCAGGTACACAACATGCCACTGCAATTCCATATGTCAAGATAACTTTCTTTTGGGAAGAAGGGGACGAGTAGTAGTCATAAGCTATGGACCACTGAAAACTCTGTTCCTCGCACCCGAAAATATTCAAGGTATCTCCACATAAATGTTGGCAAGTTGCAGCCATAAGGTGATGAGAACATTCCATTGCTCATCATAGTATTTAAAATGGAGGCTGCAATGTCATAATATAATCTTCGGTAAATCTTGGTTCAGTGTGTCTTAATGGGATATGTCCTCGACCTTTTCTCCTTTTAATGCCAATCTTTTTGATGTGTCTAGTGAGTCGTGACTAATAAAGGCATAATTAATGTGCATTGGTAAGCACACGAAGTTGGCGAGGATGGATGACATCGAAAACTGCTTCAGAACTTTTGTGTGCCTGGAAGCTCGACAACCGACGAATCTGTGAGAACAAAAGTTGAAAAATCCACTAAGTATGGAAAGGCGGGGTACAATTCTTTTAAAAAGTTGAAGTAAATAACAATTTTTACGAGCTGAACATCCATATACCTAATAATAATAAAATAATAATAATAATAATAATAATAAAATCAGATGCCATAATATTGACCTCTACCAATTTGATAATAGGTAGGTTTAGTTGATGGATCCAAATATGGCTTACTTTAGGCAATTGGGGTGCAGTGGGGTGCATGTGAGAAAAGATAATGTTTTGATGAAGATTTGTTTATATTGCTACATGTGGGAGTAATTGTGTGATAGTATTTAGAATGAAGATTGGAGGATGGTAATATAATCTCCTGTAAATCTTTTTTTACGGCATTTTAATGGTAGATGTCGTCCATCGTGGCCTCATTAATGCCAATCTTTTCAAATCTAATAAAGGAGTAATCAATTTGCACTGGGAAAGTGTGCAAAGATGGAAGGGAAATCAAGAAAATATGGATAGGCGAGGAAAACATTGTCAATAATGTAATATACCTGGATCTTGACAAAACCAGGTTCAATTTAGAAGATAATTTGTTTATATTTACTTAAACAATTTTCATATTATTTTATTTTATTAGTATTCTTTGTGGCCCAAATGCAAACGATGTTCAAATTGGAAGGGTGAAGCAACATTTTCATATGCAATCATACTTTCAAATATGCGAACCTGGAATATATGTAGAATACTAAAGAGGGGCATCATGTCAACACCTTTGTAGATGACAGGGGGCCAGCACAATACTACATTCTTTCTATGATGATGCCTTAAAACAACTAAAATAAGAAACTAATTAGATTCCATAATATTCTCCCATTAATGCATTTTAATGGGAGATGTCCTCGAGCTTTCTTTGTATTAATGCCAATATTTTCGAACATATATGATGAGTTTTCACTTGTAAAATCATATTTAATTTGCATTGGGAAGGGGTGAAGGTGGCGGGGATGGAGGGGAGTGAAAAATGCTTTGGTACTTTTTTGAACCTGGGAGTCCGTGGTCAAATTGTCGATCACCCAAATTTTGGATGCAAGATGTATACTCCAAACACTGAGCATGAGAGTTCGATAACACGTACCTGGGAACCTGCAGCCATAAAATTGGTTAAGTAAGGAAACGAAAGCGGTCGCTCAGACTCATTAGATGTATATAGAATTTTTGACTCTGCCACCTGGGAACCCACTATCATAGAAATGCGACTAAGTATAGAAGAGGAAAAAAAGAAAGGGAGCGAATAACTTTATGCTTGATAGAAGAACACTTTGTCTGATAATTGTCAAGCGATAGAAATATATCGACGATGGGGCATGAGAGTTCGGGGCATTGGAGTTCCATAGGGCCTAGCTGGGAACCGATGAGCATAAAATTGGCAAAGTATGGAAATGAATAGCATTTGGTCATACTCGTGATGTGAATATATAGATGGATATTAAATTTCTGAGTCCGCAACCTCGGGAACCCATGAGCATAGACATGCGACTATGTATAGAAGAAGAAACAGATAATAGAGAGGAAGAAGAAAAGGAGAAAAGCGACAAGTATAGAAGAGAAAAAGAGGGAGTAAAGAACTTTATGCGTCACATAACAACACTTGGTATTAAGTATGGAAAGGAGGGCCGGTCAGATGAAGTTATCGTAGGAAGAGTGAGGCTTATGAGTTCGAGGATTTTGGGGTCGAATTGTAGATAATTGGAGTTTTGTGTGCAAGATGTATATCGGAACACGAGGAATGGGAATTTGATAATGGCTTCGAGGGAACCCATGGCCATAAAATTGGCTAAGTGTGGAAACGAACTGTGGTCGGTAGACACGTGATGTGGAGATATAGACGGATGTAGAATTTCTCATTTTGCCACCCTAGGAACCCGCGAGCATAAATATGTGACTAAGCATAGAACCAGAAACGGATAATATAGGGAAAGAAGAAAAGGGAAGAATGGGTAAGTATAGAATAGGAAAAATAAAGGGAGCAAAGTATTGTATTCGTGACACAAGAACACTTATTCTGATAATTACCAAGCTATAGAAACACATCAACTATGGGAAAAATATTTTCATCCATGGAATATAGTTGGAGCTCAACAGACCCTGGTTCAAGATAAAAGAGATTTTTATATCTATCTCAACATGCAACAGACAAAATATATGACTTGGCACATTTATATGCAAGCATTTAGACAGAGTCATCGTAGGTAGAGTGAGGCATGGGGGCTCGAGTCCGGGGTCAAATTGTAGATAAGCGAAGTTTCGGGTGCAAGATGTATTATGTGAACACAGGGCATGAGAGTTCAATGACAATTACGTAGGAACTTGTGGCCATTAAATTCGCCAAGTATGAAAATGGACGACGGCTGATTAGACTCATGATGTAAAGATATAGATGGACATGGAATTTGTCACTCCGCCATCCCGGGAACCTGCGAGCATAGACATGGGACTAAGTATAGAACCGGAAATGGATAATATAGGGGAAGAAGAAAAGGGAGAACAGATAAGTATAGAAGAGGAAAAATAATGGAAGCAAAGAACTCTATGGCTCACGGAGAAACACTTAGTGTGATAATTATCAAGCGATAGAAACACATCAACTATGGGAAAAACATATAGTTGGACAAATTGGACAACATATGCAGATCGGAGTTTTTTTGTAACCATACCTCTTAGTCTCAGGCATATGCATTGTATATGTTGCGGCACATTGCACTCCATCCTTGTGCCCAATTACTGTGTTCTTATTTCAATGTAGAAATACAGAGAATACAATGGAAATCAAAGCAAGTTGCTACGCAAGAACACATGAAAAAAAAGATGGAGTACAAATTTATTTATTTGAACACATCAACACAAAAAATAGAATTGATATAAATACAAGTCAATATATAGGAAGATATGGAGTATCCAAGAAAAAAAATAACAGAGATGCAAATTAGTGTAAAACATATAGACAGAGTAAATGAAAAACAATTGGATATGAAACACGGGTAGAAATATGCACCTTTGAATGGATTCTTCTACACTTCTGGTTAAGAGTTCTTTGTCATGTCCAATTTTCGATTTTGTTTCTATGAAAAAAAGAATAAAACAAAATGGACATAAACATAAGTTGACATGTAAAGAAAAAAACAATGAATATGTACATAGAGTAAATAAAATAGAATAAAAGGAATAGATTAACAAATAGTGTTAGAAGAATGTACCATTTTTGTTTTTTGTTCTTTTTTTGTTCATCCATGTTTGTGTATATAAAAGAAATTGTGTAAAAAAAGTTTGTGCCCAAAATCAATTACAAAGCAGGGAAAACTAAGTAGTTGGATAGCTTGGTTTTCTACAACAAGATAGGCAAATATACTTTGAAACATAGAAATATGATTTTGCAATATGTTTGATGTATATTTCATAATTCAAGTGAAATACCAATTGTATCATGATCAGACCAGTATGTGTACAAACAAGGGAAAACTAAGAAGTTGGATAACTTGGTTTTCTGCAACAAGCTAAACATATATGTTTTGAAACATAGAACTATGATTTTGCAATATGTTTGATGTATCTCTCATAATTCAAGTGAAATACCAATTGTATCGTGATCATACCAGTATGTGTCTAAGATAAATACATGGTATAGAGAAATGGGCACATTCAACCATACATGGTCAATAAGTGTGTTTTGTACATGGCTTGCTTTGTTCAAAAGAAAGTGGGAACTCTATTTGCACATGTAGTTTTCCAATTCTTTTGTTCTGGAATTATTTTGTAGCATGTCAATATTGAAGTCTCCTAAAATGAAAATGGTTTCGTTTATATGCAAATGGTCCAATGCATTGGAAAGAACATTTAGTACGTTAGAGAATGTTGCATGGATTGTTGATTAAGGTTGGTTGTCATTGATGTCAACCCTTGAAGAAATTATGGTAGCACAAAGGTTTGGGTAATGGACCCAAGTTTGTTTGATGTAAAGATGAATCATTATTTTCTTTTCATGGTTGATAAGAAGTACAATTGGATGAACTCGAAAGTGGTCCCCTTATAGTGAAAGCCCTCATGGGAAGACGCTTTGTGGATTGAGTTATCCTAAGAAGTATGGTCAGAGAACACATGCTTAATTGTGGAATAATGAGATGAAGGTCTATTAATTTTTCAGTGAAACTATCCTATATGGATAGTGCTTGTCATGACATTTCTGGTGGTATGTGTAATTCTACATAACTCCTCACGGTTTGAGAGTTATGGACATGAGAAGTTGGAGACCCTAGGTTTGGGTAATGGACTCAAGTTTGTTTGATGGATAATGATATGAGTTTTGATATATTTTCAAGTAATACTATTCTATATGGATAGTACATGTCATTCCATTTCTACTGGTATGTGTAATGTCACATAACTCCTCACAGTTTGAGAGTTATGGCCTTACGAAGTTGGAGGACCCTCATATGTCATCTAGAAGCCCCAAAAGGTCAAAGTAGTCAAAGTGGATTAAGAGTTTTTAGAAGGTAAATAATAAATTGAAGCGATGAGTGTAATATAATTCAAATTGAATACAAAATAAATTATTTAAATAATACATTTAATGGAGAAATTAGAAGTGGGTTAACCCTAAAATAAGGAAAGTGGGTAAAGTGACCTAGAAAATGTTTTTAAGGAAGCTACTTGGAGAGTATAAATAAGAGGCAAGGTTCTCTCATTTAATACAAACTTGAGCATATTGAATACCTATAGGTGTCTGAGGTAATCAAAGGATATATAATCTGAAATTCAGAGGAAAGTGAAGAAAAGAAGGCCGAAATTCAAGGAAGGATAAATTCTTTTGATGATGCTTTCTAAGGTATGTTTTTTTTAGGTCATCTCACCATTTTCGCAATAAAGTTTTTTCTAGAATGATTTAGACTGTGAAATTTCTATTACATTGAGGAAACATATCTAAGTATATGTGGTAAAAAATTTATCATTTGGGTCGTCATATTTTTGGAGTTACACTTCGTGGAAAACAAGTTTTGTGGCTAGTCCTGAAACTAGTCAAAAACAAGTGTTTCGGGTAAAAACGTCATAACTTATTAATAACAAATCCAAATTTAGTAAGACAAAATGTGTTGGTTAGAGTATAGTATTTAGTATAATTTTTAACAGTTTTAGATTAATTCAAAAAATATTCCATGCAGGGCACACTCTACAAGGTTGCTCTCTAGAATAATCTAGAATTCAGCAAGGTGTGCCATTTTTGCTATAACTCATTTTCTGAGAGGTTCCAAGTAGTGACACCTGGAGGAATTACATAAAACACACTAAAGAACATTGTGTATCAGTTTCAGATATTTATTCATTACAGGTACAAAGTTATGATTATTCCAAGTTATGGTTGTTGACTAATCCAAAACTAGTCTTGTGAGACTAAAGAAAAGTTTGATGAAAATGCTAGTCTCTTGTTGTTAAATTTAAGGAAGGTTTGAAGGTATATGATCATATAAAACATTTCTATTACAGAGTTACAAATCAGATTTGGATGATGAAATTGATTAGGGCTTTTGGTTGAGGTACATATTGAGTACATGGTTGAGACAAGTAGTTGATGAGTTGGCACATACATGAGATGTATATTTGATGATGTTGGTACATATTGATGATTCATAGTTGATTCATAGTTGAAATATGATTGGTACATACTTGGTACATGGTTGGATGCACTTGTTTATGGTACAAGTTGATTACAGGTTGTTTGGTACAGGTTGGTGCATGGTTGATGCACTTGTTTATGGTATAGGTTGAGTTACAGTTTGATGCATGGTTGATGCATGGTTCATATTTATTGGTACATGTTTACAATGGTATATTTCACAGTGATAGTGTGACAGTGGTTCCATCATTCTACTTCTACATCAGGGGAGTTGGATGGGGCAAGGGCAGGTGGTTGTAGCCGAAGAACATAGGAGGTTGCAACCTCCTTCTAGTTGTAGCCAGATAATTGGGGAGTTGGATCTTCCCTTAGGTTGTATCCTGAAAAACTAGGGGGTTGGAGCCTCCTTCCAGTTGCAGCTGGAAAACAAAGGAAGTTGGTGCTTCCAATGAATGTAATTCTTCAAGACATATAAGAAAAAACATTATGTGGTTTTCTCCCACTTTGGGTTTCCACGTAAAACATTGG
>ML793642.1:136991-165805 GCA_009831015.1 Picea engelmannii | reverse complement strand
AAAGTAGTCATAGAAATTCCCTAGATTACGAAACCAACCAACACTTTATGCAAGCATTGTCAACAAGAAAAGCAAACAAAGATGTGTTAAGTGAAATTGGAAATGAAAAATGTTGTCTAGGAAAGGAAGATGAAAGTTGGCTATGTCACAGAAGAATGGGTCACATACATTTTGATAACCTTGTCAAATTTAGAAAAAGAGAAGTAGTCATAGAAATTCCCTAGATCATGAAACCAACCAACACTTTATGCAAGCATTGTCAACAATAAAAGCAAACAAAGATTAGGTTCAAATCAAAGGAATATTCAACGACAAAACCACTGGAAATTGTGCATAGTGATCTAGTTGGACCAACTAAAACAAAGGGATTAAAAGGTGAGAAATACTTTATGTTTTTAGTTGATGATTATAAAAGAATGATTGCAATTTGCTTTCTCAAGAATAAGTCACAAGATTTTGAAAACTTCAAGATCTACAAGGAAATGGTTGAAAATGAAATGGATTCAAAAATCAAATGCTTGAGATCTGATAATGGAGGAGAGTTCACCTCAAAGTAATTTATGGACTACTACAAAAATGATGGAATAAAAAGGCAATTCTCCGTTGCTAGGACACCTCAACAGAGTGGAGTTGTAGGAAGAAAGAACAGGACAGTACAGGAAATGTCTCGAACAATGTTAATGGATTCAAAATTGACAAATATTTTTTAGACATAGACAGAACATACATCAGTTCACATTCAAAACAGAGTAATGCTCAGAAACAACACTGACAAAACTCCTTACGAACTATAGAAAGGAAGACCAAGAAATGTAAAACACTCAGAGTTTTTGGAAGAAAATGCTATATCAAAAAGGAAGATGGCAGAATGGGAAAGTTTGACTCTCGCATGGACAAAAGAGTACTTGTTGGTTACTCAAGTACAAGGAAAGAATACAAGTGTTACAATCTAATATTGAAAAAATTTGTGGAAAGCATCAACCTAACAATTGATGAAACATGCAGACCAGAATCAAAGGAAGAAAATGAATCAATGAAACAATCCTTACAAAAGGAAGCAGAAGATGAAAAAGAAGTAGAAGAGGAAGATGAAGAGAATCTGACAGAAGCAGAAGAGCAAATTCAACAAGTTTCTCCAAAGACACCCAATAAACGAGTACAAAAGAATCATCCTTCAGATCAGATTGTCGGAAACAAAGATGCAGGAATGCAGGAGTTGAGACTAGAAGAAGAATTTGTTCACCAGAACAAACACACCTAGCACTCTTATCTACAATTGAACCAAATTGTTTTGAAGAATCCAACATGGATGAATTTTGGAATAAGGCCATGGATGAAGAATTGGATCAAATAGAGAAAAATGAAACTTGAGAATTGGTTCCAAGACCAAAGAATAAGAATGTCATTGACACAAAATGGGTTTCCAGAAATAAATTGAATGAAGATGGATAAGTTACAATGAACAAAGCTAGATTGGTATGTAAAGGATATGCTCAGATTGAAGGAATCGACTTTGAAGAGACTTTTTCCCCAGTTGTCAGAATGGAAGTAATCCGTTTTGTTTTAGCTTATGCATGCTCCAAAAATGTTAAAGTATATCAGATGGACGTAAAATCATCTTTTCTGAATGGGGAACTTGAAGAAGAAGTCTTCATTGAACAACCAGAAGGATTTTAGTTGTCAGGGAACACAAATTATGTGTGTAAATTAAAAAAGGCTTTGTATGGTATAAAATAGGATCCTAGAGCATGGTACTCTATACTGGATAAGTATTTGCAGCAAACAGGGTTCAGAAAAGGAAGTGCAGACAACAACCTCTACATCAAGGTAAGTCAAGGTAATATTTTATTAATTGAAGTTTATGTTGATGATATTATTTTATTAATTGAATTTTATGTTGAGTACAATATTTAGTATGCTATGTAATAGTTTCAGATCAATTCAACAAATATTCTGTGCAGGGCACACTCTACAAGGTCTCTCTCTAGAATAATCTAGAATTCAGCAAGGTGTGTCATTTTTGCTATAACTCATTTTCTGAGAGGTTCCAAGTAGTGACACCTGGAGGAATTGCATAAAACACACTGAAGAACATTGTGTATTAGTTTCATATCTTTATTCATTATAGATACAAAGTTATGATTATTCCAAGTTAGGGTTGTTGACTAATCCAAAACTAGTCTTGTGAGACTAAAGAAAAGTTTGATGAAAATGCTAGTCTCTTGTTGTTAAAGTTAAGGAAGGTTTGAAGGTATGTGATCATATACACCAGGTCTATTACAGAGTTACAAATCAGATTTGGATGATGAAATTGATGAGGGCTTTTGGTTGAGGTACATATTGAGTACATGGTTGAGACAGGTAGTTGATGAGTTGGCACATACATGAGGTGTATAGTTGATGATGTTGGTACATATTGATGAGTCATAGTTGATGAGTAGTTGACATATGATTGGTAAATACTTGGTACATGGTTGAATGCACTTGTTTATGGTACAAGTTGATTACATGTTGTTTGGTACAGGTTGGTGCATGGTTGATGCACTTGTTTATGGTATAGATTGATTACAGGTTGAGGTACAGGTTGATGCATGGTTGATGAATGGTTCAGATTTATTGGTACATGTTTATAGTCGTATATCTCATAGTGATAGTGTGATAGTGGTTCCATCAATCTACTTCTACTTCAGGGCGGTTGGACAGGGAAAGGACAGGTGGTTGTAGCCATCTTCCGGTTACAGCTGGAGAACATAGGAGGTTGTAGCCTCCTTCTGGTTGTAGCTAGATAATTGGGGAGATGAAGCTTCCCTCAGGTTGTAGCCTGAGAAACTAAGGGGTTGGAGCCTCCTTCCAGTTGCAGCTGGAAAACAAAGGAATTTGGTGCTTCCAATGAATGTAATTCTTCAAGACATATAAGAAAAAACATTATGTGGTTTTATCCTACTTTGGGTTTCCACGTAAAACACTGTTGTACTATGTATGTCTATGATTTTTCATTTTTTCATTGCTCATTATTGGACGATAATTCGACATTGACATCACACTTGGATTATTTGGTTAAAAAGGATTAAATTGCTCTATTACTGATTCACCCCCCCTCTTAGTAATCCAACAATAACAACATAGAGATTCAATATTGCAATTTTTTATCCATTAAAAAATACTTTTGCAAGAACCATCTCAACATTGTTTTCTTCAAAATGTATATGCTCCAAAATTGTTACATGTTTTTTCACCAATATCATCACCCCATGTGTAATGTAACTCGATATGCAATTGTGATTTGGAAATTGTTTGTTTTGCAAGCATAATGCCATGTATGTTTCCTGTAAGCACAGAATATTGGATTGCATTGTGTCATAGTCATTGACTATATCATCCATATGTGCATGTAAGCTACGTGTGTTAAGTGAGAGAATTGATACAAATGATTTTGTTTGTATGGATTGGTAATCATACTGCAAATTCCACTTTGTGATAGTCCTGAGGTGTTGCATATCAATATCAACTTTTTGTTTGAATTTGAAGTTATATTTTGTAAGAGGATTTAGTAAATACAAGGAGTCTATACTTTTGACATGGGACAGTGTTGTGTATACAAGTCCATGTATTCGAATTCTAGCAGGCTCAAATGAAACACTATCAAGTGTTATTCCTTGTGATCTGTGGACTGTATGTTCACATGCAAGTTTAATTGGAAACTATTTTTGAATCTTCAGTCAACCTGTCTTTGTTGATGTCGATACTAGTTTTGATATTCGCAAGATAGGTGTCCAATCGCTTGCAGTGTTTGAATTATATAGATAATCCAACTTGTTTTCTTGTTGGTGGCCTATATGTGGTTCATGGAACTTAATCCAGAGGACATAAAGTTCTTTTGTTTTGGTATGTCCTTTGAGTATTCCATCTACACCATTGACCAAGCCATCATGTGAATCATAGTTACAGGAATATATTTCAACCAACATGTTTACTTTTAGGACAAGTTGCAAAGGTAAAGTGGTTGTATGTTCATGATGTGGCACATTTCCATGGTTGTCTTCTTCGAGGTCAATTGAATTGATGATAATATCATCGCCAGGTATGAGTGATAGAATGAACCTGTTATGCATTGAAACATTCCTATTCGTGTAGAATAGGTAAGGGAAGGTTGGGTCTATTGGTGTAGGTCACATGCACCTCGAATTGATATATGTTAAGTCATCATGTGTTTGGTTGTTTGTCCGCATTCTATTCAAAATTGCAATAAATGTTTCATCTATCTGGCACATTGTAGTATGCAATTTAAATCATTTAATATTGTCTTTCCAGAAGTCATGCCTCATTGTTTGCATGTTGGTCATAGGTTGTTCAAATATCAAAGAATCTTGGATGGTCTGTGCCTGGTAAAGATCCCCACAGAATATCATGTCAATGTTTCCAAAGTATTTTGTGTGCACATGTTTTATGTTTCTTAGTCATTTGTCAATGGAATACATGAAGCGACTTCCAATCAAATATGCCTCATCTATGAAGACAAGTTGCAGTTTGTCATAAATCTTAGACAAGGTATCTAACATTTCCTTGCTGAGTGGAAGAAACCGTGACATGTTAAAAGGCATAAAAAATGCAGAGTGGATTGTTGTTCCACCTGCATTATATGTAGCTTTTCCTGTGTATGCAACAATTAGGCCCTTTGGTTTCATAGGATCAAAGGAATTGTTTGAATCATAGATTCATATAAGCATTTGGAATAGTGATTTTGTTGTGAATGTCTTTCCTGTTCCTACTTTGCCTGTAAGGAACAAGTGCGCAAGAGTGTGCATGCTGAAGCATTTTTTAAGCGCAATGTCCTTTAGAATTGTTTGTTTTTCTCGATTCAACAGACGTCTGATTCTCTGGTATTCATTATTTTCAATAAGGAAAGGATGTTTTTGTTGAAATTACTAATACAACTGAGAGGGGGGGTGAATCAGTTGTCTTTGAGCTTAAACAATCTTAACAATATTAGAACATTCTTAATATTTCTTCAAGTGATCATCAACAATATACAACATATGGACAGTAAAAGTAAAAGACATCAGTCACACATAAGATATAAACAGAGACAGATTTTCACGAGGAAACCCATAAAGGGAGAAAACCTCTTCTTCTTTGAAATGATAGGCAGTATTTTAAGTTCTGTACATCATCTTTAATTGCGCATCAACTCAATGTGAGGCTACTACCTCTGTTTTACAAGCTGCAACTTGTTTGAGAGAAAAAAATCTCTGGTTTCTCTAGCACCCACTAGAAGGAAGCACCAACTCCCTATATGTTCCAGCACCAACTTCCAGTTACACAGGCTCCAACTTGTATAACAGAGAACACTTGTTCTCCCTTGCACCACCCTACCACCCTGGTTTCTCTGGCTGCAACCAGATGGAAGCTACAACTTCCTATGTTCAAGCTCCCACTTGAACCTCTGAGGACAACAGTCCTCCCGAGCTCCTCCCAACCTCCCTAATATATGAAAGAATGAATACACAGACAACTACACAAATAAATCAATTCTTACCAATCTTTCTTTGTTTTGTAAATCTGGTCTTCTACTAACTGTGCTGCAATTCTTTTCTTCCTCTGTCTGTTCAGCAGGTCTACTCTGCATCAACTTTTTTTGTCATTTTTCTCTTCTTCAACTTATTTTGTTATTTTTCTCTGCATTTCATCTCACACTGCACATATGCTCAATCTCATACAGTGCATCTTCTCATTTTCCTTTTCTTACAGTTTCATTCTTTTCTTATGCAGATCGACCAACATCACGTTGTCTGTCTCATTTTATTTTATGCGCACATCCACAATGGTTGCACTTGGCGTTTCCTTCGGCAAAAGAAAGACAAATGTCCAAGCAACTGAAATGCCAACTAATTGGCAATCATGAGTCTGTTTTGCTAACAAATTCGTAACTGAGGAGTTAACTGTGAGAGAGAACAATGACCCTCCGATCTTTGTTCAAATTCACCTGCACCGTTTGATTGGCTTCATGAGATCTTGCATTCATTTCCTTTAAATCGGGTTTCGACATTTCGACAATCCTATGTTGAGTGTCTCGATACTTCATTTCTCGATCTCCGAAGTTTTGATACAGAACTTTTCTGCACTAGCTCCTTCCCCAATATGACTATGGTCATAACCAAGCGCCTATGCAAAAAGAACTTTCATGATTTCTTATTTCATGAATTTCAACACTATGCTCTATTGACCCCAAGTCAGTGAAATCTCGATCACTTGCCACATTTCCTGTGATTCCATGGTGCAGATCTGATATTGATTCAACGACTGCGATTGAATCGTGATTTCGCATATCGCGATTTCGGCATTCTTATTGCATTGTTTTCTTGCATCTCCATGTTGTGATCCCTGAAACTTAGATATGGAGTTAGATCAACGATCCAGATCTTGAGCTTGATTCAACGGTTGCAATTGAATCGCAATTTCTCATATCGCGAAATCGACATTCTTGTTGCATTGTTTACTTGCCTCTCCATGTTGCGATCCCCAAAACTCTGATATGGAGTTAGATCAACGGTCTAGATCTTGAGCTTGATTCAACGGCTACGATTGAATCGTAATTTCGCATATTGCAAAATCGATATTCTTGTTGCATTGTTTACTTGCCTCTCCATGTTGCGATCCCCGAAACTCCGATATGGAGTTAGATCAACGGTCCAGATCTTGAGCTTGATTCAATGGCTGTGATTGAATCACAATTTCGCATATCGCGAAATCAACATTCTTGTTGCATTGTTTACTTGCCTCTCCATGTTGCGTTCCCCGAAACTCCGATATGGAGTTAGATCAACGGTCCAGATCTTGAGCTTGATTCAACGGCTGTGATTGAATCGCAATTTCGCATATTGTGAAATCGACATTTTTGTTGCATTGTTTCTTTGACATCTCCAACACGCGATCCTCGAAACTCCGACATGGACTGGAATCAACGGTCCAGATTCAACCTTGATCTGACGGCTCAGATTAAGTCATGATTTTGCATATCGCGATTACGCCCGCTTCTCCTTGTACCTTAAAGGACGTGCGGGTTCTTCTTGATCCAACGATGGTCGGATCCTGTGCTTGGATCTAATGCCTGAGATCTGTCCTCCTCTTCAATGATCTCTTCTTGTCTACATTCAGATCTGACAACCCTCATTCTTTCAGGAATTTTGAATGGATCCAATGATCAAAAATGCTTCTCAAGCTTTACAGGACTTCGATCGATCAAAAATGCTTCTCAAGCTTTACGGGCCTTCGATCATTCGATCAACCTAAACTTATCTTATGTTTGCATGTCTGTTACAAACTTCTTGTACTCATGCCATCTTCATTGTTGTACTTTCCATCAATGACAAACATTCACTGTCTATTAAATATTTTCCATTCGTTGTCTGTTAAATATTTGCCAACAATTTTGTGACTTGAAATTCAAGATTGATATGTTTTTCAATGCTTCCTGCTCGAGGGCAAGGCAAATTTGCTTGCAAGTCATAGGAATCGCAGGGAGTTCTGGTTGTTTTTCGGTTTGTGAATGTCTCATCAAGATTGCCATGGTTCTCTAGTTCATTAACTGCACTTTCTAGATCACCCCATGTTGGATTAACATTGTAAGTAAATCTAGATTCATTGGTTTTCACTATAGTCTCAGAGGCAACATACGCAACTTTCCATGTAAGGAAGTTATGTTTTAATGTGTTTTCGTTTTCATCGAACAAAACATATAACAATATTTTTTCTCTACAATAGTTTTCATAGTCAGTATGTTTGTTGTATTTGGTAAACCGTATCACAAACGATTTTTATCTTTTTGATATGGGTGCACCATTTTTTTTTGTAATGCGATATGAATTCTGCTAAGAAGATATGCTTAATAGGAGATGGATGTTGGAGGTAATAATCAATAATAGAGTGACATAGTACGTCCTCTGAATTGTCAGGCTCTTGTTCTAGCAAATATGGTGGTTTAAGCACAAATGTGCATTTCTCAAGTGGAGATGTGTTTATGAAGACACATGTTTTTGAACTACAATTAAGGGGCAGGGAAAGTGAAATGTGGACTGCTTGTTGAGTAAACATTTGTTGAAGATTAAGTAATGTATTACCAAGCATATGTATCATTTGTATATCATCAATATGACTTCTTTCATGTTCTTTTTGTATTCTTCTGACTACACTTGTCATAGATTTGTCAACCTTTGTCATATACGAGGTATAGTACGATGTTGCAGCATATGCATTGAGGACATACTGTGCATCTGTATTTACATTCCACATAACTAGCATGTCCTTGGAGAAACTGTTGTTCCAGATATTGGAAATTTTTCATTTAAGGAAAACTATTGGTTGTTTAAGCGTACATTGTATGGCTTGGATGTACTCATGTTCTATTAGATTTAGCTCTATCAAGAAGTCATCGAAGCTCATTAACCCATCAAAGTCTCAATGTTCTAGAAATGCGAACAAGGATATAGATTTCTCAATGACAACATTGTCCTCTAAACTAAGTGGCTCTATGATTCTTGTTGTTCTCATTGGCGACACAGGGAAGTTGTATCTGCAATGCGAGTTTTTTCGTTTTTTACAACTTTTTGTAAGATAATGTCTATGAAATTTGGCAAGTTTTGGATCCAAATGCTCTGTGTTGCATTTATGTATTTGTCAACAAACTTTTTGATCTGTGAATTGTTCTCAACTCCATAGACCGATGCACCCTCTATCCACAACAATGTGTGGTCATGCTCACTCCCCCTATTCTGGAATTCAATCACAAAAAAGTAGTCCGATATTTTTTCGAAAAATGTTTCATAATGGCATACCAATTGTCTCAAAGCATTTATTCTATGTCTATAGTTGCAAGTACATGTTACTGGGTCTTTTCTTATGAGGTAGTCAATGCTATCATTTTCCAGTGTATCAGTTTGTTTTTTACGTTTCTTGTTCTTATGTAAGTCAGATACCACAACCACCAATGGATCTCAGCGATGCTATGCACTTTTAAATGTGATGAAGAATGTTGGCCGTCCTAATTGTCGGATCATTGCAAAAATAGTTTTCTTGTTTTGTTGCAAATAGTCAAGATAGATGCGAATGTTTTTGAAATCTATGTATCCAATATCAGATTTTAGGATTTTTTCTAGGTTTACTTTGTACTTGACATATTTGGACAACAAATTTCTTCCTTGTAGCTGGCCTTTTCTTATTCTCACCCACATGCAAGACAACACTTTATCTATTGTTATGCGCATTGTTTTGAAAAAAAAAATTGTTATGTGACAAGAGAAGTCACCGCTTGAATGTAGCAACTCCTATCGAACTATTTTATGGTAAATGAATCATTCTATAATGTCACGGGGATGTGGATCTCCATAGAACAGTGTTGGGAAGTTCATTTCCTCAACATATTTGTCCTTGAATATTCCAAGTGGACGTTGCTCCTCAGCAAGTGCAATTTCGACAATCTTGTCTTGCAAGTCACAAATGTGTTGTGAATCAGTGAATCCATGTACCAATGTCTCAGCAGGTGTTTTAGTCTCCGATTCATCGCTTGTATCAAATTAACTAGCAGTTTTGACAGTTTGTGTAGAGTTGTCATCCCCTTCTCTCAGAAGACTATTCAAGTTCTCATTTATACAAATTTTTTGTGCTTTTTACAGGGCCCTGGAACATAATTCTTTTAACGCTTTCATGACAACATGGACACACACTTTACCTGTCTGATATGCATTCTTGTATTGCAAGCATCTTTTGAGAGCCACAAAAATTGTCATTGTATCGCGAATGAATTGTGGCAAGGCTTTTTGCACAACATCTAGTTGGATGGACACATTAATAATTGATCATGTTAAGCCCATTTGAGGTCATTTATAGCCCCAGGGTCTGATTTGTGCAAATGCAATTCGAAAAGACACAAGTCTCTCTTCAAGTTCTGTAAGCGCACTTACATATAGTAGTGATGTATTACATCTTATTTGGTTAGGGGTTGCAAACTGTGGCAGTTTTCCATTTTCAAGTGACTGTTTGCATGGAAGACAATTTTTTCCACTGGAAAATGTTTTATCATTTAGTGTCAAGAGGACATATTCTTCTTCCAAATCAGGTGTGAAAGACTTAGTTGTTTTTGTGAAATTCAATTGATTGCAAATTGCACATGCAATTGAAGGAGTGTCTTTGATTTGTTTCACATAAATCTGTCTTGCATCTTTCTTCTGTAGGGAAGTATGCGTAGAAAGTGTTTATTGGTTTTCATTGGTAGAAGTGCATGTTGTTGGTTCTAGCCCACGAAATGTGATTTCTTCCTCTCGGATAGTGCCATGACCATTCTGGGATATGTGGTCATACCTGTTTCTCTTGTGTTCTCCACAAATATTTTTTTTTAGGTTGTGATATGTCAGTTTTTGTCTAGAAGGAAGTGTAGTAATGTATTTTTTTCTCTCACGTATGACCTTTTTCAAGTTGTGATAACTTAGTCTACGTTTTTTTTTCAAGGGAAAGATGACCTCATGGAAACTGGGATGAGTTTCATTCTGATTAAATAGCATATGATGCTTATGTAAATTCGATGTGGTTTGGCTGGCATTGACACTGGACCCTGAACCGGTAGTATTTCCCATACCACCAATGTATTTTTTCCTCTCACGTATGACCTTTTTCAAGTTGTGATAAGTTAGTCTACGTTTTTTGTTTAAGCCCTGTATGGCCTGATCACAACTAGGACGAGTTTCATGCATAACCTTTTTCAAGTTGTGATAAGTTAGTCTATGTTTTTTGTTTAAGCCCTGTATGGCCTCATCACAATTGGGACAGGTTTCATTCTCATTAAATAACATGCTACGATTATGCACATTCGATGCGGTTTGGGTGACATGGAAAGTGGATCCTAAACCAATGTTATTTCCCATCAAAGGTTGATAATGGATATGTGGCGTATCTGTTTTCAACGAGATGATGTCAATTATTCGATCGTAGTTTAAATCAATACACCAGGAATGGACACTATCATCTGGTAGGGCCGACCAGACCTAGATATTTACCCTGGATATGATAGATAGCCATTGAAAATAGAATCTGTCACCCTCTACATTTCCTTTTTCATATGGCAGTTCCATGTTTACAATGTATTCTTGCCAACTTCCAATTTTCGACATATTTTCTAAGAGATATGGCTAAAGGTGTTGATGAAAATAGTTGAAATCATGTTGGTTTCCACCTATAATTGCATTGCAAAAGGATTGTATAGTGTAAATCTGCAATTATTTCACATCGAACTCTGCTTCTACCAAATAGAAAATTGGATTGAACAGACTATCTCCACAACTAGATGCAACAATTACTGCTATCTGTAAGCCATGACATTGTACACGATGCATAATTCATTTCCATTGTGATTCAAGGTCTTTGCAAATGAGGGACAAGTAAATATGAGGTCCTCCAAGATTGCATATGGATAATTTTCTATACAGTAGTGGTTCATAATGACCATTGATAGGATTGGCATCATGGAACAAGATGCAATAAGGATCGTTGGATGCAGTTCTGTTGAATAGAAGATATCTTGTTTTTCTTGTCAATGAACACATTCCAATTGATATATTGAGCCACTTAGATAGCCATCGTATACAAAACATATCTCCCAAAATTCCCCTCTCATGTGCAGGCAGATTTGCAGATGCAAACAACCACATATTTGAAAAATACGTAGTGAGATCATGTATTCCATGCAACTGCCAAAGAAGGTTAGATGTCAATTCATATTCATATGACTCCAATGCCTCAACATCGCCATTTTTTAAACATACCAAGAAATAATCTATCAATCCATTACACAGGTCAGTCGAGGAATAACGAAAATGCAATAGAACCTAAAATGCATCAAAAAGGCAATCCCCTACAGTATACGAGAATGCATCCAATCTAAAAGCCCATTGCTATGCAATACTTGGTCGATGTTTTCATGCACAATGGAGTCTACATCTATTTCATAAAACTCAACATCTATTACTTGTTTCATCTCGTAAACTGTGATTTTCAAGATTTTTCTAACCTATATTCAGTTTATATGAAAATAGAGAAAAGAAAAAAAAAAAAAGACAAATAGAAAACTACGAGTGCGGAACTGAATACCAAATCTGCTATCTATCCTTCAACCTTCTTCTTGTCAAATTCAATCCTCCCTAGTCACCACAAAAAATGACAAGAAAACAAGCGTACAGTGAATAGTGAACCAAATAGAACAAACAATTCAAATAAATAACACTAGAAATTTATTGATGACAAAGACCGAGTTTCAAGGTATATCATTTTTGAACATATTCTTGGCATGCATCCTACAAGATTTTCAGCGGTGGAAGATGCTTTGCAAGACACAAAGGACAAGACAAAGGCAACAACTAGACAGAGTTTACCCTAGCAGATGCTTGCCCCCTGTGACAACTCTGAACTCGTTTTCTAAAACCCTTTGCATTGCTATTTTGGAAACATCTATGGCACGATATATAGAAAGTGGAATTTGGCATATGTGATTGGAAGGCAACAACATGGAAAAATGCACCAAATGCATGGTTTCCAGGAACAAAAAATAAGAGGAGAACATCTAGTATTCTTTTTTACATTTCATTGTAGCTGTGATAGATCTAGGTTATGTGTCCAACATCGACATTCAAAGCGGAAAAAGACGTTTGGAAGGGAACAAACTAGGCAAAATGCATGAAATGTATGGTTTCCAGGAACAAATAATATCAGGATAACATTGGGAAAAAATGCTCCAAACGTATGGTTTTCAGGGGTAGGAAAAATGAGGATTTTTCTTTTTTATATGTCACCACGATTGTGACAAAGTCGGGTTTTGTATAGAACATTGACATTCAAGAACAAGGAAAATATTTTGGGTGTAACAACCACATAGAAAGATGTTCTGCAACAAGATTTCGAGGCAGGGACTCCTAGTATTGAAAATTATTTCGTGCAAGTTGCAAATAGCAAGCAGAAAACAAGGAATAACAACAAAACTTATCTGCCAATGAGGGATGACAGATACACAACTCCAAAACCTGCAAACTCCAACAACATGTCCAATTGCTTGCAAAGTTGAAGAACAACAAACCAGTGAACAACCACAAAGAGGTCCAACTACAGTTGCAGGACCTCAACTTTGCAAATTGAATCAAACAACAACAACCCACATCGAATGAACCAACAAACAAGCATCAACCAAAGAACCAGTAATGTCGATGAAGAACAACATTTTCCAAATTCATTGCAGACAACATTGTATCAAAAATTGGAAGTAAACTATATTGTAACACACCTATAGAATAAACATTTAAGGTTGTGAGGCTTGTTAGGTAAACACTTAAGGCTGTCAGAACCGTTGAAGGGTGTCGCATTGTCAAAAAATTTAATAAAAAATGCAGTGGGGAAGGCCTATTTACGTACGCAACAATGAAAAAGCATCTCGAAACACGCAACAATAAATAAAATTTAAAAAATGACAATAATAATAAAAAATAAAAAGATAACAACAACAACAACAACAATAATAATAATGATAATGATAATAATAATAATAAAACAATAGTTCAAACACTAGAGACTATGCTAAAAAACTTTACTTAGAGGACAAAGTAATATGAAAACTGACTATCCATGCTCAAAACTTTGGATATCCAAACATTTCAATATGAATAATACAAATTCAAAAACACCGTAGATGATAAAAAGTTTGGGTATTCCAACATGTAAATCATTGGGAATAACGAAGCTAGCAATAATACCTCAAATCTATTATCCAACGAGATCATGACATATATGGGTATTTTTATTGTATAAAAAATAATGTTTTTTGTTCTATAGTTCAAATAATAGAAATTATGCAAAAAATTGTAGTCAAACGAAAAAGTAATATAAAGTCAACGAATTGTCGATCGCTATAAACTTTGGATATCTAAACATTTCAGTATGAATAGTACAAATTCAAAAATACCGTAGATGTTTAAAACTTTGGATATGAAAACATATAATTCATTGGGAATAGCGAAGATGGAAATAACCCCTCATATCTATTATCCAATGAGATCATGACATATATGGGCTTTTTTATTATATATAAAATAATATTTTTAGTTTTGTAGTTTGAACAATAGAAAGAATGCAAAAAATTGTAGTCAAATGACGAACTAATATAAATTCAACGAATTATCGATCGCTATAGTCCCTATGCGCCTTCGATAGGGACTAACAACAGTTCATTCTCTATCTACTCTAGAGATAAAGGATTTACACATTGAGAACATATATAGTTAATATCATTAAGATGATAAAGTAGTTTAATAAAGCATTTAGGTAAAAATATTTGGTTATTAAATTTTCCATTCCCTTATATTCACAATAGTATCGTAGGAGTCCATATTTTCTTTATCTATTGGCATTCCCTCGAGAATCCTTCTCCTTGAGTGCTCTAGTACATGAAGGAAGAAGTTGGTCCACTAAAAGTTCTATTGGAATATTGGAGTGGTATAGCATTGGCTCAAGTATGGATAATTCTTGGCATAAACACAGTCCAATAATAATAAGAATGAATGTACTTGAAATTGAGACAAAGGAAAATGTTATCACCTCTAATAACAATGATGATACTATTACCCTACTCTCTTACAATTTTACATGAACGTCCAATTAATTACGGTTAAAATTAAACCCCAATTACAAAAAAACTCAAATTCAAATGAATATTTTTAGGGAAAAGGCATAATATTGTGCTAATTAGAGTAATTAGTGTGTTATATTGATATTCCATAATTGTTTGAACAACGACAATTTGTCAGAAGAATATAGCAAACAAAGAAGCATTTTTCTTTTAGTTAAAATAAAAAATCTCTAATGTATCAAGTAATAAAAATGTAATTCTTATATAAGGTAAATTTGCAACAAAGAATTAAGTTAATAAACCAATAAGTCAAATAAGAACAAGAATGAATGTACCTAAAAGTGGGACAAATGAAACCATTATCACCTCCAGGAGAAACAATTACATGTGTACCCTTTCCTGTTGTAATTTTAAATATACACCAAATCAATTATAGCAAAAAATGAACCTCAATTATAGTAAAACTGCAAATTTAAATGAATATTTTTTAACAAACCTTGGAAGTACACAAGCAAAGTGGTCAAAACCATAAACCATCAGAAAAAAATGAATCGATGTTCCTTCAGTTCCATAGGCATCGCTGCTTCTTTCACATGTACACTAACTGGAATAGTGTATGTTTCATCATCATATTTCATTTTGTTCTATGGGCCCACAAGATTGCAATAATTTTCTCATCCCAATCATCTATCTCATAATTGCATATCTTAGTCAAGGCATGCTTGAGAATCTTATTAAATTCCTCCATAGTGTCATTCACTTGAGAATGGTATGGACTAATATTCTAATGATGTGTCATAAATTCTTGATTCAAGGATCTAATAGTATAATTAATAATGTACATAGCTTTATCACTCATTAAAACTCTTGCACATTTGAATCTGGTCATGATGTTCTAAAAAATAAACAGTGAAGTTGTTTTATAGGTGTAGTCTTTCACCAACATGACCCTTTCCCAATATGTCAAATACTACATTGCAATAATAGGTATCATGCTCGTATTATTGATGTGAGAGGATTGATGAGACCTATGAATTTGATACCCCACTTCATGAATGGCTCTAGTGTGAGGACTATAAATAATGGAATCTTGTCTTATCTTGATGGCTTCCCAATCCTATAGAAAATATCACATCGCTTTGCATAATCCTTTACATACTGAAACAATGAAATCCACCAAAGACCTACATGGCATACCTTCTTTGCAGTTGACTTCCCTATGTTATGTCATCTATCCACACCTTCATCCACTTCATAGATAATACTATCCCTTTCATGCACCAAAACACATTTGCACAGGACCCCATTCATGTCCAATTTATATAAGTGGCCTATAATCAACAAATAGTATATTTCACTTTTCACTAACTATCTCCTCTATGAAATTGTATAATCTACCTGTTGTCACCCAAGATTTTTTGGAGTTGCACACATGCCCATGAAGATAAATTGTGCAACACCAGGAAGGATCAACATCAACACCCGCCAAAGGAATATTGTCTATGCCAACCCAGTTTTTCATTGCAAGCAAAGAATCAAGAAGAGATCTCATGTGGACCGAATCTAAGCATATCTTCGAGAATATTTTGTAATCAAGTAGTATAATGACTCGAATGAACATGGGAAAATGAAAGGATGAGTTGGAAAGTTTGATAGGATTTCCATGCTCCATGAGTATTTTGGGGTTGCAGGCAGACATGTTAAGCATGTGGGTCTTTTTTTCACTTAAGGGAGTGGAGTAGAGTAGTGGAAAAAGGGAGAGCAGAGCATTGTAACCAAGATTTTATGACCGGAATAGAGAGTTGAATGGAAAAAAAATATGGATTTCCATGTCAAGTTTTTCCATGTCCAACTTCTCTGAGAAACTGTACTTCTCTCCAAGGGTTTTCCATTGGATACAACAATCTCGTTGGTCCAATCCCTGCGGTTTTGGGTTTGATCAAATTTAGCTCTTCTATATTTTGAGGTAAATTCACTCAGTGGTCACATCCCTCCTGATCTTGGTAATTGTACTCAGCTATGGTACATCACTTTTTCTCACAACAACTTTATTTGAAAAGTTCCGGTTGAACTGGGTTTGCTGCAAAATTTACAGCAATTGTATCTATAATCAAACAAGTTGGAGAGAACCACTCCACCATCCCTAGGAAGCTTCTCTTTCCTAGAAACTTTATTTTTTGGAGATAATCGATTATTAGGTAATATCCCATATCAATTTAGTTCTTTGAGAGAGATTGTTCAATTATCCATTTATGGTCCCACTAATATTTCAGGTTCTATTCCTTGCGAAATAGGAAACTGTAGTAATCTTATATGGTTGGATTTAGGATCCAATAGAATTCATGGCTTTGTTCCTGTGAGTATATTTAGACTTCCCCTCCCCACCATAAGTTTGCTTCAAAATAGCTTGACGGGAAACATACCTCAAGCCATTGGAAATTTGAGTCAGCTTACTTACCTAGATATCATTGTAAATAGCTTTATGGGTGGCATACCTGAAGTCATTGGAAATTTGAGTCAACTTACCTACCTAAGTCTGAGTGTAAATAACTTTACTGGTGGTCTACCTGAAACAATTACAAAATTGAGTGAGGTGACATTCCTCAGTCTTGGTTCAAATAGGTTCACTGCAAAAATACCCGAGGACATTTTCAATTTGAAGAAGCTTGAAATACTTTACGTAGATACCAACAATTTTGCAGGTACAATTCCAAAAGGCATAGGAAAGCTCCAATCACTTAAAAATTTCTTCTTGAGTTTAAACAATATTTCTAGTAGCATTCCTGAAGGTATTAGTGAATTGGCTTCGCTTCAACAATTAGACCTATCTAAAAATAGTCTTGATGGACCAATCCCTCATCGTATTGGCCAATGTGTTCGACTAGAAGTGTTAGATTTGTCTAAAAACAAGTTGAATGGAAATATTCATGCATCTTTGGGAAACTGCAAATCTATGAAGAATTTGTTACTGAAAAACAACTTCTTGTCAGGAACAATACCACCAAATTTAAAAAAACAACTTCTTGTCAGGAACAATACCACCAAATTTAAGTAAATGCACTCTCTTACAAAGGTTGAAGGTGTCCGAGAACAAAATCAGTGGAAATCTAGACATAGGATTTCCGATTACTATGGAGGTTCTCTATGTTCATTCTAATAACTTATTTGGGACTATACCTGCATCTTTGGCCCGATGTATCCAACTTCAACTATTGGATTTAAGCAAAAATAGATTCACAAGTCAGCTACCTGGGTACCTTGCATTTTTTTGTGAGTTGAGAGTTCTAAGTGTTGCTTATAATAAGCTCCACAATGGTATTCCTGCATCCATCACAAATCTCACTCAGTTAAAATTGTTGGATTTATCCAACAATAGAATCAATGGAAGGATACCATCCCATCTTGAGAGACTTCAGGTATTCAAAATCCTTGGGTCTTCCAAAATTAGTAATAATACACTCTACGATGATGTAGAGATTGTCATCAAGGGTTTTGAGTATACTCTCACATATGTGTTGGCCACAAACACAATATTTGTCTTGTCTAGCAATAATCTTATGAGAGAAATACCTACAAGCATAGGAAATTTGAGTACCCTATTGTTGTTGAATTTATCAAAAAACTAGTTGGAAGGGAAAATACCTGCATCTCTTGGTCAGATATATACTTTGGAACCACTGGACTTGGCCAACAATTATTTCAGTGGCAAGATTCCTCAAGAGCTCTCTAATTTAACCATGCTGGCGTCTTTGGATGTTTCTTCTAATATGCTTTGTGGGAGAATTACACTAGGAACACAATTTGACACTTTCAATGATACTTCATTTCAAAACAACAAGTGTTTATGTGGTATTCCTCTACAAGTATGCAAGGAAAAGGAAAAGCAATCCCAAAAAAGCATGGAGGCAGGTGTTCGTCAAGGATGGTTAAATTGTGTGGAGGAACAAATGTCATTGATTGCATTGGTCTTGGGACTAGGGTTGGATTTAGTGGAGTTGTAAGTGTGATGATACTATGGAAGAAAGCTAGATATTGGGTATTGCCGCCGAAAATAAAACCATTTTATGGAGTGTACAAATTCCCCAAATAAAATGTGGTCATTCAATCTACCCATTGTAACACCAAATATTATATATGTGATGAAAAATAAAGTAATGTTAAATCATATTTTGAGTATTTTTATCTTAAAATAATAAAAAAAATTAAAAATACCTTTTCATTATTTAAATTATATATTTAACCAATTACATGTAAAATATCATAATTAATTATATGAATTTTTTTATTTTTTTTCTCATTTTTTTTTTTGTTTTCAGTAAGATAAAGAGAGAAAAAACTAAGACGTTTGTAACAAACGTCCAAGTCGTTCTATGGTAAATATATTTACAAAATACAAACAAATCCTCATAAAAGTTTAAAAGTCAAAGTAATTAAATAAATGTAACAAATCAGTTATTTACATTTCAAAGAGCTAATAAAGGAAGATACAAAATTTATTTTCAAATTTAACATATCTTTCCATTGTAATTTGACGTGCAACTTTAATATTGTTAATATTGTTAGTTTGAAGTGGAAATAAACAACTGCAACCCTCTGCAATTTTACTGTCCGATGTCTGACAAAAGTTCGACAAATTTTTAAATTTATTTTTAATGCACTTGTAGTTTTAGCTTATTTGTTTGAAGTTTTGCATTTACTTTCTATTCAAAGAAAACGATTCTACCCATAACATTTTTTTTTCACATCAAAACTTCACATCTATTTTCACTTGTACACATATTCAGGACGATACATATTGGTTGTCACTACTCAGGATTAATGAACCTTAGTCCATAAAAATTGAATGAGCTCTACATATTATAACATCATCAATACAAGTATCAAAACAAAAATGAGATCATTTGTTTAATTTATTCCATTACATTATAACATCATCAATACAAGTATCAAAAGAAAAATGGTATCATTTGTTTAATTTATTTCATTACATTATACATGACACTGTGATATTATTGAAGTTTGAAAAAACAATAAGTCTTTTGGAATATTCTAGATTTGAAATGAGATATAAAAGATCAACCATATTTGATTTATTTTATTTTTGATAGTTATTTTTTTTTTTTTAAGTAATGTAATATATTTTACATCTTTTTTGTTTTTTTGTAGATAATCTAAATATTTTTTTTTCTTCATTTGTTAATTTATAACTGTGAGTTTAGTTACGATTTTATCGTAAATTTCTCATGCAAAACAATTGGATAATCAATATTATTCATAATTGAAATTGAAAATAACATGTATTCATAACATTCTCTTGAATTCCTAAACCATAATCCATTTACAGGAATAATTGATATGAGATTGTCATTTAATTAACCATTTCATAAATAGAATTCACATGTAACTTAATTTAACTCTGAATAAGTAATAGAATGCAATTAACAACATTAGAAATGACAATATATTTAAGCACTTATGGATATTTGCATGAGTCTTTCGATAGATTAAATACATGGTTAACTATGAGTATGTGTTAATATATATGGTATCATGTGAGGGTTTATCCCAGATGAGGAAGCCTAGGAGCATATAGACTATTAGGAAGATCCAAAGGAACTTTGTGGAGGATTGTGAATTTTTCTTACCCATTAAGAACTATTTGGAATTTGGAATAAGAATGGATTCCTTCAAGGTCTCCTTCAGCTTCAATTGATATCCTAAGGTTTAATCAAGGCCCTCAAAGCAATGGCAGTTTGTCAAAGGGGAAGGAAGCAATGAGATTTCCTTCATATCTCAACTCACTTAAGCATGAAGTATCACCCCATGAAGATAATGTTTTGACAAATAAGGGTGGTGCTCAAACAATAAGAGAGAATGGAGTGTTTAACTCTAGAATCCTTGTTAGAGGAGGCAATAAAGTTAACAATATGAAGGGAATATATAGATGGATCAATTCATCTAATGGTCCAACTATTAGATTCTAACAATGTCAAGGGAGTTCATTGCTAATGGAAATCATAAGTCATAAGATGCTTGATAGAAGAGACAAGTTTGTGTATGTTGCAGGAATATAATCTTTGAGGGTTTTTGTGAATCACTTTCAAACAATTTCTCAAAGCTAAGTGTATTAAGTGGTGTAGGAACTATGGGAAATGGTGGTATCATGGGAGCTTCCATTGAAGGTAGAAAATCATAGACATTCAACCATAGACTTAAAAGACTATAAGACTATATATATATATATATATATATATATATATATTGAGATTTCAATAAAAAATTCAAGAATATAAATATCCTATGCATGTAGGAATTCAAATTACAACAATGTTATTTCAAAACCTCATAGTACAACTGATATAAAATTTAAAAATTTACAGAGATAGTCTTGAAAATAATGTTTCTTTCAATTATCTATTAGTTCATAAATAAAATATTCAATCCTACAATTAACTATTATTTATATTATTCATATATATAGATAGATATCCCAAATGCCAAAAACCCCAATATAATTCACTTAGAGAATTTGAAGAAAGTTCAACCAATGTTACTAATTTTCACATTCCATTAAGTATAAATGGAATTCCATATTGTTTTCTAAAATCCTAAAGTCCCAATATAATTCACCTGTGTTATAACCCTAAATTGCACCAGACCTGCATACCTAGCATCAGACCATCTTACTTGCTATCTTTGCCAAGCCATCATTGAACAACTCTTCTAAAAGACCATGATTTTAATGATGTACACTGGCTACACCACTATAGCCCGCATACACAATCTAGTTGCACCACTATTTCCCATGTACACACGCTAGCTGCACCATTACAGCCTACGTATACTCACAAAAATGCGCAAAAAATAAAAATTGCAAAGGGATACAGGCGTTTGGGACGTTACCTAACCATTTGACTGCCCATAGCCAATCAACTGCTCGTTACTATCTCTTTTGGCCTATAAAATAAGAGGTTTGGGTCCCATTCCAAGAGGAAGCACGAGAGAAAAGAAACTCTACCCATTTTAGTATTCCCCCTTTGCCCCAATATTTTGCAACCAAAATTCCCTTTTCCTCCATTGCAAATCCTTGTCATTTCCCTAGAGAGGACTGAAGAGGAGAAGGATATGTGGAAGCAGTTCGTGCATGGTGAAGAGGATCCCAGACCAGGTTCAAGGAGCAGTCACCGATCTCATTGTAAGTAAACTTTGTGATTCTAATAAAATGAATACTTTTTTTGTTCCGCCATGTGATGTATCTAATCTTCATATTTGATTTAGGTTTTATTAGGACATCTAACCCACTAATTCATATCTGAAATGCATGTTGGTAGTTCTTTGTTTGTATGTATATGAATGCAGGTCATCCTTGGGAGGAGACTTGTAGTCAAGGAGCAATCGAATGCAAAAGGATCGACACCGGACACGGGGTTTAATGTAGAGTTATCAGATCTTTTTACTTGTTATTTCATGAATGCATGTGGGGTATAGTCGGGGTAGTTATAAAAGTAGGAGACTTTTAGATGGTTAGATATTCCTACATGTTGAACCCTAGTGTAGTCTATGGGGGGTTTTTCCCTCTATAAGAAGAATTGGTGATCGTACTGGGGAAGACCTCTAGGGTTTTTGGGGACATTGTTTTAGGTGATTTAATCAGTTTAATTACTTTTTCTGAGTTTATGTAAGTGTCTGTGTCTTTAAGGGATGTTGGTCTTCAATACCAGTATTCCCTGCCTGGTTTGATTGACTGTTGGTTTTCATTTTTGAGAAGTTACAGAGGTGTACGTGGCCTGTAGTAGGTCTGCAAGCGTACATATGCACCCTACCTTTGGACAGACTGTGTACATACGTTGGTTGTTGAAGTGTCAGTAGTGTGCCTGTGTTGAGAAGATGTTTTTTAAGGGAGAGGTAGTCATCCTCTTCCCTGTCAGAATTCATACTTCTCAGGTGTTTTCTTGATCTAGTCTTGGTCTCTGTTATGGCAATCTGTAGCCTAGGTCTAACCTCAACATAGCTTTCTTTTTATCAAAGATTTCTTTTGTTATATTTATTAGGGTTTTTAGACAACTTTGTGAGTCTGTTATGATCTGCCTGTTTGGTATTGTCAGTGACTCCCTGCGATCTGCGATGGGCCAGAAGTCATTTATTGGTCTTGACTTGTCGTCATTTTTCCCTTTTTTTTCTTTAGAAGAAAATAAAATAATTCATTTTCAAATTTCTTGTTTTGAAGCATAAAACAATAAATAAATTAAAAAAAATCATTTGTTTGTTTGGAAAAGTAGTTTAGGTTAGTTTCTTTATGCATCAAGGAAAAAAAAAGTTTTCTTAATTTCTTTATTTGAATACTTAGGACATTAAGTAGCTCGTAGTCGAGTGAAATTTTGTTTTAGGTTTTTCTTTTCAAAGATCTTAGAAAAGTAGTTACGAAAAGTTTGGTTAAAGAGTTTAAATTGACAAATATTTATTTGTGAAGAAGAAGTAATTTTTTTTTCAGTTTCATCTTATTCTCTTCTCTTTTGTCTCTTAAAAACATCACTGGTTTCACTTTCATTCCTTTTGACTGAAGACAACCACTAAAATTAACACTTAATTAAAAATCATTAGACTTTGTGTTTGTAGGGTCCATCAATTTAGTCTAGGCTAGAGCCTTGATTTAGGATTGGAGAGGAAACTCTTCAAGGCTACAAAAACAAACATAAGAGTCTATGTTAGGGAGTGCTTAAAATTCCAGTAATCGTGAAAGTTATCCGGGACCCCCCTCTAACACAGGGGCTAAACACAAGGTCGCGTGCGGAAAGGTAGCGGAGATAACCCCTCCAAAGCCAAACCGAGCGTAGTGGGGAACGCATATAGAGGGCTTATCTTGGGATTCTGTTGATCTCATTTGACATGGAGCTTCGTGGGTCTCGAATCCATTTGAGGTCCTTACTCTTCTTCCAGAACACTTTCTTTCAATACCCTTGATAGGTTTCGGGCTTGATACCCTGCTCATTGCAGTCCACCCGACTGTCGACTGTACCCGCCTGGTGATTGTTCGTGCGCTGACAACCTAGTTATATTTATTTTAGTGATTTACACAGGTGACTGTGGGGGTATACCATGGTACCTAGGGCACATATCAGGCGATGCTTTGCAGAGTATACCTGGAGGGTTCTTCCGTATTCGAGTTGCACTTGCACTGGTAAGTTTCTCTAGTGTTGGTTGGTGTAACTGTTCTTCCAACTAGCTAGTGATCTGCTTGTCTTATCTCATAGGGAATTTTTCTAGTGTGTACTGGTTATTGAACATTAATAGATAGCCCTAGTGTGTCTTTGATATTCTCACACAATGAAGGATCGGGAGCTCCTCCAGTCGCGAAGGCTTCTTGGCCTACCGCCGGTTAATCTGGATCCACCCCCGCCACCGCTAAGGCAAAGACTAGACCAGCAAGGGTCTTTCACTATTAAATTTGAACATTTTTGCGACGAACTAAAGACGAATTTTCATCGACATAGAGTCATTTTTGAGACCAAGATAATTTTTTTTTTTCGTTGGAATTAATTCATCGGTCTAGCGAGCACACATGGATCTTTGCCAGTCTAGTGACTAGAAAAAGAAGCCTATTCACAATAGGGAAATGTTCGGCTAGCGACGAATTTTAGTCGGTCAAACGACTAATATTAGTCGCAAGAGTGACCAAAACAACCTTGGAAAACTTAGTCAATAAACCACTATGAATCATTATAATGATGAATATTAGTCGCTAGAACGACCAAACCATCAGTTAAAAAGGTCAAAAGAAGGACGATCAGTTAGTCGCTAACTGACTTGCGACGAACAGGTTGGTCACTCTAGAGACTAATAGGTTGGTCGCTAAAGCGACCAACATGTTTATGTTTGCAACCAATTGGCTATACTAGTGATGAACAGGTTGGTCATTTGAGGTTGGTCAGAACTATCTTCAAATTTGACATGGAACTTCCAATATACCCATCACAAATTTCTTCCACCGAACCCGCATAATACTTAAGGATATCACAACACCCATCACGATACTTAAGGATGTTTGATGTCCCCACATAATACTTAAGGAGGGATTGATTATTGAATTTCCAAGTTGAGTTGATATCACAAATGTCATGCACTGACCCACCACCACAAATGTCATGCACTGACCTCGCATAGTGAGAAGTGAATGGGACCAACATTGAAATTTCTTCAGTATGTGCCTGTATGCATCGAAATTTGACATGGTTAGGCTAGACACATGCTTTGATGGTATGGAAGGGTTTCAAGACTCAAGGATGTATGATTTCTAATTATGCCCCCCCTCCCCCCTTCACATCACTCTCAATTTCTCCATACCCAATATGAAATAATAAAGAACATGTAAAATATTGCATATCTTCATCAAGCTCAACATCATCAATATCATCTTCATCATGAACATTGTCATTTCTTCAATACCCAATATATCTAGATTTAACAATTATAATTAAAAATGACACTAAGATTACATGAAAGAAAAAAAACATAAGAGATCTATAGTACAAATGACTCACCACATGTAGGAATATCATTGATCTTCTTCTTCATCTAACTCATCATATTCTATATCATCATATGGTATTTTAGAATAATCATTGAATGGATTGGCCATATCAACATCATCATCAGTACTGTCATAATTTTCCATAATATCATCATCAGATATAGCGTCATCGAGAACATTATCATCTACATCATATGGTCGATCAACTTTCTTGACTTCGTCATCTGACAATACATGGTCTACCTCCTCATGTTCTTCTGTATCACCTTATAGTTCTTGAATATCATCTTCTTCTGGTACATTATACTTTACAGGCCTTCCTCTTGGATCATATATAAAAAAAAATGACCAACCTGGTTTACCGAGAACCACACAATAGAATACCTGCTCACATTGGCTTGGAAGAACATAACTTTCTAGACCTAGTTCAAATGTCCTTGTATTAACCATGGTAAAACCATTGTCATGTTGAATAACAATTCTTTCAGGATCACGTTCATTTATCCATAAACGATACCATTTGACCTCAAATAGAATTATCTTGAAGGGTTTGAAGTCACACTCGATTATATCATCCAAATGCCCATAATATCTATTTTCTGTTAGTCTTGGATGTTTGTCACTTCTAGAAGAAACATTAGTGACTTGAAACACTGTAGTTATCCCTGGATCGATGGTTTTCTTCGTGTCATCCACCCTTTTGACGCGAAATTTTCGACCATTATACCACATAGCTTTGTGGTGCTTCAACTGCAATATTCCCGACAAGTACACAATAAATTAATAATTCATAAATGTATTTAAACATAATAAATATTAAAAAACAATACATTAACACTTTGTATAATAACAAAAAGTGTGGGTAAAATTTTATATGCTTACCTGTTTATCTTTTAAACCATATGCTAAATCAATCTCCCTCTGTGTAAGATTGTGATCTTCATTATGATGAACTCTTTTGATTAATGTAGCCACCCCTTCCCATGATAACCTACCATGATGTTGTTCACATTGTTCTATCCATAGCTTCATCCAATCAAGATTGTTAGCAATGTATAAATGTAGTGCATCCCACACTCAACCAGTTGCAATGAAAAAAATATAAATTAGTAAGAATAATGAATAATAATAATTGATGGAGGTATAATATAAATTGAAGAAATACAATATAAATAAAAATTAAATAATATAATACCTTTCACTTTCCTTATTTTACCATTCCCAACCAAGACCTCCACTTCAGATATTTTGACGTTATTGACACGCCAAATCCAATGCATATTAATTTTCCTCCCTAAATCAGGAAGATAATCGCTAATATACACTAACGTTTGATATATACCATATACCCCTCCACCATAGAACCCTTGGGCAGGTCCACACAATTCAATCTCCTCGACCTGGTGTATGAGGTAGTGTTCTTGCACATTGAAAAATGTTGGAGGTAGATACTTTTGCATTGCACACATTAAACGAGAAATTTCTCTCTTCCAATATTTTATATCTTCCTTATGGATTTGTTTAGATGAAAACCACCTACAAATGTTATGAGAACAAAATATGTTTCAACAAAGACAATATTGTATCCATGAATATTACAAGTAAAACACATGTCATCAAAAACTTCTACAACATTTTTATTACATATAAATAATAATATGTAATTCATCTGTCGTTATTTACCTCATGTATTTTCCAAGGTCGTATATAACTTGTTTTACGTTGTTGTCAAAGCTGTCGGGAAAAGATAGAGGTAGCAAATACTGTAACAAAACAATGGCACATTAATAAATTTCCAATTTCATATTAACAATATATTTACAAAATTTAAAAATATTACATCGATTCTTACCAATACATAACAAATATACAAAAGAAATTACCTTGATGAAGGTATGTCAGTCATGATTTTTTAACCCACCAAATTCACCTTTCTTTGTTAATATATTCTTGATGTTTGAAGCAAATCCTGTTGGAAATCTAATTTTTCGAATGAGCTCTTTTACAACATTGCTTTCATCTTCTTTAAATAACCATGGGAGGCTATTTCGATCGAATCCATTAGTCCTATTTAAGTCAATAATATTTAGCATTGCATGATTGGCTTCTTGAATGTCACTACAAATTTTAGAAATTTTTTCTTTGTCACGCCTTCCATCTAAGATTCTCCACAACATTTCTGTTATGTTCTTCCTGATATGCATTGTGTCGAAAAAATGAGTTATTTCTAGTTGCTCATAGTAGGGCAACCTACTGAATTGTTTGGGGAAACTTTTCATTCCACATGGAAGCAGATCAATGCCTTGACGACCAACTATATGTTACATAAATGAAATTAACACAACAATTATTAGATTATACACATTAGATATGAAAATTCAACACAATTAAAAAATGTAATATATTACATACGATGATGAATATTGACTTACATTGATGATTTGATCTGTTATATTCCAACTTCCATAGGTTTGGTGTCATTCTTTGTGGTTTTATCCCACTCTCCTCTTTACCATTGAAAACATGTTTATCGGTATTTTGATACCTATAGTTCTTAGGGAGAAAGTGCCTATATTCATCAAACACCTCCTTTCCTAAACTTCTTGAACTACGAGATCTCATCCTATGACCACAAACTGGACATGCAAATTTACCCTTTGTTTGCAAACCTAGAAGATACACATCAATGGCAGCATTAGTTATATAACAAGAAATTATTTAAGAAACAAACATTATAATATCATCAACGTCTAACTTATTTAAGTGCAATAGTGTGTTACATACCACAAAAATGTGTTAGTCCCCATGCATTGTGAATTGTCCATGTAAGAATCCCATGGAATTGAAATACTCTTTGACCTATTAGTCTAGAGATGTCATACATAGTGATGCCGTCCCATAACTTTAACAGCTCATCGACAAGAGGCTCAAGATATACATTCATATCTTTCACTTGGTACTTACCTAAATGGTTAAAAAATACACATAATTACTACAACTTGTATACATATATGAAATTGTGCAATGAACAAGACAAATGAAATGTTAAACATTAAAAAAACAATATCGTTATAAAAATATACCTGGAACAATCATTTCCAACATTGTGCTCTCTCTCTTTATTGACATCCAAGGAGGAAGGTTATTGTTTATAACAAAAACAGGCCACACCGAGTAGATAGACCTGAGCTCACCAAATGGATTTACACCATTAGCTGCCAATGAAATCCTAACATTATGAGGTTCTTCTTTAAAAATTGGCCATCTTTCTTTGATATTTTTATATAAAGAGCCATCTGCAGGCATTCGAAGAACATCATCTTCACTTCTATTCTATGCATGGTAATCCATAAATTGTGTTATGTTCCAACATCTAAATAGTCGTTGCAGGTGTGGAATTATGGGAATATAATGAAGAACCTTGTGAGGAACCTTTTTTGTTAATTGATCAGTTCGATATCTACTGATTTGGCATTGTGGGCAATTCGATTCAGATGCATATTGTCCATAATATATTATGTGATCATTGGGGCATGCATCAATAGCCTGATATTCCATTCCAATTTCTTTTAGAATGGCAGATAATTCTCGGTATGTACGAGGTAACTTATTTGGTGATGGTAAGAAATA
>ML793642.1:119837-134914 GCA_009831015.1 Picea engelmannii | reverse complement strand
CTAACCTCCCTAACCATAACTCATGTAAGAACTTAACTATTAATATCTACCCTTTATTATATTTATAACCCATAACACCTCATCTAGTTTATAATTCATTTAACTTTTAATAGTTATAACCCATTATTTCCAAATACCTGTAATGTATTCATCACTTAAATACTAAAACCCTAGCATATATAACCCCTAAGAATTATCCCCTATAACCCCTAAATATGTGTATGTATTACCATTAACACTTAACACATATATCTTTTATCCATAATTAGCGCCTATAACCTCTTCCTCTAAACCCTTAGAAGGAGAGAAAATTAACCATAAAATACTTCAATAGCACCAAATTACTAAATCACAAAAAAAAAATTAAGTACTGACCTTCAAAATATCAGCTATGTAGAGTCTGATCAATTCAATGTTTCTCTTCTTGAAAGAGAATTGAAATCAAGATTTCATAAAAACCAGAACACCATTGCATCAGAACACCCGAATGATTTTCGCAACTGTAGAAAATGATTGTCGTAACTATAGAAAATTTGTCGTAACTGAGATATATATATGATTGATTTGCCGCAAATGACCGTTTGATTCCCACACGTTCCCTTCTTGGTCGCTAGAGCGACTAAATGGTGGTTAGTCACTAGAGTGACCAAGATTCGTCGTTAAAATGACCAACCTGGAATGTTGGTCACTAGAGCAACCAACATTTCGACCCCGGAAAAAAAGGTATATTTAGTACAAAAAATGAAAAAAAATTACGACGAAATTCTAAACCGTCATAATATTTCATCGTAATTTGTGCCCAATGTAGTAGTTTTTTGAGGCGACCGGGTCACAGGAAACTATGTCTAACCCATCTCCGAGAAGAGAACATTTGATTCTGAAGGAACCAACCCTTTTTGACCTTGGAGCAGAAGATCTTGGTCCGTTTAACCCTCCGATCACTGATCTACCAAGGCCCATCTCGTACAGTTTGAACCTTATGAGAATCAGGGAGGGTCACATGCAGTGATGGAAACAAATGTTGCCACTTCTTCAGGGAATTCTCATATCCCCTCTACAACTATCACTACAGGGGGTGTTCTGCCTCCTAACCAACTATCGTTAGTCCGGACCACTATGGTGTCGACCACCTCTACTTCGAGAAATGGTCTAATTCGGTCTATGGTAGTGATCACTACTCCTTTCACCCAGAGTGCGACGGGCCCTCCATTCTCATACGGGATGCCTGGCTTTGATACGAACTCTGCCCTTCCCTAATCCACTCTATAGACTTTAGGTCTAGGGGCAGGGAGCTCGAACGCTCCTTTGCAAGGATCCATTGGGGGCACTTCAGCTCCTTATAACGCTTTCCCTTACGGAGGGGGTCATATACCTCCTTCGTCCCCTTCGCTTGGCGGCACTCACTAGCACTCCGCCAGGACAACCGTAAACTTTAGCTCATTTGGAGCAGGTAGTCGAGGAATTCCTTCTTATAACATGTCGGTAGGTTCAACATCGTTCTCTTTGTTTGGAATGTTTGGTAACAATGCCTTCTCATCACCTGTCGTCTCGGCCAAGGGAAACCCCGGTTACGGACAACAAAATCCTATGCAGGGTACTATTCCTACACAGGGGGAAAACCCAGGAATTCCTTCCTCATAAGGACCTTGGAATCCCTGGAAGGGATTAGTTACCTCGTCAGGGATGTCGAATGGGGGAAACCCCTTCCATAGCCAATGGAACCCCGGGCAAGGCTCAGGATCTATGCCCGTCAGATCGACAGGGGGCAACCCTTTCCAGAATCCTTGGAATTCAACGCAAGCCCAACCCTCCACTTCCTACTATGCGAGTCATCCAATGACATCTCAACAAAAGAAGAACCCATACATTGGTCATGACCATGGTTTTTACCAGAAACTTGGCCAGGAACCTAACTTTTCCTGGCAACGTGGTGCTAGCCAAACTCCAGGCTCCTTTTTCCCTGGTTATAACCAACAACCCAAAATTCCATTTCTAGCAACTTTTCATTTTCCAGACTTGTCAAGGTTACTAAATGACCCCATCTGTCACAATCCACGTTGGCCTCCTATGCCGACCAAGTTTCCTTCGGACATTACAAAGTTCGAGGCTAAGCCTAATAAAGATCCAGGAGATCATGTGACTACCGTCCATCTTTGGTGATCATCCAACTCATTGAGAGACGACTCTGTCCAGTTTCATTTGTTTCAACGCACTCTCATAAGGAGTGTTGCGAAATGGTACATTGAGATCGACCGCTTGAGATATTCTTCCTTCGGTGAATTGGATATGGTTTTCTTAAACCATTTTCAATTACATGTGAGATATGACACCGACACTAAATTGCTGGCCAACTTTGAGCAGACAAAGGCAGACCATATCTCAGATCACATCCGAGAGTGGAGATGCTGAAAGAGTTTGATAAAAGTACCAGTCCCACCAACATTCTTGCTTGAGTGGTTCCTTATGTCTTTGGTACCTCAGTTATCCAAAGACGTCGCAACGTCGGGGGTCTTTCCAGAAAAAGAAGCGATTATGAGAGCTCAACAACTAGAGGTGATTTACTCTCAGTTTAGTTTACTTTATGAATTTTTTCCCAACGCACCATGGTCAATACTTGACAAGGCTAGACAAAGATCTGGACTGCATGTCAATGGTATTGTTGGTTCAGCGCAAACAAAGCCCATTGATCAGCTATCAAATCAATTGCAGCAATTATCAATACAGCAGATAGCAGATAGCCATACCACTGTTTTAGCTTCTTCCCCTACCCAAACATCGGATGTACATAGTGTGCAATCGCTGAACCTGAAGGCCACCCAGTAGCCTGACAGAAAGAAGAAACAACGAAAGAAGGGTAAGGGGGATAAGAAACCCACCAATAATGTTGGTGGGGGAACCACAAAGAGAAAAAAGTCGAAGTATCCATGTAATATTTGCACGGAAGACCATCCGATTCACTTGTGCAATCGTCTTGTGGAGGCCCATAAGTTATTGGCACAACAACAACCTACCATGTTAACGAACCCATTTCCTCATGGGAAAAATTTGACTCAAGCCTCTTTTAGCGTGGATGGGGGAAGTCAGGGACTTCCTCCAGCTTCTAGTAATCCTTCATCCGTGAATGTGTATATAATGAAAGGTGATGCCTATATATCAACTAGAGCACATGACTACAAAATGCCAAACACCTCTGAGAAGGGTAAAGAAGCCAAAAACCCATCTCTTCCTCTCCAAATTGAGAAGACGTTGGGCGAAACAATGACACGCATCCCTAAAGGTGCGTTCAAAAAATCTTCCCACAACCCAAACGCAAGGGTCACCCAGAACTACTCTGTGGTGGAGGATTTGTCTCAAACCCCTTGTGCCATGTCCACTTTGGAGGTCCTCCAGAGCTGCCCTTCCCAGAGAAAGGCTCTGTTAGATGCCTTAGGATCTATTGAGACTTTTAATCTGGGAATGATCATGCTTGATATGACTGAATTAAAACCTCATCTCCCCTACCATGTGGCGTTTCAGATAGTAGTGGCTTACACCACTAAAACTTTTACCCGAAATATTTTCCGCACAGTGGTTGATGAGGGTGCCTCAACATGCGTGATGTTGTTGGCATGTTGGAAGGCCATAGGTCAACCCATTTTGTCTCTGTCACCTACTCTTCTTACCACTTTCGATGGTTGTTCATTCCGACCACATGGAATCATCCCCTCTTTCCCCGTGCAGGTAGGGAGGGAAGACCGTGTACATCAAGGTTGAAGTGGTCGATGTGTCTCTCGACTACAATATCTTGTTAAGAAGGAGTTGGACCTATGCTATGCAAGCAGTGGTCGCTATAGTTTTTCTAGTCTTGTTGTTTCCACATGAGGGTCAGATCATGTCCATTGATCAGTTGTCCTTCTCCCATCCTGACCCTTCATCATTGACATCCATGGTCTCGATGATTGATAACCCTCATCCTGGTGTTGTCAACGTAGAGGTTATTTTTTGCCCACCTTTGATCGGTACTTTCTATTACCCGCCTCCAACCGACAATGTTAATTACATATCAGTTGTCCTTCTCCCATCCTGACCCTTCATCGATGACATCCATGGTCTCGATGATTGATAACCCTCATCCTGGTGTTGTCAACGTAGAGGTTGGTTTTTGCCCACCTTTGATGGGTACTTTCTATTACCCGCCTCCAACCGACAATGTTAATTACATATCGGTTGTCCTTGACCATCCTAGGGTTAAACATTTTCAAATCTCGTCGTTTCGCATGAATTACTTTCACGATCTATGGACTCTTCCTTCCTCATCAGCCATGATGGAAGGGACAGGGCACCGTGGCATGGCCATGCCTTTGTCTGTGACAAAAGTTGCGTACTCTAGAGTCCAGCAAGCTTCCGCTGACTATGATCCGACTCTTTCACAAGAGTTAGATCCAATTCTCGAGCCTATTTGGGATCAAGGTTCCCTCGCTGATATTGATTCTTTAGACTTGTTATTTCCCTCAGACGAGGAGATTATTGAGGCAATGACTAGTCTGGACAGACCCTAGGATGATCTCCATCACAGATCTTATTTCCTCCTAGAGTTAAGAAGAATTGAAATAGGTGAATTCACTTTGACTATGACTGGAGATAGGTCTTGTCCTATCAATCCTTTGGCTATGCATGTAGTTTACGCTGAGGGAAATATGGAAACCATCACTAAAATGATACCTATTGATATATTCCAAACCCCTGGCGTCGTGGAGAATGTCTTCATCGGAAACGGATTGCTCCCCCGAGGAGATTCAAATATACACGAATTTATTTAAAGAATTTTGCGACATGTTTGCCTAGTGTTATGAGGAAATGCCAGGCATAGATCCAAGAATCGCCGAACATGAAATCATGACAAATCTTGATGCTAAGTCGGTCCGGAAAAATCTTCTTCTAGTTAATCCCAAGAAAGCAGCATATATTAAGGCTAAAGTAGAGAAACTTCTCAAATCATGCTTTATCTACCCCATCCAATTGACTCAATGGGTGTCAAATCCCATTCTAGTCGAAAAAAAATAGGGTATGATTCACGTATGTACAAACTTCCATGATTTGAACAAGGCTTGTCCAAAGGATAATTTCCCCAAACCATTTATTCACCAGATAGTCAATGAATCCGCAGGTTGTGAGGCCTTTTATTTCATGGATGGTTTTTTGGGATACAATCAGGTATAGATCAAACCCAAAGACCAGCACAAAACTGCTTTCATTTGTCCGTGGGGTACATTCGCTTATCGGAAGATGCCTTTTGGTCTGAAAAATGCTGGAGCTACTTTTCAATGGGCCATGTCTTTTTCTTTCCACAATCTCAAACACATATTTGAGGCTTATCTTGATGATTTAAGATCATGATCTCATAAGAGAGTTGATCATCCCACACACCTCCGACTTATCTTTGAGCGATGTCGCTACTATCGGATCCGCTTGAATCCAAACAAGTGCAGTTTTTGTGTGACGTCGGCTCGTCTACTAGGTTTCATAGTTTCGACAATAGGGATCATGGTCGATCCTCTGAAGGTTGAGGCGATATTTCAGTTTCCTCCCCCGTGCACACTCTCTCAGCTTCAGAGTTTACAGGGAAAAGAAAAACATTTACGGCATTTCATCGCAAACTATGTCGAGATCACAAAGGGCTTCATGAGTTTACTAAAGAAGGACATTCCTTTTCATTGGGATGAAGTTGCTCAATGCTCTTTCAAAGCATTGAAACGCACCCTCACGTCTGCCCCTTTGCTTCGGCCACCCAATTATAGTAAAGATTTCTTATTATACTTGGTTACGGTAGAGTTGACCATCGGTATGGTCTTGGTTTAGGAGGATGATTTACTTGAATAATACGCGATTTATTACCTGAGCCAAGGCCTGGGTGGACCGGAATTCAATTATTCCCACATTGAAAAACTTGCATTGGCAGCAGTTCATGCTGTCCAACGGTTTCATCATTACATTTTGTTTCGCAAGACCACCATCATTGTCGTTGTGAATCTATTTCAATACGTGTTGACATGACGTGTAATTGGCAGCAAGATTAGTAGATGGATAGTTATCCTCCATAAATTTGACTTGAATTTTGTTTCGGCGAAATCCAAAAAGTCGTTGGTCTTTGCAGAACTCATCTCGAAACTTTTTGTCCAGTCAAGTGATGTTATACCCGAAGAGTCGCCTATTAAAGGAGACATGTTTTTGATCTCGTCTTTGGACCCTTGGTATGGAGATATACTAGTCTATCTCCAGACTTTGAAGTGCCCCACCTCTTCTTCTCATGATGAGTGTCATCGTATATGCCATCAGGCCAAGAACTATCTCATACTCGAGGACACTTTGTATCATCGAGGTGTAGATTGCATCCTTCGTCGATGTCTCAATCATGAAGAAGAGAAAATCGTGCTTAACGATTGCCACACTGGAGCATGTGGTGGTCATCTGTCTAGGTTGGCAACAACCCAAAAGATTCTATGAGTCGGTTACTTTTGGCCGACATTAATCAAAGATTGTGTTGAATCGGTCAAGAAGTGCCACCCGTGTCAGATCTTCTCATGGAAGATGAGGGCACACCCCACTCCCTTGTTTCCCATCATAACAGTTGGTCCTTTCACCAAGTGGGGGATTGATTACACTACATGCAACCCTCCTTCAGCAAGGGGGCACATTATATCATCGTAGCAGTAGATTACTTCATGAAGTGGGTAGAAGATATGCCAACATTCAAAGATGATGGCAAGACTACAACTCTCTTTTTGTTCAACCAGATAATAACAAGGTTCGGCATCCCGAGAGAGATTGGCGCTAACCATGGCAGTCACTTTCAGAATAAAATGATGTCCGAGTTAACGTCAAAGCTTGGGTTGAGGCAAGAACATTTATCACCCTACTACCCACAAGTGAATGGTTAGGTGGAAGATGTGAATAAATATCTTAAGACTATTCTACAACGAACAATCAATTCATCCAAGTCAAATTGGCATTTGATGTTATACTTGGAATTATGGGCCTACCAAACGTCTATTAAGACTGCAACCGGTTTCTCACATTTTCAAATCCTTTACGGGATGGAAGCAGTCTTGCCTATAGAGTGCCAGATCCTGTTTCTAAAGTTGGTAGTACAGTTACTGCTAGACACTTCACCACTTGAAGAGCATTTATTATATCTTGAGCAGCGTCGAGATGCAACCTTGGCTAATGAGGCTCACAAACAAAAATTCAAGTGTCAATATGATCGGTTCGTCCATCCTTAGATTTTTTCTGAAGGTGACCTTGTTCTGGTCTACGACCAAGATAAGGACCCCCTAGGGGCAGGCAAGTTCAAACCCATGTGGTTCAGACCTTTCATCGTGAAGGAGGTACTAAAGAAGGGTGCTTATAATCTGGTTGATTTTGAGGGAAATGCTTTGGTTGAGCCTAGAAATGGGCTTTACCTCAAGAAGTATTACTCATATGTGGGTCACCTCGAGTGACTTCTTGTACATATGTATAGTTCTTGTACATTATTCTTTTAGTTTTTGTCTTTTTGGTTTGATGGACGTGTCATTTTTGATATCATATTTTTCATTGTGGCAGATGTCAAGTGAATCAGAGGTGTTTGTTGGTTTTGCGGACGACGCTAGCTGACACACTCGAAGGCTTGCTTCCGCAGCTTGGGTAATTTTCACACTTCAGGGCTAGTTACTATCTTCAGGAGGTATCTGTTTAGGTGACGCCACAAACAATGTTTTTGAATACAGCTCAGTTCTAGAGTTACTTCGTGACGCTCCATCACATGATATCTCTCACCTTCAGGTCTACTTAGACGCTCAGCTGGTTGTGTCCCAGTTAAATAAAATTTACCGTGTTCACGATCAGACTCTACACCGAAGATTCCTTAGGGTACGTCTATTAGAATGAATCTTTGATTACATTACATATATCCATGTTTCTAGGAGATTGAATCAAATCACAGATACTCTAGTTAATCATGTATTAAATTGGCATTTTGCACACATGTAAGAAAAGCACACACATGCACATGTAAATACATTTGTAAATAAATATAATCCATAAGACATAAAAACACATATATATATCAAAAGTATCAAAGTACATGGGTGGGCGCAAGTGCCTCAAAAAATATAAGTCCAGTAAGAGTCATGGGGATTATGCCCTAAAAAATATACAAAAGGTGCCCTCGACATGTAAGTAGTCCATCCTAGATAAGGGTGGAGCCTGTTGGCCCTACCATAGTGAACAATGGTGTTTTCCAAATGTTGTAATAGCTGGACCCAAGACCACGGCACCCCAACTACATGAGGTTGCATCGATGGTGGCAGATCATCGATCTCTGCCATTAGGACTGTGCGAGTGAGCGCAGTAAGTTTCTATTCCACCTGTCTCAAAACTCTCTTAGCCTCTCTGGCTGGAGGTCCCCCTACTGCTGCTAGTCTGTCGACAGCGGTTGGTCCTTCCTCTGGTCAAGGATGCTACCTAGTCCTCACAAAGTCTGATGGATGCATTGGTTTTACATATGTACATAAAAGATACATAGTTGTCAGTTACTCTGGTACACATAAAAAAAATGATATATATAAAAAGAAATAAAAATTAAATAAATTTGAAAAAAAACACACCTAGCTCTCCTCATTCCACTCCAGGAGGTACGGGCACATCAGGATCCATGGAGAATTCGATCCCGACATAGGGGTAGTCCTCTATAGCCAGAATCTACTGAGACCACCAGTCAAAAAATTTATCATCGAAGGCCTCAATGGCCCTCCCTCCCCCCTGTCACAGAAACAACACGACCCATCTACATAATGCTGGGGACGAGGCCAAGTTCCCTCGTACTGTCTCTCAAGGACTGAGACTAGGTACCCTCTCAAAGAAGAAAGAGAATAAAATGGTGTCAAACCCAAAGTTTCTATGTTCCCACACTCGACACTCTGTCAGTTGTCTCTTCGTGCATGTTAGCATGGTTGTGCTCCAGTCAAAAATTCGAGCATTTAAGCACTGAACCGCACAATGCATGTGCGCCTGGGATGCCTGATGTAAGGCCGTGGATCTAGTGATCCCCCCAATAAGTAAAACTATCACTTTCAGTGATAGGTTGGAAATCTTGTGGATTGGCACCTGAGAACCCACTTTATCTGTGCCCGCCTCGCAGTGTAGCCTAATTAACTCGTCTATCTTATGAGGCCTGGGGGGGAAAGTACGAAGGTTGACTGGCTCCCCTCTCCTTGAGAGGATAGTCAAAAAATAAATTTCCTCAGTCATTGGAGTCAACGACTTCCCCTCGAGCATAAATTCCTCTGCATCCGGGTGCCAGTAATCTACCAAGGCATTCATCAGCATGGGTTGTGCCCTCATAAATGGACACTAGAAGAACTTCAAAAAACCACATTGAGATAAGACAACGACAACAGTAGGGTATTTTGAGACCAAACAATCAATGTCCTCATGCTCCCTCTCTCTCCAATGAACATACATCCTGCAATTGACAAAGTTCAAAGGGGAGTTAACTCTCATTTTTTCATTTTTTTCACATGTTGGAGGGTATATGCGGGTTGTATTGGACACAGTCACGTATGTCTGTGGGTAGTTTTTTTTTCTACACACGGGCATACACGGACTGTCCTAAGACATTTCGCGTATATGTAGGGTCGACCCTTTTTAGAGGTGTGCACCCCCCAAAAAAACAAATTAATTGCAAAAAGGAAGAATGGAAATATAGTTGGGGCTAGTTTGTACTTACTTGGTCCAAGCGGAAGTTCATTTCATCCATTGAAGCTCCCAAAATCAACTCTTCTGGCAAAGAGGTATTTTTGGCTTCTTAGTCAATTTGTCAAAATACAATGGTGATAATGAGCTGCCAGCTTCTATTTATAGATTTTTTGGCCCTTTTTGTCATTTTTTGGACCCTTTTGTCATTTTTTCTCCCTTGAAAATTGTTTAGTATGGTTCATGATTTTCTTATGGAATGTTATGATAAGTGTTACTTTGGGTATTGGGAAACTATTTGGAGACTTGGGTCATTTTAAAGGTCCTTTGGTAAAAAGTCATTTTTCCAACTTGTTGCATCTAAGCTAGGATTCCACCTCCACTTTCTGCATCTCGTTGTCTTTTTCACTTTGCCATAGGATCGGCCCCACCAATTTGTGACACGAAACCATCATTACTTCTTTATAAGTGTTGTAATTTAGTGGTAGAGCCTTCCTTTACATGGATTCCCTAGTTAGATCCTCATTACTTATGGCATCCATGCCATCGTTAATCTTGGCATTGACTATGGACTCCTTGTTAATCTTGTTAATATTGTCCTATTTACGAGTTTGAGCCTCATTTTCATGATTCATCATCACTCTTAACCTCACCCTCGGAATTCCCAAACAAAGACGGGTCTTTTTCTAAGCTCTTTTCAAACCCTCTAAACATGAAAAGATTGTCAAGCAATCTTGTTGCCCTTCACACTCGCCAAACTAAAATTTGAAGGCACGTCTGTTCGGTGGTAGTTTACCCCTTTTTCAGCCTGGATGGTCAATTGTACGAACAAAGGTATACTCTAGGAGCTTCGATTCGCTAGAAGAGTATTCTCAGGTATTATTTTACCCCTTTTTCAAGCCTGAGGAACTAAGTTTGTGAAAAAAGGAACCCCCACAGAGTCCATAGTTAAGTTCTTTTCAAACTCCTTAAAAATGAAAAGATTGTCGAGTGATATTGTCTTTGTCACACTCGTTAAAATGGTTTTGAATAGATGTATTTTCGGTGCTAGTTTACCCACTTTTCGAACCGACTAGACTACCTTCGAAAAAGGTAGCCCAGTGGAGTCTCCTTTTACACTTTTTTCAGACTCTCTAAATATGAAAAAATGTTGAGCTTACCTTCTTTGGGCTCATTAAAATTACATCGAAGGACGTTATCATTGTGTCCTATTAATTTCATTTGAATATCTGTGTCTTTGGCCTAATGCTCACTCCATGTTGCTCTCAACTGAACCATCTAAAGCATGCCTTATAACGCAAGCCTTGTAGCACTTTGCCTTTGCGTCTTGACACCTTGACCCATGAAGGAATTTTCCCAAGTGTCCTTTTCCTGTGACACTTGTTCCTCCTTTGTAATGTAGCATTCTTTTATTATTTTTCAAGATTTCCATAATTATTGAAAAAGACAAAAAAAAAATCAAAAATACCCCAAAAAGAGGAAGGGAAAAGTATTTTCTTTTGTTGGTAGCACAATGAGTCTCCCTTGGACAAAGAACATATTTTTGTTTGTTCTTCAAGCTCTGGGATTTAATATGACCTCAGGAAGTTGTTCTTGCTACATAGAGTTGTGTCCTCCTCTGTTTGGTTATCCTGCCAAACATATGGAGAGTTTGCATTGCCTCCTGCATCATAAAATTATGTCAATACCATGTTGCCTAAGTCTCATCATTTGTCATGCTTTTTTCCAAGGGAAGTTTTACTAAATATGAATCAGCTATTTTTCAATTTGTCTCTTGTTCCCATGCTCAGCCATCCTAAAAAATCCAATCAAAGTCCTTGTTCAAAAATCCATGAAGTTCTCTTCCTGATTACCGAGATCCTCTTGCTTGTTCCCGACGAGTCATCGAAGACCTCTGGGTAGTGAAGTTGTACACTCATATTACACTCCTACCTTATTTTTGAAGATATTGAAGTTGTTGCTCGAGCTCCGAAGGCCTCATCTCCAACCATCAGACATCATTGGCTTCTTGAAGATAGATACTATACATGTATATCTTTTGTTTTTTGAGATGTAGATCCGATGTGTATTGCTCGTGGCTGCACTTTATATAGTTATGTGACATGGATCTGCAGTGTATTTGATTGGCAACCATGATTTTATTTTCATCCCGAGCATGGGTATGCCCACCTCGATGAGACAAATTGTTATTTTTGCAGATGGCACCTCCTGAACTCTGGTCCCTAGGCTCACTCACTTCACACGTTGATGAAGATTTGTAATGTATTTCATCCATAAGATGCTCTTATGACCTCACACATTAGGGGGCATCTGTTATAACCCTAAATTGCACCATACCTGCATACCTGGCATCAGGCCATCTTACTTGCTATCTTTGCCAAGCCATCATTGAACAACTCTTCTAAAAAACCATGCTTTTAAATATGTATGCTAGCTACACCACTACAACACGCGTACACACTCTAGCTGCACCACTATTTCCCGCGTACACACACTAGCTGCACCATTACAACCCGCGTATACTCACAAAAATGTGTGAAAAAAAAAATTGCAAAGGGATACAGGCGTTTGGGATGTTACCTAACCATTTGATTGCCCATAGCTAGTCACCCAACTATTACTATATCTTTTGGCCTATAAAATAAGGGGTTGGGGTCCCATTCTAGGAGGAATCACAAGAGCAAAGAAACTCTGCCCATTTTAGTATTCCCCCTTTGCCCCAATATTTTGTAGCCAGAATTCCCTTTTCCTCTATTGTAAATCCTTTCCATTTCCCTAGAGAGGACTGCAAAGGAGAAGGATATGTGGAAGCAGTTGGTGCATGGTGAAGAGGAGCTCGAACCAGTTTCGAGGAGTAGTCGTAGATCTCATTGTAAGTAAACTTTGTGATTTTAATAAAAGGAATACTTTTTCTATCCCGACATATGTTGTGTCTAATCTTCATATTTGATTTATGTTTTATTAGGACATATAACCCACTAATTCATATATGAAATGCATGTTCGTAGTTCTTTTTTTGTCTGTATATGAATGCAGGTCAAACTTGGGAGGAGACTTGTAGTCAAGGAGCAATTGAATGCAAAAGGATCGACACCGGACACAAGGTTTAAGGTAGAGTTACCGGATCTTTTTACTTGTTATTTCATGCATGCATGTGGGTTATAGTCGAGGTAGTTATAAAAGTAGGAGACTTTTAGACGGTTAGATATTCCTACATGTTGAACCCTAGTGTATTCCATAGGGGGGTTTTCCCGCTATAAGAAACCTGCAAAATTTGCAAAAAGTAGAATCAATATAACTAATTTTTAGTTGGCATCAAGTATAAATGGAATACCATATTGTTTCCCAGAGGCCAAAAATCCTGATATACTTCATCTACAAGAGGATGTGGAGAAATCATAATAAGTTTAAGACAACTTTTTTTTTTGTAAATAAAAAAGTGATATTTCCTCAAAAAACAGTTGTCACTGTACATATCAGTTCAAGATCACCTGCCTGCCACATGTCCTACCAAACTAGTGGAAACCGAAATAGGTGGCATCACTTTGTTCTTGTAGCCAAAAGTAGAATACACCACTTACTTCGCCGAACATTTGGAAACTAGAGAAAGTGGTAATAGAGTGTTGTGTGATCTAAAAATGAAGAAGACTTGAAAAACTTGAAAATTATTGCAAGTGAATGTTATGTGTTTAAAGAAAATGGATCAGTTTGCAACACATAGATTAAAGGATTACTTATGCAAATTACACATAGACAGTAGCATAATCATTGAACATAAACACATAAGCACAACAATTGATAAAGGAGTTCACCCCTCTTATGGGCTACATCTCCTGGTCCAGCTTCCAATGGATCATTATTATTAATTGCTCAAAAATTACTCAAAAAAATGTCTTACAATTCTCAAACTGACAAAATAACTGCTCCAATGGCTTCAGAGCATTCCAAAACCCCTGTCTGGGCTCTTTCGGCACCTCAATCGGTCAAAAAATGAAGAAGTTATGCCTCCTGGAAGTCCCCTTCTTCAAGCTTGTTGTCTCTGCATCTACAAAACGCACCCTTCTTGATTGAACCTGGCTCACATGCATTTTAAAGCGTGAAAACCTAGCACCAAGTGCAACCGCGCCAATGATGCAAACTGTAGAACAGTTAACGGCGCGCCAGCCCCTAACCGCCTAGGCACCTGGTCTTATGGCGCATGTGACCGTATGCTTGGCAAATAATTGGTTCAGTCGTTGCAACGGGTGTAACCTCCCACACTCTGGATCAGGGTCATATGTTAATAGAAAAAACCGTGGCTTATACCAATCCCTGCACACCAACAACCACGCGCGTATATATTAATATGGTCATACAAAAACTTTGGGTTATGTTTTTATAAATCCGCACCATATATTTTAATACACAGTTATATGTTGTATAATGGAACCACGGGTCAGGGCTTAGCCCCGTCCCGACCCCCCTTTCCATTTAAAAAACAATCAAAACTTAAATACATATGTGTTGACATACATAACAAGCAATAACTTGTGGCCCATTGGTCGGGCGATCGTGCGAACCCTGCGGACTCCACCATATATTTTACATAACAATATAAACCAAATAATGAGTGACATGTGGCACCCACAGATTGGGCCACGTGTCCTCACACCATTTTCCACCAAACGGACATGTGTCAACTCCTGATTCATCAACAACCAACCAATCAACATCTTCCATGTCACCACTGCACGGTCGTACGGTCCTGCCACGTCAGACCATACGGACTGTACGGACTAGTACAGTCAACATCAAATTTTTTTGCTTGTTTGGCTTGACGAACAGATTGCGATATCTTCTCCATACGGAGTCCATTTGACAAAGTAAATATACCGCCGGAATTAGGAAGACGATATGGACGCAATGGCACTGTTTTCGTCGCATTCCGAGCACTTTGAAATTTGAGCAAAATTTGATCCCCTGATCACACCTCCCCATTGGGAAGCTTTTGGACCTCCAAAAGACTATCTCAGTCTATGTGAAGATGAGGGTAAAGTTCCCTCACCCTTCCAACCTCAATCCACTTGGCCTTGCTTGGATTCGTCCCTTTAAGACCAACTCGCAAATACTCCACAGTTCCTCATTTTGAAGTTCGCATCCTCCTGTCAAGGATGGTGTCTTCCTGCAGTTCTGTTAGATACTTTGGAGAAAAATAATCTATGGAAGGAATTTCAACATGCTCTCCTTGATCATCAATCAATGGAGGCTCATACAACTTCAAATTCTCAACATTAACAACTGCATACATCTGCATATAAGGAGGCAAATCTAAACTAAAAGCATTGTTACCAATCTTGTCAACAATCTTGAAAGGACCATATCGAATC
>ML793642.1:98835-109447 GCA_009831015.1 Picea engelmannii | reverse complement strand
CTTCCTACTAGAAGTGTATATCAGCAAAATTTCCCCTCTCAAAGTGGAAATAAACCTTTTAAGACAGTCCCATCAAAGACCGATAACCTAAAGAAGGAACCCTTAAAATGATGGGGTTGTGGAGAATATCATCGATTGAGGGACTACCCACACAGACAACAGAGCGGTAAGAGAGTCTACAATATCCAATAAGCTACCACCATCAATGATGTGGCTAGTAGCATGCCACGAATCTTTGCAGCCTTGGACAATAATCAAGTCGACCACCAAGCTTCAGTAGTGGAGTTGGAAGGTATGATCGCCAACCATATAGTTTCTATTTTAATTGACCCAGGTTCTAATTTGATTTATGTGGCCCCTTAGACTATTGATAAGTGTAAAATACAACCAATTAGACATGTTAAACCGTGGTTGGTGCAATTAGCCACTGGGACCAAAAGAAAGGTGGAAAAGGCCATACCAGCCTATCAATTCATCATGGGTGGATTGCCCACCCGAGCGACCCTTAACATACTTCTCCTGGGATCTTATGACTTGTTGAGTGGTATGGATTGGTTGGCTACTTATAAAACTAAATTAGACTGTTATCATAAAACTTTAGAATGTGTAAATGAAGAAGGGAGAAATACAACCCTCCAAGGGATTCAAAATCATGTCTCAGTGAGGCAAATATGAACCCTTCAAATGAAAAAGTATTGCAGAAAGGGGTGTTCCTTATATGCCATATAGGTATTGGAATATGTTGAGGATGAAAAACCAAACCTAGAGGACCATCCCATATTAAGAGAATACAAGGACATGTTCCCAGAAGAGGTACCAGGTCTACCTCCAAGAAGTGATATTGACTTCTCGATAGAACTTACACCAGGAGCGGTGCCAACATCTAGAACACCATATAGGATGAACACACCAAAGCTGGTTGAGATCAAGATACAGCTAAAGGATATGATGGACAAAGGTTACATCTGAACCAATGTATCTCTATGGGGAGCGCCCGTCTTGTTTGTGAAAAAGAAATATGGCACACTCCGACTATGCATAGATTATAGACAACTTAATATGACAACCATGAAGAACAAGTAACCCTTACCAAGAATCGATGACCTATTTGACCAATTGGGAGGTGCTTCCATCTTCTCAAATATTGAATTAAGGTCTGGATACCACCAAGTCTGGATTAAGGATTAAGACATTCACAAAACAACCTTCAGAATGTGGTATGGTCACTACAAATTCGTGGTGGTGCCATTTGGGTTAACCAATGCCCCCGCCACATTTATGTGATTGATGAATAATGTACTCAACAAAATTTTGGACAAATTTGTATTGGTTTTCATTGATGATATCCTAATATACTCCAAGAATAGGGAGGAGCACAAACAACATCTTAGACTTGTACTTCAAGTACTAAGAGAGCATCAGCTCTATGCTAAGTTTAGAAAAGGCAACTTCTTTCAGAAGAAAGTCCATTACCTAGGCCATGTCATTTCTAAGGAAGGGGTGGTAGTGGACCCCGATAAGATTAGATATATTATGGAATGGCCTACCCCAAAGGATGTATTAGACATCAGATACTTCATGGGCTTAGCAGGATACTTTAGAATGTTCATAAAAGGGTTTTCCAAGATTGGTTATCCAATCACTACCCTTCAGAAAAAGGGGATCAAATTCATTTGGACCTCAAAATGTGAAGAAATATTTCAGGAACTGAAATGCCTCCTGACCCATGCAGTCGTGTTGAATATTGCAGACCCGGATAATGATTTCCTCGTGTGTACAAATGCCTATAAGGAAGGACTCGGAGGAGTACTTATGCAAGAGGGACGTGTAATTTTCTACGCGTCCCAGAAGTTAAATGAGCATGAGATAAATTATGTGACCCATGACCTAGAGTTGTATGCCATAGTACATGCTTTAAAAATGTGGAGGAACTACCTCTTGGGAAGGAGATTTGTGCTTATGATAGACCATTGTGGGTTGAGGCACCTGTTTGATTAACCAAAGATCAATTCCAGGCAAGCTAGATGGATGGATCTTCTTAGTGAGTTTGATTTCGAAATCAAACACATCAAAGGAAAGGAAAATAGGGAGAACGATGCCCTTAGCATAAGTATAAAAATGATTCATCTGGAAACAGTAAGCACCTGTGAAACAGATGTCAAGGAAAGAGTCAGAAATGCACAAGAGATAGATGCATTCTTCAAGACCATGACCTCGTACCTAAGACAAGAGCCTACAGGGATAAAGTATGAAGGCTACCAAATGCTCGATAAAGGGCTACTCATTTACAGAAACAGATTGTATATTCCAAACTGTGACGAACTGAAGAGGTTCATAATGGATGAACTGCACAAGAGACCATATAATGGTCACCTAGGATATTAGAAGATTATCACGGCCACTAGGAAAAAATTCTATTGGCCTGGGTTGAAGAAAGACATATCTAACTATCTAGCTAAGTGCCTAGAATGCCAACAATTTAAGGCATAACATCGACATCCAACATGATTGTTACAACCCCTACCAATCCCAGAATGGAAATGGGAAACCATCTCCATGGATTTCATCATCGGATTACCAAAGTCGACCAAGAAAAATGATGCCATCATGGTCGTGGTGCACCAAGTGAGTAAGTCTTCCCTTTTCATCCCTGTCAAGTCGACTTGAAAGGAAATAGATATTTCCAACATCTTCATGAAGGAGATATTCAGACTGCATGGCATTCCCAAGGAAATTGTATCTGACAAAGATACCAAATTTACTTCAAACTTTTGGAAATCCCTAATGGTCGGTTTTGAGACTAAATTGTTGTTCAACACAACCTATCACCCTCAAACTGATGGATAGACAGAAAGAGTGAACCAAATATTAGAAGACATGATAAGGATTCATGTAATGCATCAACCTAAGAAGTGGGAAGACTACCTACCATTGGTAGAGTTTGCCTACAACAACATGATGTAGGAGCATCTCAAGTGAGCCAACGCGGAGATAAAAGACAACTGGAAAAGCACCCAGCGCAAATTTTGAAAATATTATGTAATGACAATGAGATCATTAAATGGAGGGGACACTTGTATAATATAAATGGACCTTGAGTGATCTGCTCTCTTCCTTAGTAGGTACAAGGCATTTATAATAGTTAATGCAAGTAGATAGAATTTAATGCGTAGATTAAACAGCTTAGAATGAAAGAGGGAAACGAGATATAGACACCCTCATTGTGTATTGTAACAAGGAATGATTATGTCAATTGAGAGCATAGAGAATAGAAGAGAAGAAGTGGAGAGTTGTATAGACGAATTCCATGTATAGAAGTTCTAGATTAATACAAAAAGCTTTGATTCAGATTCACGGTGTTGTGATACTCTCTGTGTATGTATTGTTGAATGTTATGCTTATGAATGTTTTACTCTTTCTGTCATGCATTTGTTGTTTATGCCATGTATGTATGATTTCTTGTTAAATGCTTGAAATATGAGAGAGAGAAAGAGTAAGGGAAATGAGTTTCAATTGTTTCTCTATTTGAGCAAGAGTTCCTGCAAGGAGTGAAGTTGAATTGTCCACAAGGAGTGCATTGACAAAGGGTTCAGAGGTTTGTCTCTGAAAGCTCAGATAAGATAGTTTTTTTTCTTTTTCCCTCAGAAGTGCAGCTAGGCACAAGAGTCATACAAGGAGTGCGCAGGCTGAGTAAAGTCTCTGGTTTTGCAAACCTGAGGAACTTTTGGAGGACTACTGTTGCAGGAAGTGCGCAGATTCGAAGGACTTCAATTCTTTGAAGTAATTGAAGAATTTGCAGCAAGGGGTGTGTGCAGGAGTCTTCTTTAAGACTCAGAGTTGGAAAAAAAACCAGGAAGGATAAATCCTTCGAAATTGTCGAAGAGAAGCACGGGAAGTTTGTGCATTGGAGCATTGAGAAGGCATTGCAAGTTTGTGTCGTAGGCGGTTAAGTACCATTGAAAAAAACTTTGTTAAAAAGTTCCAGAAGTCCTTGAGAAGGAAGAGAAACAGATGGTCAGAATTCTCCGTGGAGAATTAGCAAAGTCCCACGAGCCATCAGATCTCACGGAGGAGTAGGGGAGTTACAGAGAGTGTTTTCAAAGGTTCAAGCTCAGGAGAGGCAGAGCCGCAGATTCAAGCCAACAAGGGTCATTGGATTTGCCCGAGTATTTCCATTTCAGGGTTTCGTGAATTGAAGTCCCAAAATCTTTGCATTAAGACTCGCGAAGTGCGAAGTCCCGAAAAGGCAGAAAGTCTAGTTGTGGGACCAGCGCCGGGAATCATGTCGAGGGTTGACATTTCGAGATTTCAGGAAATAGAGAATTGGGATTTCGAAGGTCATGGAGTAGAGTTGCATGAAATAGCAACTCGCAAACTCATGAAAGCCGAATAGCCGAAATTGACATCAGGATTTGGGAATTCAGGGTTTGCGTCGACAAGAGATTTTGGTATCGAGAGTCTCGAACTTTCGATATGCAAAAAATGCACTGACTGTTGGATCAAGCGGGGAATCACAGCCATTGATTTCTTTTGGTGATTTAACATCAGAGTTCAGTAATTTAGGTTTCGTGGGTCTAAGGAATAAGACACTTGATTACAGGATTCGCGAAATCGTGAAATCTGATCTCCCGAAGTATAAAGGGGGTAATTTCTCAAGGTTGTTTGTGGGTGAAGATTTCCTAAAAGGGAAATAAAAGAGCCTATTTTTTAGAGTTCTTTGGGCCAGCGGAAGTAGAAAGATCGTGTGTGCATGGACTTCCGACCTACGGGTTGGGAGGGCTACGCCAATTTTTGGTATCAGAGCTCATAAAGGTTTCTTTGCTTTCTGTAGCAGGGAAAGAAGATTCACCATGCCGTCGAGGAGAAAGGACAGACAAACACCCAATCTGGAAGAGGAAAGGGAGATGTCTAGAGGAAGGGGCAAGTAGATATAGAATCCAGAGGTGGAAAGAGATATGCATGACATTCGCACCAGACTCATGGACATGGAAATAAAATAGAGGCGCACAGCTGATGTTGGAGATATCAGTGAGTCTGAAAGCGAAGGTGAAGCTGGACATGGAGAAGAAGAAGTCACAACAGGAGATGCAGCAAATGAACGCTTTCTTAGAGCTATTGCAAGAATGAGTGCAAGAGCCAATATGGGCATTCTAGTGTATGAGGGAAATCTGGATGTAGAGGAGCTTCTAGATTGGATTAGAGCTCTGGACACATACTTTGACTATGAAGATGTCGAAGAGGACAAGAAGGTCAAACATGTTGTCATGAGATTAAAGGGACATGCAACATTGTGCTGGGATGAACTACAAGCTGACAGATGTTGCCAAGGTAAGCAGAAAATCAAGAGTTGGGATAGGATGATTGCAAAGATGAAGGCGAAATTCATCCCCAGAGATTATCAAATTACTCTATTTCGAAGGATGCAGAACTTGAGACAGAAGTTGATGACAGTGAAGGAGTACATTGAAGAGTTCTACAGGCTGAACATCAGATCAGGTCATCGTGAAAGTAATGACGAAAAGGTTGCCAGATATATGAATGGCTTGAGATAGAAAATTCAGGATGAGATGAGCATGATGACCATCCGAACAGTGGAAGATTCTTATCAAATGGCTCTAAAGGTGGAAGAGAAGCTGAGCCGAAAGCAGGGTCCAAGAGGTCGAGGAAGAAGTCAGCCCAGGGGAAAATCAGTTGTCCAAGATAGAAGTCAAAATCCTAAAGAAGAATGGAAGAAACCTCAGACTCGAAATGAGAGAGGTGGAAGCTCACAGCGAGGGAAATATACTGACTCGAGAGGAGAGTATGTTGATAATAACATGTTTCCTCGTACCAGAGGTAGAGGAAGAAGAAGAGGTAGAGTGATAAAATGCTTCACATGCAGAAAGGTCAGACACAAGTCTTATGAGTGTCCAGACAAAAATAAAGAAGGTGGAGAAGCTCACATTGCCGAAGCACAGAGGAGAAATGTTGAAGAAGAGGATGTTGAAGGAGGAAGATCGTTGATGATGCGAAAATCTCTTTTAACGCCAAAGAAGGAGGTGGAGAGTTCAGTCCAAAGAAACAGACTTTTTTGGACTGCATGCAAAACCAAAGATAGGGTATGCAAAGTCATTGTGGACAGTGATAGCATAGATAATATCGTTTCAACAGAGATGGTAGAGAAGTTGGAACTGGAGACGATTGAACATCCAAGCCCATACAAAGTTTCATGGTTACAAAAAGGACATCAGGTAACTGTCACTAAACAGTGTTTAGTTGAATTTAAGATAGGAGGATATAATGATAAGATACTTTGTGATGTCATTCCCATGGATGTTTGTCATTTATTGTTGGGTAGACCGTGGAAATAAGACAGAAATGCGATTCATGATGGGAGAATGAACACATACACCCTAGAGAAGAATGGGAGAACTCACATGTTGCTTCCAATCAAAGATAAAGAGGTGAAACCTGAGATGAGTAACACTGTACTTCTCATGAGTGGGAAGGAACTTCTTACAGAGGTTAAGAAGAAGGAGGAACCACAATTCATTGTGGTCAGGAAGCCAAATATTGTTTTAACCAGCACAAGGGTAGACGATTTACCAAAAGAGGTTCAACAACTGCTGGAAGAGTTCGCTGACATAGTAGTGGACAAACTACCTCTTTCATTGCCACTGATCAGAAGTGTGAGTCATCACATTGATCTCATACCAGGAGCTAGTTTACCAAACAAAGAAACGTACAGATTGATGTTGCAGGAGAATGAAGAGGTCAAAAGACAAGTCCAGGATTTGTTGGACAAAGGTTTGGTCAGAGAAAGCTTGAGTCCGTGTGTTGTTCCGACAGTACTCAGTCCGAAGAAAGACAGAGGTTGGAGGATGTGTACTGACTCAAGGGTGATAAACAAAATAACCATCAGGTACAAATTTCCATTGCCAAGAATGGATGATCTGATGGATTGCTTGAGTGGAGCAAATTTTTTTTCGAAGATTGATTTGAAAAGTGGATATCACCAGATTTGCATGAGAGAAGGTGATGAATGGAAGACAACATTCAAAACCAATGAAGGGTTATACGAATGGATTTTCATGCTATTTGGTTTAACAAATGCACCGATTACTTTCATGAGATTGATGAATGAATTCCTGAAGGATTTCATCGGAAAATTTATTATCGTATATCTTGATGATATATTGATTTTCAGCAAAACAGAAGATGAGCATCTGAAAAATTTGGCTATAGTAACGAAGAGGTTACATCAGGAGAAGATGTTGATAAACATGAAGAAATCCTCATTCATGAAGACATAGCTCATTTATTTGGGGTTTCTTATTTCTGCAGATAAATTGAGGATGGATCTAGATAAGGTGGAGGTGATCAAGAATTGGTTATCACCAAAGAATATCTTTGAGGTGAGAAGTTTTCACGGATTGGCTAGTTTCTACCAAAAATTCATTAGGAATTTTAGTGGAATTAGTGCACCAATGATGGACATAGTGAAGAGGAGACACAAGTCTTTTCACTGGACAGAAGAGGCTGAGAAGAGTTTTAATTTGTTGAAGAGGAAAATCACGGAACAACCAATTCTGGTGTTGCCTGATTTCCAAAAGACATTTCAAGTGAAATGCGATGCAAGTGGATTTGCAATAGGGGAAGTCTTGAGCCAAGAAGATAGGTCAATAGCGTACTTCAGCGAAAAGTTGATTGAAGCCAAGATAAAATAATCCACTTATGACAAGGAGTTCTATTCTATCATTCAGGCATTGAAGAAATGGAGACATTACTTGATCCTGAAGGAGTTTTTATTATACAGTGACAATCATGCACTGCAATTTGTGACTCAACAGGAAACGTTGAATCAAAGACATGTAAAATGGGTTGAATATATGAAAATTTTCACTTTTGTGATTAAACATATTTCTGGTACTACTAACAAAGTTGGTGATGCTTTGAGCAGGAAGTGTTTGCTATTGCATGAGTTCAAAGTCAAAACATTGGGTTTTGATGATCTCAAGGACATGTATAGAGATGATCCAGATTTTAAAGAGGCGTACAAAGCAACTGAGAATCCAATTCTCATAGATAGAAGCCAATGGGTAGAATACATGATCCAGGAAGGATTATTGTTTAAGGGTAATCAACTTTGTATTCCAAAAAGCTCCATGAGGGAGAATTTTTTGAAGGAGAAACACAGTGGAGGATTGGTCGGACACTTCAGTCACGACAAGACATTCGCAAAGTTGAATGAATCATATTTTTGGCCAGGAATGCGAGCAGAAGTTAAAAGATTTGTGAACATATGTAGGATTTGTCAGCATTCGAAAGGAAAGAGACAAAATGCAGGATTTTATCAACCGTTACCCATACCTGACAGGTCATGGGATGCAGTCAACATGGACTTTATATTGGGGTTGCCAAGAAAAAAAAGAGGCTTTGACTCGATCTTTGTGGTGGTGGATGGATTTCCAAAATGGAACATTTTATTCCATGCCAGAAAATCAGTGACGCAACTCACATTACGAATCTGTTTTTCAAAAAAGTCATTTGACTTCATGGCTTGCCTGGAAGCATAGTTTCGGATCGAGACACTAAGTTCATAGGACACTTCTGGAGAACCTTATGGAAGAAGCTAGGAACAAACTTTTCATTTAGTTCATCTTATCATCCTCAGATGAATGGACAAATAGAAGCCCTGAACAGAAGTCTGGGAGACTTGCTGAGAAGTTTGGTGACAGAACACCACAACTAGTGGGACAACATATTTCCATAGGCGGAGTTTTCTTATAATGAATCAATTAACAGAAGCATGGGGCAGAGTTTGTTTCAGATCGTCTATGGCATGTAGCCGAGAGGAATTTCTGAGTTGAGGGATTCATAACAGACTGCAACTAGGAGCGCTAGTGCAGAAGATTTCACAGAGGCGATGAAGGAACTTCACAGCCAGGTGAAGGAATGATTGCAGAGTTCGAGTCAGGAATATAAGCGAAGAGAAGATCAGCATAGAAGACAGCTTCAATTTGAAGTTGGAAATTTGATCCTCACACATTTGAGAAAGGAAAGGTTCCCGAGAGGAACATATAATAAACTGAAAATTAAGAAAATCAGACCATGCAAAGTCTTGAAGAAATTTGGGGCAAATGCTTACGAAATTGAATTACCCGATGGGATCAGAGTTTCTCCGATATTCAATGTTTCAGATTTGTACCCATATAAAGATGAGGAAGTAAGGACATGAAATGAACAACCAGAGGTTCAGTGGCGAAAGCAAATGCCAGTTGCAGAAAAGCCACAGATGGAGCGCATACTGGATAGAAGGGTCAGCAAGAAGACCAGGTGAAAGAAACACTTTGAGTATTTGGTCAAATGGAAAGTCCATCCAGTTGAAGATGCCAGATGGGAAACTGAAGTAGAGATCTAGAAGCATGGACAGACCGTGCGCAAGCTCATGGACAGGAGCCCATGAAAATTTTCAAGCAAGGGAGTATGATGTAGGAGCATCTCAAGCGAGCCAGCGTGGAGATAAAAGGCAGCTGGAAAAGCACCCAGTGCAAATTTTGAAAATATTATGTAATGACAATGAGATCATTAAACGGAGGGGACACTTGTATAATATAAATGAACCTTGAGTGATCCACTCTCGTCCTTAGTAGGTACAAGGCATTTATAATAGTGAATGCAAGTAGATAGAATTTAATGCGTAGATTAGACAGCTTAGAATGAAAGAGGGAAATGGGATATAGACATAGTCATTGTGTATTGTGATGAGGAATGATTATGTCAATTGAGAGCATAGAGCATAGAAGACAAGAAGCAGAGAGTTGTATAGACGAATTCCATGTACAGAATTTTTGGATTAATACAAAAAGCTTTGATTCAGATTCATGGTGTTGTGATACTCTCTATGTATGTATTGTTGAATGTTATGCTTATGAATGCTTTACTCTTTCTGTCATGCATTTGTTGTTTATGCCATGTATGTATGATATCCTATTAAATGTTTGAAATCTGAGAGAGAGAAAGAGTAAGGGAAATGAGTTTCAATTGTTTCTCTATCTGAGCAAGAGTTCCTGCAAGGAGTGTTGTTGAATTGTCCGCAAGGAGTGCGTTGACAAAGGGTTCAGAGGTTTGTCTCTAAAAGCTCAGATAAGATAGCTTTTGTTCTCATTCCCTCAGAAGTGCAACTAGGCACAGGAGCCATGCAAGGAGTGTGCAAGCCGAGTAAAGTCTCAAGTTTTGCAAACCTGAGGAATTTTTGAAGGACTATTGTTGCAGGAAATGTGCAGAGTCAAAGGACTTCAATTCTTTGAAGTAATTGAAGAATTTGCCGCAAGGGGTGTGTGCAGGAATCTTCTTTAAGACTTGGAGTTGGAAAAAAACCCAAGAAGGATAAAGCCTTCAAAATTGTCGAAGAGAAGCACAGAAAGTTTGTACATTGGAGCATTGAGAAGGCATCGCAAGTTTGTGTCGTAGGTGGTTAAGTACCGTTGAAAAACACTTTGGTAAAAAGTTGCAGAAGTCCTTGAGAAGGAAGAGAAACAGATGGTCGAAATTCTCCGTGGAGAATTTGTGAAGTCTCACGAGCCGTCAGATCTCACGGAGGAGCAAGGGAGTTATGGAGAGTGTTTTCAAA
>ML793642.1:45059-78520 GCA_009831015.1 Picea engelmannii | reverse complement strand
GAAATCCCCTCGAAGAAGCCTAAGGAATTCTTTCACACATTGAACATAGATGGCATTCCTAATAAACTCGTCAAGATAGATTAGTGTGTCTCACTCATAGGAGTTCAAACTAGAAACCTACTACCATGAAACTAACCAAATGCGCAACAAAATTGGTAGCAACTGATTAAGATAACCCCTTAAGATATTAACTAAATGATATAAAACATTATTAACTAAAAGATATCATTAAAAGAAAAGCGAGGATGAAATTATATCTAGACCTTTCCTTGGGTTCCAAAGCACCAATACCTACTAACCTCTTTATCCGATAACTCAATCTTATCACCATTGCCATATAGTACCATCAACAAATTGTTCATGGTCGCTTTCTTTTCCCAGTGACATGAAAATCACCATTACCAAGTTTGAGTTCCCTGTATATAAAAAAAAATTCTGAAACATTTTTATTGAAGATTGGATCTATACAATGTTGAGTTAGAAACTCCACTACAATGATTTATGCTTTAGGTAAACACAATCACAAGGATTAATAAAATTCAAATATACAAATTAATAAAAACAAATTGTGAAAACATTATACTATATATATATATATATATATATATATATATATATATTTATGAAATCTAAATCCTCTAAATTATAATTAATAATTAATAAATAAAATAGGTTGATTAAAAAACTCCATTTCTAAAAACAAATAAACAACGTATTCATTTTATTCCATGAAAATGTACCCCATTTATTTTTCTTATACAACTCCTATTTCATAATATTTACACACGGTGAATGAAATATTAGGAAGGAAATCTATTTGTTATATAAGGAACATAGGGAAAAAAAACCCTTCTCTCTTCATACGAAGATCTTGCCAGCATTCCCTTTCATATTGTAAATGAATATGTTTAACCACTTATAGTATGAACTTTATTTCATGACCTTGAGCTTGGGGAAGACCTCATCATAGCACGGCGATGATGACTCTTTCGTGGTTGGGAAATGATTCCTTCGCCATCTAATTCCTCGTGTGTTGGTTTTTTAGGGATATTCACGGAAATAGCCCACCATCGCACGATGAAGATAGTTATTTAGAAAGATATTTTCCACAAACCAACTCACCGGGTTATGTGCTAAGTTTCTAGAGAAAATGGTGATCATGTTTAGTCAATTATAATGAAAACATAATCTTTTTAGATGTGGGTTTTATGAGTATAATCATGGAGGAATACGCTCTTCTAACAATACCACAATGAATCCTTGTGGATGTTCCCCTAACTTACCAACAATCACGATTTACACCTAGATATCACAATTATAATAATATTCCATTTACATATTTCCATATTTTTTTTATTTTTTTTAAAAAGAGGCCTACTAGGGCCGAGATCTAGTTATTAAGCTGCTAAACAAAGTTACAAACATGTCAAAATAGACTAGGAAAACCTTGCATCTACAGGAAAATAGTTTGGAAGTTACACGCCCAAAGATGGACCTCAAAGTGTGGGAACACTACAAACCCAATAGTGGACCTCAAAGCTCTAACCCAACCTCCAGAAAGAAGTAGGAAACCCAGCAACCGATACAAAAAATCATCAGATCCCAGGGCCAAAGACCTAGCACCTGGCCAACAAACCCACAAGAGAGAGCCACCAAAGAAGCCCCAAATCGGATCAAGACGAAGACTGAGAGGTGAAGCTGAATAGATCTACCCCACCATATCCGTCATAGGCATGACCAAAACATCAAGAAAGAGTAGCTGTAAAACACAGCTGCCTTCCGCCAAACCATGAACAGGCAAAGGATGCTTCATCTGAATGAGGAACTAGGTATAAAGGAGCTCCAAAATATCTTGCTAAAGCGAAAAAGGCTCCAGTAAACCCTAGACACGCTCAAACACACTTATCCAAAGAAAACCCGAGGCCCCAGCAGAAACCGCATTAAGAAACACAGCCACATCAGGGAGGCTCCAACAACTTGTAGATCCGCCCTCTGGAAGGCATAGCCTGCTCCAGAAACAAAGATCTGCATAGAAAAATAACTGGAAACTCGCAATAGGGGAAGCACAAATCCATGACAAAAACAAAGCTAAAGTAGACTCCAATGAATAAACCAAGACCGTGGCCACCAATGCCACTCCGCTATCTAGAAAGGGAATAACATACAGGAGCACCGAGAGCACCGCAGAAAAGAAGAGGGTCTGGACTGAGGAAACTAGACCTTCTTGACCTTGAGGCTCCTTTCATATGGATGATTATATATATGAAGTAAAAACAGATCCTATTATATTAATGCTTCAAAATTACACCATGACATGGAGGTGCCAGCTGTCCCGCCTATGAAGGAAATCAAGACAGCTGGTCTGTCCAAAATACCATGCAAGTTCAAAACCTCGTATTGCCACCCTACCCGAAGGAAACCAAGGTGCATGACCAGTTTCAGCAGCAGTTTGATAATGCCTATGCTAATGCTAACATGGCTATGAACTAGAAGAGCTACAACTCTGATAAATATCAAAAAGAGAGGGATTTTGAAACAATGTTGAACAAGAGAACCTATTAACCAGTGTCCTCGTGGTCGTCCATATCCTTGTCGCTTCTGACAGGAATGGCATAGGGCTGAGCGCAGGTGGGGCATTTTTGCCATGGGGTGGCACTAGAGTAAGCTGCGTACAGCATATCCAGGCATTGGCTAACGCAAACAACCCTGAAGATTTGGTCATCCACCATGTTGCAGACCTCGAAGATAAGGTTCAGGTGCTCCGGGTGAAAAAGTGGTGGTGGGGGTGGCGACTTTTGCTCAGCGTCCATCTCCTGGTGTGCATGCTGCATTATCTATGGTTGCAATTCATTGTTTCCTTCCAACAGCTCTTCCTCTACCAGGCAGGTGGCGAATTCCTCAGTGGGAGCGTCATTGGGACCGTGTGCTTCTCGTGGGCGGGGAGGTGGTGCTTCTGCTCCAATGCACGTAGGGGGGTTCCAATTGTCCGGAACCGTAAACATGCGAATTTCAGAGAAGTCGTAGGGGAGTTCCATTGAAGGAATTTCCTCAACATATGTTCTGGGGGGCGAGTCTACTGTTGTGGCCTCCCTAGGTCTCTTTTTCTTGGCAAGAACTAGAGCTCACTTGAATCGTTTATGCCTTTTCCACCGAGAGTCGGCCGCGTACCACCCTGCTCCTCTGCGGGGTATTCCTCTAGCTCGTGGCATGATGAGAATGAGGACGACATCCAGAACTTCCCCTGCACGTCTATTCTTGCTCGGCTCTGTGAGCTGCGAATCCATCCTAAGGCTGTCGAGAAGGTTGATAAGGGCGAAAATGGTGGTTGTAGCCATTAAGGACGAGGGCTTAATGCTCTGGTTGTCCAGCTTGTTCGTGCAAGTGAGAGGCCCCGTCAAAAGGTGGAGGCCGACTGAAGTGATGCCCCTCATAACTTGCGAGGATATGAGGGTGGTTAGCCACCATTAATGGCCCCTCCTGGCGCTTCTCCACATGCCCACCCTACTCCGCATGGAACCCCATTTGGGGGTTGGAAATCCTTGCTGGCGAGAGCTTGACATTGCTTGGATATGTCTGTGGCTTCAAAGCTGCTTGCTTCCCAAAATATATGTTCGAGTTCCCTGGAAACTCCTTCATTTGCCAAGCAATCAGCCACTATGTTTGCCCCTCTCTTTACATGAGAAGGGGTGATGTTGAGGTTGTCCCTGAGGATGCTTTTGAAGTCCTCAAGCATCCCTGAGAGATGCCAGCTGGGAGATATTTTTTGTGGGCTTTCCCCATGGAGGATTTTAGCGATTAGCTGGATAATGATTTGTGAGTCACCCTCCAAGATGATTCTATGACTGTGTAGGGCTACTGCAATTTGAAGACCCTGCAATAGGCCGATTAGTTCTGTTGCATTGTTTGTGGTCTCCCCCAGATACCCTACTGTCAGGATTAGAATTTCCCCTTTGGGGTTTCTGATTACAGCTCCATAGCCGGCGGGTCCTGGATTTCCTTTTGAAGCTCGATCAAAGTTAATCTTTATGAATCCTGTTGGAGGAGGGGTCCAGGTGGTTGGACTGATGTTTTGATTCTTGGGTGCTCTGATTGCCAATGAGTCATTTAATCTGAGTTGACACCTTTGTAGAGTACATAATTCCTCCTGGTTGCATTCCTTGTCCCTTGGTTTCCATTTCTTACTTCTGATTGTTTCTTTGATGAGCATGACAATTTTGTTCTGAGTTGAAACTAGAGTAGATTTTGTGGAGTGGAAGATGTATTTGTTTCACTCCTTCCATATTTTCCAGAGAATAAACCCTGGGAGGGGTTTCCATATGTAGTTCAGTATGGGGTTGTTGTAATTGATTGATTCCCAATTTTCAATAGTATCTCTAATGCTGCCTCTGTTTTGGTTGGATCTGCGCATTATTTGAGCTCCCTGGTCCCAGATAGATTGACTGTAATGACATCCATTGAAAATATGTTCCTTGGTCTCCTCTTGACATTGACATAAGACACAAATTGAGGGCCCAATGAAGCCCCTTCTCTTGATATTGTGATGCAGGAGCATCGCCAACACCATCAAGAGAGCCGGCGTGGAGCGAAAGACAGTTGGACAAGCCAGCACAAATTTTGAAAATGCCTTGGAACTGTTGCGCAAATCTTAAATGACTCATTTAAGAAGAGGCGCCTTTGTATATTGTAATGGACCTTGAGTGGATAGCTCTCGTCCTTAGGTAGATAGTCGACATTTAATGTAGTTACTGCTAGTAGATAGGATTTTAATTTTAGATTTGATAGCTTAGAGTCCAAGAGGGAAAATGGATATAGAGACCCTCATTGTATCATGGTAGGATTACCAATTCAGGAAGAGCAGAAGAGCATGCAAAGAACTGTATGAAGAACACCCATGTACAGACATTTGAATTAATAGAAGAACTCTGATATCAATTTCATGGTTTGTGTTGATTCTCTGTGTGTTGATGTTGATATGCTCATGAATGTTTATTTCCTGTCATCCATTTACTTTTATATGCTGTGTATGTGATTTCATGGTTGAATTGAAGTCTGAGTGGGTGCAAGAATGAGTTTCAATTGATTCTCTAACTAAGCCAGAGGATTCCTGCAAGGAGTGCAGTCGAATTGTCCGCAAGGGGTGCGTTGACAGAAGGGTTCAGTTAGAGATAGTTTTTGTTCTCATTCATCCAAAAGGTGCAGTTGGGCACAGGAGCCGTGCAAGGAGTGTGCAGGCCAAGGGAAAGCCTCAGGGTTGCGAACTTGAGTACGGAGCTGAAGACTGCCACTGCAGGAGTGTGCAGAGTCGATAGAGAGAGAACTTCAATACTTAGTCGAGGTTGAAGGGTTGCCGCAAGGAGTGCGCGCAACGAGTTCTCAGAAGGACTTGAGAAGTCGAGAACAAGTTCAGGAGGAATAGGCCTTCAAATTCACTGAAGGATAAGTGCAGGGAAGCTGCTGTTGAATGTCCGAGGGAAGCATCGCAGGTTGGCGAGCGAGTGAATGAGTCTCGTGGGGAGACACTTCTTCATTTCGCAGGATTATCAAAGGAAGAACGTACAGTCGAAATCCTCCGAGGAGATTTCGCGAAGTTCTGAGGGTCATTGGATCTTGCAGAGGTGCAAGGAGGTTACGGCGAGAAAACCAGAGGGTTTAAAGCTCAGGAAGGGCAGAGCCGTCGATCCTGAGTCTCAGGGACCATTGGATCTACACTTGATATCGTGTATCGGGGATTCGCGAGGAGAAGCTCCTAAAGATTGCAAAGAGAATTGCGATATCGCGAGTAGCGATATCCCGATAAGATCATAACCATCCATCAGCAGAGACGTGTGTCAGGAGATCCGAGGAAGTCGTGAATCGGAGTATCGGGGTTTTCGAGAATAGGATACTCAGACAATTTGAAATTGCAATCCGCGATATCCCGATGGGAGAGTTGGGTGGTCCGCAGCTGGAGCTAGTGGAGAACAAGTGGCATAGTATCGGGGATCGGGAAGAGGAGAGTCCCGAGTCCATCGACATCCGGATTCGCGATCCCGCAAATTCCGAAGTCTCGATAGAGGTGACAAGGAGTTGAAGAGAAATCCCACACGTGCATCGGAGTTTCGTTGCATCGGGTATCGGGAGCTGGCAAATCAAAGTGCATGGAATCGCGAGTAGAGAAACCGCGATAAGAGAAGTTCTGATAGATACGGGAAGAGTTCAGCGTTGACTAAGGTATCACGTCTTATGGATTCGAGAGCCCAGTGATCAACCGTTAGGCTTGCAAAGTCGCGAGTTCTGATTCCCTGATAAGTTAAAGAAAGGGGGGATCACGTGAAGAGAGAATCTGTGGGTCGCAGATTTCCCAATAGGGAAATAGAGGAACCTTGGAGTTCTTTGGGCCAAGAGGAAAAGAAGATCCTGTGTGAGAGGGCGTGCTCCAAGGAGTGCGGCTGCGTCAGGTTTGGTATTAGAGCAAGGTTGTATCTCTTTGCTTTCTATAGCAGAGGGAAAGGAAAATTCGCCATGCCGCCCAGGAGAGAAAGACAGTCACCTGATCCAGAGGACAGGGAGGTGCGGAGAAGAGGCAGGCAGGTAGTCAATCCAGAAATGGAGAGGTAGATGCGTGATCTCCGAGCAAGACTCGAAGACATGGAGACAACTCAAAGATGCACAGCTAGTGCAAGGGATCTTAGTGATTCCGAGAGCGAAATTGAAGCTGAACACGAGGAGGAAGTTGCAGCCGAAGATGCAGCCAACGAGCGTTTAATTAAAGCTATTGCCAGGATGGGTGCAAAGGAAAAGATGAACATTCTAGTTTACGAAGGAAATCTGGATGCAGAGGAGCTGCTAGATTGGATTAGAGCTCTTGATACCTACTTCGATTATGAAGATGTCGAAGAGGATAAGAAATTCAAGCATGTTGTTATGCGCTTGAAAGGACATGCAGCATTATGGTGGGATGAGCTACAAGCTAACAGACACTGCAAAGGCAAGCAGAAGATCAAGAGTTGGGATCGAATGATTGCGAAGATGAAGGCGAAATTCATCCCGAGAGACTATCCAATTACTCTGTTCAGGAGGATGCAGAACCTGAGACAGAAACTGATGACAGTGAAAGAATACACTGAGGAATTCTATCGACTGAACATCAGAGCAGTTCATCGGGAGAGTGATGATGAGAAAGTTGCCAGATATCTAAATGGTCTGAGATACGACATTCAGGATGAATTAAGCATGGTTACCATCAGGACGGTGGAGGATGCTTATCAAATGGCTCTGAAAGCTGAGGAGAAGTTGAGTCGTAAGCAAGGTCAGCAAGGGTGAGGCAGAAGTCAGCCCAGAGGCAAGTCAGTTGCCCAGGATAAATACCAGAAGCCCAAAGAGGAATGGAAGAAACCTCAGGGTAAAGTTGAAAGAGGTGGAACCTCATAGCGACAGCCATATGTTGAACAGAGAGGGCAGCATACAGAACAGAGCGGGGGATATGCTGACAACAACACTTTTCCTCGTACTAGAGGTAGAGGAAGAGGAAGAGGTGGAGTAATCACATGCTTCACATGTGGAAAGAATGGGCACAAGTCTTATGAGTGTCCAGAGAAAAATAAGGACATTGGGGAAGCTCACATCACCGAAGCGCAGAGGCGGGATGTTGAGGCCAAAGACGCAGAAGGCGGAAGGTCGCTCATGATGCGTAAAGTCCTTTTGACACCCGAGAAAGAGGTGGAAAGTTCAGTCCAAAGGACCAGACTGCTCAGGACAGCTTGCAAGACCAAGGACAGGGTGTGCAAGGTCATTGTTGACAGTGGTAGCACGGATAATCTCATTTCTACGAAGATGGTAGAGAAGCTGGAGCTGGAGACGACTGATCATCCAAGCCCATACAAAGTTTCGTGGTTATAGAAGGGACACCACGTAACCGTTACTAAACAATGCTTGGTTGAGTTCAAAATAGGAGGGTATAATGATAAGATTTTATGTGATGTTATTCCCATGGATGTATGTCATTTATTGCTGGGTAGACCATGGCAATATGACATAAATGTGATTCATGATGGGAGAATGAACACATATACTCTGGAGAAGAATGGGTGAACCCATATGTTGCTTCCGATAAAGGATAAGGAGGTGAAGCCGGAAGTAAGAAACATAGTACTTCTCATGAGTGGGAAAGATCTTCTTACGGAGGTGAAGAAGAAAGAAGATCCACAATTCTTTGTTGTCAGAAAGCCGAGGATTGTTCTGACTAGCACAAGAGTGGATGATTTTCCAGATGAGATTCAGGAACTGCTGGAAGAGTTCACTGACATCATAGTGGACGAATTACCTCGTTCGTTGCCACCAATGAGGAGTGCGAGTCATCATATTGATCTCATACCGGGAGCTAGTTTGCTGAACAAAGCCGCGTACAGGTTGACGCCATAGGAAAATGACGAGGTCAAGAAGAAGGTCCAAGAGTTGTTGGACAAAGGATTGGTCAGGGAAAGCTTGAGTCCGTGTGTTGTTCCAACAGTGCGTAGTCCGAAAAAAGACGGAGGCTGGAGGATGTGCACCGATTCGAGAGCGATCAACAAGATAACCATCAGGTACAGGTTTCCATTGCCGAGGATGGATGATCTGATGGATTGCCTGAGTGGGGAAAAGTACTTTTCAAAAATTTATTTGAAAAGAGGATATCACCAAATTCGCATGAGAGAGGGTGATGAATGGAAGACAGCCTTCAAGACCAACGAAGGATCTTATGAATGGCTAGTCATGCCGTTTGGCTTGACGAATGCGTTGAGTACCTTTATGAGATTGATGAATGAATTCCTAAGGGAATTCATCGGAAAGTTCGTCATTGTGTATTTGGATGACATACTGATTTACAGTAAGTCAGTGGCAGAACACTTGAAGCATTTGGCTACAGTGATGAAGAAGCTACAGTAGGAGAAGTTGTTGATAAATATGAAGAAATCCTCATTCATGAAGACAGAGCTCATTTACTTGGGTTTTTTTATTTCGGTGAATGAATTGAAGATGGATCTGAATAAAGTGGAGGTTATTAAGAATTGGCCATCACCGAGAAATATTTTTGAGGTGAGAAGTTTTCATGGTTTAGCTAGTTTCTACCGGAAGTTCATCAGGAATTTTAGTGGAATTAGTGCAGCAATGATGGATACAGTGAAGAAGCATCATAAGTCTTTTCACTGGATAGCAGAGGCTGAGAAGAGCTTCAATCTATTGAAGCGGAAGATCACGGAACAACCAGTTTTGGTGTTGCCACATTTCCTGAAGAAATTTCAAGTGAAATGTGATGCAAGCGGGTATGCCATAGGAGCGGTCTTGAGTCAGGAAGACAAGCCGGTTGCATATTTCAATGAGAAGTTGGATGAGGCGAAACTGAAATAATCCACATATGATAAATAATTCTATGCTATTATCCAGGCATTGAAGAAGTGGAGGCATTACTTGATCCCGAAAGAATTTGTATTGTACAGTGATAATCATGCATTACAGTTTGTGACTCAACAGGAGAAGTTGAATCAGAAACATGCTAAATGGGTAGAGTATATGCAGAATTTCACGTTTTTGATTAAACATATTTCAGGTACTGCTAACAAAGTGGATGATGCTTTGAGCCGAAAGTGTTTGTTGTTGCAGGAGTTCCGAGTCAAAACATTGGGTTTTGAAAATCTCAGGGACATGTACGCAGGAGATGCAGATTTTGCAGAGGCGTATGAAGCAGCTGAGAATCCAGTTCTCAGAGATCAGAGTCCTTTGATAGATTATATGATCCAGGAAGGGTTGCTATTCAGAGGCAATCAACTGTGTATTCTAAAATTCTCCATGAGGGAGAACCTGTTGAAGGAGAATCACAGTGGTGGATTAGCAGGACATTTCGGCCATGACAAGACATTCGCGAAGCTGAATGAGTCATATTTTTGGCCAAGGATGCGAGCATATGTCAAGAGATTCGTTGATAGGTGCAGAATTTGCCAGCATTCGAAGGGGAGGAAGCAGAATGCAAGTTTTTATCAGCCATTGCCCATACCAGAGAGGCCATGGGAGGCGATTAGCATGGATTTTGTATTAGGATTGCCAAAGACACAAAGAGGATTTGATTCAATCTTTGTGGTGGTGGATAGGTTTTCTAAGATGGCACATTTTATTCGATGCCAGAAAACCAGTGATGTGACTCATATCGCAAATCTATTCTTCAAGGAGGTCATTCGACTTCATGGATTTTCGAAAAGTATAGTTTCGGACAGAGACACGAAATTCATAGGGCATTTTCGGAGGACCTTATGGAAGAAGCTAGGAACTAACTTAGCATTTAGTTCTGCTTATCATCCGCAGACAGATGGACAAACAGAAGTGGTCAACAGAAGTCTGGGAGACTTGCTGAGGAGCTTGGTGATAGAGCACCATAGCAGCTGGGATAGCATATTGCCACAGGCAGAGTTTGCATACAACAATTCAGTGAACAAGAGCATAGGAAAAAGTCCATTTCAGGTTGTATATGGGATGCAGCCGAGAGGAGTTTCTGAATTGAGGGATTCAGAACAGACTGCCACTAGTAGTGCTAGTGCAAAAGAATTCGCTGAGGCGATGAAGGAACTTCACAGCAAGGTGAAGCAGTGACTACTGGATTCGAGCCAGGAGTACAAACGCAGAGAAGATCAACATCGGAGACAACTTCAGTTTGAATTTGGTGATCTAGTTCTGGCACATTTGAGGAAAGAAAGGTTCCCGAAAGGAACATACAATAAGTTAAAGATGAAGAAAATCAGACCATGCAAGGTCTTGAGAAAATTCAGAGAAAATACTTATGAGATTGAGTTGTCGTATGGCATCGGAATATCTCTGATATTCAATATCGCATATTTATACCCATATAGGACTAGAGAAGCAGAGACTGGAATGGAGCATCCATTGATCCAGTAGGTGAAACAACTACCAGTTGCAGAGAAGCCGCAGATGGAATGCATACTGGACAAGAGAGTAAGAAAGAAGACCTGAAGGAAAAAATACTTCGAGTATCTGGTCAAGTGGAAGAATCACCCAGTGGAAGATGCCAGCTGGGAGAGTGAAGCAGAAATACAGAAGCATGGACAGACCGTGCAGGAGCTCATGGAGAGGAGCCCATGAAAGTTTTCAAGCCAAGGAGTATGATGCAGGAGCATCGCCAGCACCATCAAGCAAGCCAGCGTGAAGCAGAAGACAGCTGGACAAGCCAGCACAAATTTTGAAAATGCCTTGGAACTGTTGCGCAAATCTTAAATGACTCATTTAATAAGAGGCGCCTTTGTATATTGTAATGGACCTTGAGTGGATAGCTCTCGTCCTTAGGTAGATAGTCGGCATTTAATGTAGTTAATGCTGGTAGATAGGATTTTAATTTTAGATTTGATATCTTAGAGTCCAAGAGGGAAAATGGATATAGAGACCCTCATTGTATCATGGTAGGATTATGAATTCAGGAAGAGCAGAAGAGCATGCAGAGAACTGTATGAAGAACACCCATGTACAGACATTTGAATTAATAGAAGAACTCTGATTCAAATTCATGGTTTCTGTTGATTCTCTCTGTGTTGATGTTGATATGCTCATGAATGTTTATTTCCTGTCATCCATTTACTTTTATATGTTGTGTATGTGATTTCATGGTTGAATTGAAGTCTGAGTGGGTGCAAGGATGAGCTTCAATTGTTTCTCTAACTGAGCCAGAGGATTCCTGCAAGGAGTGCAGTCGAATTGTCTGCAAGGGGTGCGTTGACAGAAGGGTTCAGTTAGAGATAGCTTTTGTTCTCATTCATCCAAAAGGTGCAGTTGGGCACAGGAGCCATGCAAGGAGTGCACGGGCCAAGGGAAAGCCTCAGGTTTGCGAACCTAATTAAGGAGCTGAAGACTGCAGCTGTTGCAGTGCGCAGAGTCGAGAGAGAGAGAACTTCAATACTCAGTCGAGGTTGAAGGGTTTCCACAAGGAGTGCGTGTAAGGAGTTCTCAGAAGGACTTGAGAAGTTGAGAACAAGTTCAGGAGGAATAGGCCTTCGAATTCATTGAAGGATAAGTACAGGGAAGATGTCGTTGAAGGTCTGAGGGAAGCGTCGTAGGTTGGTGAGCGAGTGAACGAGTCTTGTGGGGAGACACTTCTTCATTTCGCAGGATTATCAAAGGAAGAACGGACAGTCGAAATCCTCTGAGGAGATTTCGCGAAGTTCCGAGGGCCGTTGGATCTTGCGGAGGTGCAAGGAGGTTACGGCAAGAACATCAGAGGGTTTAAAGCTCAAGAAGGGCAGAGCCGTCGATCCCGAGTCTCAAGGACCATTGGATCTACACGTGATATCATGTATAGGGGATTCGCGAGGCGAAGCTCCTAAACATTGCAAAGAGAATTGCGATATCGCGAGTAGCGATATCCCGATAAGATCAGAACCGTCCATCAACAGGGACGCGTGTCGGGAGATCCGAGGAAGTCGTGAATCGGAGTATCGGGGTTTTCGAGAACAGGATACTCAGACAATTTGAAATCGCGATCCACGATATCCCGACGGGAGAGTTGGGTGGTCCGCAGCTGGAGCTAGTGGAGAACAGGTGGCACAGTATCGGGGATCGGGAAGAGGAGAGTCCCGAGTCCATTGACATCCAGATTTGCGATCCCGCGAATTTCGAAGTCCCGATAGAGCTGACAAGGAGTTGAAGAGACAGCCCACACATTCATCGGAGTTTCGTTGCATCGGGTATCGGGAGTCGGCAAATCAAAGTGCATGGAATCACAAGTAGCAAAACCAAGATAAGAGAAGTTCTGATAGATACAGGAAGAGGTCAGCGTTGACTAAGGCATCGGGTCTCGGGGATTCGAGAGCCCAGTGATCAACCATTAGGCTCGCAAAGTCACGAGTTCCGATTCCCTGATAGGTTAAAGAAAGGGGGGATCGCGTGAAGAGAGAATCTGTGGGTCGCAGATTTCTCGATAGGGAAATAGAGGAACCTTGGAGTTCTTTGGGCCGAGAGGAAAAGAAGATCCTGTGTGAGCAGGCGTGCTCCGAGGAGTATGGCTGCGTCATATTGTCCCAAGTTAGAATTCTGTTATGGATGATTAACCAGAGGAAAGTGGAAACCTTTGGCCAAAGTGCCTTGTTCCAGATTTTGTTCCAAATATTGTCCATTTCCTGATTGTGGTAATTTCCTTGTAAGTAATAGGCTTCTTTTACCGAGAAATTGTCAGTTGTGGAGTGTCCCCATATGAGGATGTCTGGACCTTCTCTAATGGGGATTTTCCTGTGTCTAGGGTGGTAGTGCCAGGCTAATAGATTTAAGTCGTCTGGGACTCTTAAGTCCTGGCTGGAGGTCTTCCATTGTCGCCACGACTGTCTTGTTTCGAGGGGTTTCCATAGATATTTTACCTTGAGTGGAGGATCTTGATTAAGAGCTTGTTGGAGGGGTGTTAGCTCTGCTAGTTCCTTTAGAGGTTTGAGTTGTTGCCATGAGTCTTGCCAAAACATCGCACTACCTCCATTGTGGATCTCCCAAAAGGCATGCTTCTGTATTGGGTCTTTGTTTTGCCAGGTTGTGTTCCAAATGTTTGAACCCTGTATTCGAACATTGTGTCTGATCACTTGATCAGTCTGCATGGAGGGAGCATATTTGTTCTTCCAGATTTGTGCCCATAGAGCATCTGGTGTTTTCATCCATCTCCACCATATCTTGGCCCCCATTATCTGGTTGAGCTTTCCAGGGTCTTGGAGCCCAAGGCCGCCCATACTTTTTGGTGCGCATACCTTATCCCAGCCTACCAGAGCCCATTTCTTGTTCGGCTACAGGCCTTGCCAAAGAAAATTTCTCTGGAGGTTTCTTACAGCTCTGATGATTTGTTTGGGAGTTGCTAAGGTGGTGAAGAGATAGGTGGGTAGGGTCTGTAGGACCGATTTTAGCAGGACCAGTCTGGCTGTGATATTTAATGGTCTGAAAGTCCAGTTAGCCAGTCTATTTGAGATAGAGAGGAGGAGGCTGTCCTAGGAGATGGATTTAGCTGGTGCTCCTGTGAGAGGAATTCCTAGGTAGTTGGATGGAAGGGAGCTCTTAGGGATGCCCAAGAGTTTGGAGATATGTGACTGAACCGCAGCTGGAGTGTTGAAAAAGAAGAGCTTGGATTTGTCTAGGTTCAACGTCATGCCGGAGGCTTCTATGAAGTCGAAGAGGATGGAGTTGAGATTTTTGGCTTCACGAGCAGTGGGGGAATTCATGAGAAGGGTATCATCAACAAATTGGTTGTGTGGGGGGGCTGGATGAATGTTGTGCAAGGGTAATCCTTTGAGGGAGCCTTCTAGAACCGTTGATTTGATGTAGCAGCCTAAGCCTTCTGCCCTGAGTACAAAAAGGAAGGGTGATAATGGATCCCCTTGCTGAATACCTCTGGAGGGAAAAAAAGGTCGGGAAGGGACTCCATTGACTAGGATAGAGAAAAAGGCCGAAGAGGTGAGGTTCAAAATCCAATTTACCCAATTTTGGTCAAAACCAAAGGAATTTAAGATAGCTCTAAGGTATTGCCAACTGGCTTTATCAAAATATTTTGAGAGATCAAGTTTGATTAACATACCTGGAGTTTTTGTTGATTTGAGAGAGTCGATCACCTCATGTGCTAAGATGATGCTATCCATAATTTGTCTTCCTTCAACGTAGCCAACTTGTTCGTTGGAAATGAAATAGGGCAGTATTGGCTTGAGGCGATTTGTAATCACCTTGGTAATGATCTTGTAAATTACATTACATAAGGCTATGGGCCTGAACTGTTTGGGATTTGTGACTCTTTCCTCCTAAATTGGAATGAGAGTGAGGAAAGTTGCGTTGAGAGCCTAGAGAACTTGACCCGACGTTCGTGATTCCTCTACAACCTCCCAGACATCCTTCCTTACTATGTCCTAACAGTGATGGAAGAAGTTAATAGTGAAGCCATCTGGGCCTGGAGATTTTCCTGGGGGCATAGCTTTTGCTGCTTGGTCCACTTCCTCCTGAGTGATTTGCCTCATGAGAGATGCATTCTGTTCAGGGGTTACGAGTGAGGGTATGTGACTGGTGACTCAAGTGATGGCTTCATTTATGTTCACCTTGGTTTCCATAAGGAGGTTCTGGTAGTATCTATTGAGATCCTCTTCGATTTGGGTGTGCTCTCTGATCAGGTTGCCCTGTTCATTTCCCAGATGGGTTATTCTGTTGATGTGTCTTCGGTGTATCATGGTTCTGTGGAAGAATTTTGTATTATTTTCCCCCTCTTTAAGCCATTGCACCCTAGATTTCTACCTCCATAGTATCTCTTCTTGTTTTCTTCTTTTCTCCAATTGCACTTGTAGTTCCTCCTCTTCCTTCATAAGCTCAGTAGTTCGAGTCCCTAAGTTAAATGTTCTTTGTATCTTAGCTAGTTTATTCTCTGTGTCCTTAATGCTTTGGAATATATTTCCAAAAGTGTTTCTGTTCCAGTATTTGAGCAGTTCCTTGAAATTTTTGAACCCTTGTTGAAATCTGTACATTTTGGTGCTATGGTCTACTTCAGCTTGAGCCCACCAAGTTTTTTCCAGCTGTTGGAAATCTGGGTATGTGAGCCAAAATTTCTCAAATCGGAATGGTTTAAATTTAGGTGTTGCCTCTATTGCCAGCTGAAGGGCGATTGGCCAGTGGTCATAGACCGCTTTGGGGAGAATTAGGCATTCCATGCATAGGTCTCTTTCAATCAATTCCTCCGTCACGAGAAAGCGATCCAGTTGGCAGGTTACATGCTGGTTTCTTGACCTACGATTGGACCATGTGAAGGTGCCATTGTTGTTATCTATGTCTACTAACTTTAGCTACTCAGGAAGAGTTTTGAACTTACCACTATCTTGCTCAAGTCTCTTGCTCCCGCCTGTTTTCTCCTCCAATGACATGATCATGTTGAAGTCGCCTCCTAAGATCCAGTTGGGTGTGGTTGCCAATGATTTTACTCGGGCCAGCCTTTCCATGAATTTGATTTTTTTCTGTTGTCCTTGGGGTCCATAGACATTGGTGATGGTTCCCTCCTAATCCGAGCCTATTATTTCAAAGTGAGCTGAAAAGGTGCCTATTGTGGAGAAGGGTCCACTAAGAGTAGTGTGGCTTAGGTTCCACAGTATGGCTAAACCCCCTGAGGCTCCCGAGGAGTTCGTTTGGATGTAGTTGCAACCTTTCCATATGCGTTGAAAGATGGTTTCGGCTTCCATTCCTGCACATTTCGTTTCTTGTAACATTAGAATATATGGGCTTTCATCTTTGATGCAGTGCCTGAGAATCCTTTGCTTAGATCTGTGATTGAGTCCTCTAATGTTCCAAGTGATAATATTCATCATTATGAGGATGGGTGTGGGTGGAGGTATCCCTCTGAGAGCTTATGTATCTGACCCGAGTTGATCATGAGATTTTCGGCTTCTTTGATTAGTTGATGTATTGGTTTTTGTCCCCTTCTTTTGTTCTCGCATGGTATCTTTTTTGAGCCTGAGCTTGATTCAGTGGCTATGCCTAAGTGTGTTGTGGATCCCGCTGTTGAATCAAGAAAGACCTTGTGTACCTTTCTGAGCTACTCTTCAGGAAGGGCTTGCAGATCCTTCTGATTGAGAGCTTCCTCTAGTTTCTCCAGGTCAATACCTGCTAGGTCTTGGGCGTCCACTTGCATTAGAGTATCTCCATCTCCATCCCCTTTTTCGTTTGCATGGATCTCTTTATTTGGACCGGAAGAGGAGGGTATAGGGTTCTGGTCTTTGTTCTTCTATAATCCTTCATGTGGATCCTGAATTTCCTCATCCTCTGGTAGCTGGCTCAGTATATCATAAGCATTCCTGGTCAAGATCTTAGGTTTGTGGTTAGTTATTTTCCTTCGGGGGGGATTTTTCTTCCTTGTCTGGACCGTGGTGAAGCCATCTTTCTGTAGGTTTTGACTGGCTTTGGAAGCTTGTTGATTGAGTGGGTAGTCCCGAAACAGGTGGCCATGTTCATGGCATTTTCTGCATCTGAAAGGGATGTGCTCGTAGTCAAGGGTTTGTGATCAGTCTTCATCCTGATACTCCAACGTTACTGCTCCTAGTAAAGCCTTAGCTATGTTCATGTAAACATATATTCGGGCGTATGAGGTGTATTTCCATTGCCTTGTGGCTTCTGAGGCTTTGACATATTGGCCGATTGTGTTGCCTATTCCCATCAGAATCTCCTCCAACCAGAACTCTTGCGGAAGGGAGTAGAGGTGGATCCAGACAGGTGCCATTTTGAAGTCCTCCTTGTCTGGGCTGAAGTGCTCTATCCAGAATCTTAGGAATAGCCCTGTCGAGTTGTAGAAGTATGGGCCATTCTCAAAGATGTGATCTCTGTCTTCTGGGTTATATAATATGATTGTGAATAAGCCTTTGGAGTTGAGCTGAACTTCATAGTCACCCTTAGGGTTCCACCAGTGTTTGATCCATTTGTTCAAATCCCTTTCAGATGGCCAGAGTCCCAGAAATTTGCCGATGAGGGCATGTTCTTGCATAAACTGGGTATGTTCCCCTACCCTTGTTGAGCTTATAATGTATCTTGGGGACTTTTCCATTTACAGGATGCACTTGTCAGGCTCCCATCCACGAGGTTCTTTTGGATGGGACGTGCTGGCTTTCGTCTCCATTTCCTTGCCGAATCCCTGTTCTTTGGCAAGGAGTTGTTCTCGGATTTGTTGTGGCAGCTCAAACGCAGGTTGTTTTGCCCTCGTTCCTAATCTATCGTTGGTTGTGATGTTGCTATATGAGGGGGGTTTCCCCCCCTCTTTGGCGCTCATAGTTGCGGGTCAAAGCTGGTGTCGGCCCGCGCTGAATCTGTGCTGGTATGTTGTTGCAGCGGATCCTGAATCAATCATGCAGTGGCTCGCATGGGCGTAGAGTTAGGGTTTCATCACTCGCTCTAGGATCACTCCTAATTTTCACATATTTCCATATTTACTGTGTTGTTTTTATTATATTTTAGTTAAATGAACATTATCAATAGTTTGAAGGAGAATCAATGTCATAGTATTTATTTATTTAACAATTATTAATTATGGTTTAATTTACTTAGAAAAACATATTTTCATGTTTATTATATTATTTGATTACATTTTAGTTTAGGAAACAACATCAATAGTTTGGAGGAGAATCAATGTCATAATATTTATTTATTTAATAATCATTAATTAACGTTTACTCTCTTTAAAGAAACATATTTTCATTGTTGGTTTTATTTTTAAATACAAGTTTAAATGCCTCTTACATTGAAATTCTGCATTTCCTTGCCCATCTTTTCTTACATTAAAAGGTGGCATTTCATATAGGTGTTTGAATTTGTTTTATAAAACGAAACTTTTATTTGTTTGTTAAAATTAAAAACAAATAATTTTTTTAAATAACACTTAAACTTTAGATTTTTAGTTCAACAATAAATTTAATAATTTATTTTATTAATATTTATTCCTAAATTGAGAAAAATAATTCGAAAGAAAAAAGAAAGACTTTTAACTTACTGTTATTCATGGTAAGTTCACGGTGCTAACGACTGACACACTGGTGATAACGACAACATCATATTTAAAGTAAAAGAGAAACAATATTTAACTTAATATTATTCATCACAATCCGTCAAACTTATTATTATACCATAAGAGGCAGCAACTACATTGTTGATTTTTTTAATATCCTTTTTTGAAAATTACAATCGGTTGATTTTTTTAATATAGTTTTTTTTAATTATAATGTATATATACAAAAGAGTAAATAAAGAAAATTATGCAATTAAAATTTGGAGGATATTTATTTAAATATTTGTTTTTATTAAAATTTAAATTTTTAATGAAAAATTTAAAATCAATTTATTAATTTCAGTAAAAATTTTATTAAAAAAAAAAATCATTTCTTTGAAACTATAAAATGAAAATATAAAATAGATAAATTTGTTTTTACATTAAATAGCTAACTAACTTATTAGTCCCTGCCGGAAGGCCTAGGACTATAGCAATAACTTATTAGTCCCTGCCAGAAGGTCTGGGACTATAGCAATGAGTTCATCATTGACTTGATATTAGTTTAGGGTTGACTTTAAAAATTTTCAAAAATTATAATGTGTAACTTAGTAAGTTTGTATTCATATATATATATATATNCATAGGTTTGAAGTGTTATTGCCAGCTTCACTTCTTCCCATGCTTTAAATAATGTTTAAAACACTTCCTCCAACTACCACCCTTAACTCCTGTACTTTTCCATACAATTTGAACTAATCAATCCTGTCCACGTTTCCAAAATCACATGGCTTGTTGAAGGTAGATGCATTAATTTTCTGAGAATGACTGCAATGCATTATGGAGATGCATTATATGCATTATATTGAGTGGCAAACTGAATCTGTGTATGTCAAGGGTATCTGGTATCTGTGTCATATGTGTCTTTCAGGGTGTTAAAAAATGTAGCCACTATCTCCACCGCCTTCACAAGGGTCTGTCTCCATCGCCTTCACAATAACAAATGTAGCCACTGTCTCCACCACCTTCACAAGGGCCTCAACGGAGCCATTACCGCCCTATACTTGATCTTTTCTCTCCACCGGTGCTACCTTTGCTCCTGTTATTTCAGTTCAAGATCCTGGCTAGTATACTTCCTCTACCCCGACCTACAATGACCAAGGACATAGCTACTGGATGTGCACCTGTAGGATCCCGATCTGTCGCTGATGGTGGGTGATGGTGGGTGAGATGGTGGTGGGTAAGGGGCCAAATCTTCAATGGATGGATCAATAACTGTCTCCAGAACCAGAAGAGATGTCGGGCGAGGTAAAGGCTATCTAACTCAAAGGGATGCTGGGAGTTTAGATGTTGCTGGTTCTAAAAATGGAACTGTAACTGTGAGCTACAGCTTTCCAATGGGTTCTAGGAAGGAACAAAACCAAGGGCCTCAATCTCTGTGTCTTTCTATGCACTAGGAGAAAGCCTTGGAAAAAACTGCTTTTCTCTTTGTCTCTCATACCTTCGACGGCGGATCAAGCTCATCCGGGACTGGGTAATTGATTAGCTCTGGATCCCCCAGGATTTGGAACCTAGCGAAGGAGGGTTGTGGATATGTACGTATTGGTCACTGAATCTTAGCCTGGAACCGGATCAGCGGGCTATGTCTCTTAACCTGGAACAGATTCTTCCACCCGATCAAATGCAACTGCGGGTACCTTTGTTTCTTCTGCTGCTTCTTAGACTCGATCAACTTCAACTGTCTCTTCCTCTCTTGCTACTGCTTATGTTTTCTCTTATGCACTTCGCACTAGGTATCGGATCAATGGAGATACAATCCACAATCTACTCCATAATGAGAAGTCATTTCCACGCGTTCTGAATCCCGAAATTGCATCACCGACACACCCGCCAGCCAACCGATCTTCAACAACAGATTTTCAGTGCTATAGCAGATCATCAGAGGCATTGCATTGTATTCCATATATTCTCCTCCTCTGCTAAATCGATTGAAGGCTGGTTTCTTTGTAATCTCGTTCAAAATGAGCCGGTTGGTTCGTTTGCTACACAGAGTTACAGATATCCATTACTCCAGGAGGCCATTGGCATTTGTCAAGATAAATAAGAATGAGAGAAGTAGGTCATCTGTGCTAAGGCATAGCCAAGTGTCGATCTTAACAGAACATGACTGTTGATGCTCTCTTATCCATACTTGATAGTCTAGTATTATCGTGTGGTCAGACCGCCTGCACTGTGAAATGCCAACTATCTCGTGTTTTGAAATTCGACATCCCAAGGGTTTATTATCTTCAATCACAACGCAGTCTTTTCTTCAGTTGCAATTTAATAATTGTCTTTTCTATCGGGACAAATCCCGTATTATAGAGGTTGTAAATTCACGTGCCTTTGCGAGTCTTCCAAGATCCCAAGCCGACACTATACATATTCACCCGCTCTCTTTACCAATTACATCACAATACCCAACAACCAAAACATGTGAGTTAGTTCTCATTCAGGGGGACAGATACGAGATTTACAAGCAACCTTCATGCACCTTTGAAGATTTCAAAGCAAGCAATGCATTTCAACTTGGTTTTTCATTTTACAGATGCTTTAGTTTCAAGTTCTAGCAATAGCCAATCCAGGTAAAAGCTCTCTCCATTCTTTGAGTTTTGGTATATAAATTTGGCCTCAAATGCCACCTCAATTCTTCTGTCAAGATTTGGGGACCACCTAGCATCTAAAGCAATGGAATACCTATAAAATATTTATTGTTTTGGATGTATTGTCATTTTAAACTCGGTGGGAGTGGGGTTCTGTGCAATTTATCCAAAACTGTGTTGCATTTGCAGTTTAGATCTATGCAGGTCATCCAGATTTTTTGGGTTGTATTTAGCTTTTAGTCCAGATAACTGGAGAAGCAAAAGTTTCTGAAATTATTCACTTTTTTTGGGTGCCCTCGGCTTTCAGATGAGGCTATAAAGAACAAGACCACATTTCTATTGTTTGTCCATTTTTCTGGGTAGTTCTGTTTTGTAGATATATATACACAGTCCATATAGAAGATGGTCCATCTAAATGGGTATTTAATTTGGTAGAGATACACCTTGCATTTCCAATTCCACTTTGAATCAAAAAAGAGAAATAGAGATATACATAGAAGGTATTTGGTTTGGATGTAATTTACAAAAGGTGGTATGCCCAGCTGTTGTTGTTGGATAAGTTGTATCTGCATTATTTACAATTGCAAGTGCATGTACCCAGAGGTATCTTTTGCCATGATAGCTGAGTGAAATATAAGGGTATGTATCTGTTGGGGAGAAGGACAATTCATTATGGGTATTGATCACCTAGATGGTGTGTAGCAAGAGCTACAATTATTCATCCCACATTACTGACAATATTCTGTCTATTGGGGTTGTTTAATTTCCAGTGCATAAGGTGATTGCCACATGACCCACATGATTGCCATAAGTTTTTTTGGTTTGTTTAAGTTCTACCAGAAGCACTGACAGCCTAAAGGCACAGCCAGAAAATAATATGCATGAGTGAGTAAGGCATAACCATCCTAGCAGCTACAAATATTCCAGTATTTTCACAGTGATCGACTTCCCTGTTACTCAAGTTTTGGTGGAAGTTGTGTGATTTTATAGCTTGATCATGCACTTGGACACAACATTAAGTGTACGAAGGAGTAACATTTGAATTTAAAGAAATGAAAAGAAGTCATTATCACATGGGTATGGGAGTGGAAAGAAGGTGGCTTCTTCCACTCATTGCCAACTCCATGGTATCTTTAATTGTTTTTGTCATGGCAATGATCCACTTTGGATTTTATTCCCGAGAGTCTAATTCCGTTGATGTATTTCATCTTAAGACAATTGATGATTCTAGTGGTCATTATGTGGAATCTGATATAGTTCAACTTCCTCATCCTGGCCTACTGAAGCCTCCAAGAATAGCATACCTTATTTCTGGAACCAAAGGAGATAGCCAGAGGATGACAAGGAATTTACAAGCTCTTTATCATCCAAGAAATCATTATTTATTGCATTTAGATCTAGAGGCACCTCCAAGGGAAAGGCTTGAATTAGAAAAGTACGCGAAGATGGAGCCTGTTATCACTCCAAGAAACTCCTTAGGGTTATAGGCTAAGAATGCTTGGTAACCTAAGAAATTTAATAATCAAAGTATGTGTGGAACAATGGGATAACTGAGAAGGCTAAGAAAAGGACAACTTGTTATGCATCTAAATAACTAGTTCTTTGAGAGACCAAATATCAGTTACAGTAGATAAAAAGGTGTGAAGAATACCATTCAAGATAACCAAATACAGATATGTAGGGTCATACAAGACAGTAAAGAAACATCTAATTCATATTCATGAGCTATACCAGAAGATAACAGTTCTGAATAACTAAGCTAAACAGAATTAAATAACAAAGTAGTGGAGTATATGAAAAGACTGATATATAATAACCAAAGAAGACTATTATTCATATAACATAACATAGTCAAAGTACATAGCCAAAGTCTCCAGGATTGAACCCTTGTCTCTTAGAAAATATAGGCATTTATAGCCTTTTACAATCAGTTTTCAGATCCTAAAACAATGGATTTGATATTCTAAAAATAGAAAGTCAAAACTGATTTACAAAAGATAAGGAGAGATCCTCAAGATAAGGTCAATCCATATCTAAGAGTAGTAGATTGCTGATGAAGTGCAGTTTTAGCCTCCCAAGGCTGTTTGATTTGGTCCTCCAAAGATAAAATTCGAATTTAGTGAAGTGTGCAAAAACCCTGATATTTTGCCTTTGAAAAAGATGCCAAATGTAGTTGAAAAACTTCTTTCTGACCTTATCCCTCAAAACTAGCCTTTGAATTAGACTTGATAATTCAACACATGTCCATTTGAAGTGGTTTCAAACCATTCAAACCCAAAAATCCCCATCTGGGCAAAAATTCGACTATTCTGGCTGTGACAGGATTTCACTAGCTAATTTACCTGAAAATCCGGTCCTTAGCTGGTGAAAGGCGAAGCTTTCACCATCTAACTAGCAAAATTCAAGACGGGTTAGCTGGTGAAAGCACATATTTTTTTTAAATCAAATTTCTCAGTCATGGAGAGTCTGTTTTGCATGCTTGAATAGTCGATCGACACCTAAAAATCCTAATATTTCCAATGGTGCTTTCAAATCTGCATTTGGAGCCCAGGAAGCTAGTCAAATGTTCCCTACAAGATTAGGCATCATTCTTTCAAAAATGCTAGTGCATTTTTTATCGCTAACATCTGGCTCCAACTGGGATGGAGACCTCCCTGCGAGGTCTCCAAGAACCTGGCAGGCCCTGTGCCTTTAGTATTGGGCATGGAGTCATTCGGCCTTTACAATTTATCATCTGGCTATTTTCCAAAGTTTGTTGTTTTCTTTCCCAATCTTCTTTATCTGTAGCATCTCTGCTTCAAACTCCCCTGGAAATGTTGTTTGCACCTTGACGTGGCATCTATTGTGGAAATATCTTCATTAAGAAGAAAAGTGTTGAACATAGGCAGGATGGTGAGATATGTAACCATGATTTTGAAAATTCCAGGATAACTTCAAGCTTGGAATGAGAGTATTGCAGGCAGCTTGAGTTCTTTGACTTTTCATTTTCCAGCAGCTTCAGATACAAAGAATTTGTCTTGAGATGCCCTGGTGTGTTGAATCAAACACTTCACCCTACTCGGTTTCTTCGAAGAGAATCATTGCACATTGTGAACCAATGTCCATCTCTGTTTCGATCTCCATATCAATGAAAGTTGTTCATTCATGTCATTGCCCTGAAAGGTCTATGTAAGAATATTCTCAGAAGATAACTGATCCATATTGAATTAGAAGACTGAGCCAACCACCTAGGTCCTCTGAAATAAAATGTACCAAAACCCAATATATATTGCCACAAATCTGGATATTGGCTACCTAGCCATGATAAATATAGATATCAGAGATCTTCTTCCTTCTATAAGCCCATGGCTCAAAACCTTGTTAATGAAATAACACTTCCTCCCTCCAAATCCCACATACGAACAATACAATCCATACTGCCTGATACCAATACTTGTCTACTCTGTGCTCCTTTGCAGTAAACACCATATTATGTGCTGAAATTTTAGTTGACCATCTTTAACCTTTAGTCCCAAAATCTCCACGAATCTTTAATGCTAAGTTTTTCTTGATTTGGTGGAGAAAAACTTCGATCTAGGCAAAAATACACCTTCGCTGGCCAGTCTCAGGTTTCACCAACTATTTCGCCTTAAGATTTTCTAGTTAGCTGGTGAAAGCTCTTCCTTTCATCAGCTAACTCGTTATAATTCTGCCTTCTGCACTGGTGAAAATTTTGTTTTATCTTTGAGAAGAAAATAATGCAAAGAAGCAATGATCTTGCATAGAGTGTTAGATTCTTCAGCAGCTTCTCAATAAAGTGTTGTCGACACTTGATGTTTGAGCCTCAAGTTACCTGCAATGCTTGATTCAAGAATCAATGTGCTAAGCAAGCGAAAAAAACAAATTAGAGATATTGAAATAATTTAAGCAATGACACCACAACTGCAGAGCATACAAAAGGAAATCCAAATGCACAACTGTTGTTATCTATGGTAGGAATTTGATAGCAGTGCAAGAAGGATCTTCTTGCTAGGGCATATGGGAATTTATATCATTATCTTGATCAATTTCTTTGATCATTTCCTGAAGCTCAACAATACCAAATTTCTAACGGATTCACTGAAGCTCATCCAGAGTAATTTACGTGCTTCCATCATTGAAAAAAATAAGAAAAGGTAGAAAGAGATGCTCCTCATTGCAAACTCCGCAACAATGGTAGATTTGGTGTCCAAACTGGATTTATTTCTAGTGAATCTAGAGAGCAGACTGGACTTACCCATACCAGAATTCCCAATCGAAACTATCTTAAGAAAAAAGTCATGATCATCATCTACTTTGTAAATCATCTCCACAAAGCACCAAATGAATTCTTGAGTATCCTCGAAAAAACAAGACCTAAATGAATAACTGTTAAATAGATAGGTACACAATGAATATCAGTCTGATGAAAAACTTTACACTGCTCTGGAAAATGGTTATTTGACTCAGATCTATGCGTATTGGGTGCCAAAAATGTTGTCCTGTGGTTTGCACAAACAAAAACAATTCACCCCTGTACATCTGGATTGGAAACGATAATGTCTTGGCATGCATTGAAGATCACACATGACACATTGCTCATATTCCCTTACACTTTAAACTAGATCTGGTAGTTGACTTTACCGCAGCCAAACCTATGAGTTAAAATCACAGATCTCTCGACTCTGATCAGATGATAATGAAATAATGTCACACTGTACATTAGGGATGTGGACCTGCCCTTGTATCCAATCTAGAAATATTTCAATGGTGTAACGGAGCTGAAAAATGGTCTACAGATTATTTCGGGTTAATGCATAGTGAAGACACTTGTCCTTTGTCTGTTCATAGGATTCCTTGCTATGTGTGATAAAATCCATGAGAAGAACGGGAGTGTAGGCTCTTATCATCCAAGAACCGGTATCAGAGTTATTGCTCCTTGAGAATGAAAATGGATTCATAACCTCCTGTGTTTGATCATTGGGGCTTCCATTATAGTAGTCTTGTGTGAAAGTGGATCCTACCATTAGCATGAAAGCATCTACTTCGAAATCTGGAACCCACAACACCTAGTTGTTGGAATTATTCTCACACTATACACGTAAATCTGGGGTTTTTGTTGTTGTTACATGCATGAAATGAGGTCTGGGATTCTGCAATCGTCTGCCTTAACTATAGAATCTGACTGAATTAGATTCGACAGATGAAATGTCACAAAATCCACAGGCTGCTAGGTGTTTAATGATAACTGCCCAAAGTTTGCGTTTCTCCTGTTGGATGGAAGGTATGCCAATAACTTCTTAGTGAAGCCTTGGATTACTGCTCCTGTTATTGGCCATCTCTCTTTGTCACGGGCAATCCAAACGTCGCAGCAACAACAACAACTGTGGGATACCAGGAGAGGATTCTCCACATCTAAAGCATATTTCATGGGTCGAGCGGTCATATTCTGGTAATAATCAAAGAGAGAGGGGCCTCTATAAAGTCGTGGCATGTAGTCAAATGGTGGAAGTTCTGGATCCTTGCATGTTCATTTACAACCTATAGCTTACAGTTTCTATATCAATATGTGACCAGGCTCTACGACTAGGGAGAAAAGGCATTCTTTCTATGAAAATCCTCTATCAATAACTTTCAGACGAGTCGCTCCTCTGACTTCTGTCTCGCGGGTAGATAAGTTCTTTTCTTAGTTTGTTTAAATGATAATATTGCAAGAGAGTTTGTTGACATTTTGGTGTAATAATTTTCTCATGACCCATTAGACTGTCATCGGCAGAAGATCATGTTATGTACAACCGCAGAGCATTGGAAATGATTTGGTACACCAAATAGAATGCCATTAATCCGTACATCCGCCAGCCCTTCTACATATTCAATGTCATCCTGCATACAGAGTTGAAGCAAGAGATGTACGAATACATTCTCAACAACAACATAACCCTAAGTTTAGGGCTGAGATCGTTGCTGACTACAGTAAAATCTTGAACAGATAGAAATGAAACATCTGCTGGATGAATTGGTTTTCGTTGTAAAACAATGTTTGCGCCTTTTGAAGAAGAAGAGAAGGTTCAATAGAAACAAAAATAGAAAGCCCGATGACGAGGAAATAGAGCATGCATTGGAAATCCCATGGGATAGTTGACAACTGCATCAATTAACTTCTTAAAAACAAGGGATTTCCCATCTATTATTTGGTTGAACTCGCTCTCTCTGTATTATCTGAATGGGAGTAACGGTACCCATTTCCCATCTCCAGGAGATTCATGATGCAGTTACAACTAGCAACCACAAAGATGATGCCATGATCTCTAGCTCTAACAGTAGTACCAACCGCCATGAAGATGATAATGGAGAGGGTGGTCTAGATCCAGCCATTAAAAGTGAAAAGGGAGTCTCTTTGCCTAATGCGTGTGCAGCTGCTATGACATTCATTGATAATTAAGGCTTGACTCGACCTCGACAAATGACACATGAATTATCAATTACAATCATGGCTCGATCCCTGCTTAGATCATGACTTTGAAGTTGCATGCCCAGCTAGCACAATGTAAGTATAACATGTGGTTTTGGGCTTGACCAGTAGTTGCTCTGCTTATTCAAGAAAACTGAAAGTAATCGACCTGCTCAAAGAAAGAGCTTATTCTTCTTATATACTCCTACTCTAACCACTATATTGCTTCCAGATCAGGTAAAATCATGCTTCCAATGAAGCCATACAAGTATCTGAATAACTGGTAAAACTTCTGATTTGGAAATGATGAATGCAGGAAAACATAGAATACTGATATACAATTTGAAAATGCAGCATAACCAACCTTTGTTTGACAAGAGCAATTTGACATTTATGCTGCTCGAATACTCCAGATAATCAACAAAAGGATCAATGACACTGTAAGAAAACACTTCTTCCTGTTGCTTCGCCTGAACATCAGAAGATCTCTGCATACCCTTCTTTCGAGAATAGATGCCACCTTCAACTACGTGTAAAATTGAACAGGGCTGCAAACTAACTTCATTGTTGATGATGAATTGTTTGTTGTTGTCTGTAGATCTATGTTCAAGTACGGTGCATGCAAACCTGCTGATTTCTGTAGATGACTTTTCAATGTCATCTATAGGAGTTTCAATATCTACTGCGGAAGTTTCCGGATGACAGTATTGTTCTTCATCAAAGACAAGTGAGTCCAGTACTCCCTTGTTTTGCATAGGAAAATGAACAATCTCCTGATCTTCCTCTTTTCTTTCAGGTGCAAATACACCATGAGAAACCTTTTTAAAAAATTGAGAACAATGCTCTTCTATAACTGATCCTTCATGCAAATCAAAGGCAACAGGTGTGACAGAGACATCTATACAATTCTCATAATAATCATTTTGACAAACAGAAGAAAGGACTACCTCCTGTTGAACTTGCTTCTCAAATTCACCACAACAATCTTCAAAGAGACCTTGAGCTGGAAATTCATCTTTACAAAACAAATGGAAAGCATAATGAAAACTTGCCAATGAGTGAATGCTTGAAGCTGGAAGAGACCTGCACCAATCAAGGGCTATCCCCTCTAATGAATACTTGAAAAATTTAATCTTAACATCTTCATGTATGATCTGGAGTTGATGAATAAACTCATGAAAATCCAACAAGTGTTCAGCTGGCACTTCCCATTCTTCTCCTCGAAATCTGGGAAGGTTGCGTTCCCATTCATCTCTACTAGGTATTGGATGAGGGCAACCAGAAATACTTGAGAAATTGCAGAATGCATACCTCTTTTCTAAGATCTGATTCATTTATATACCAGTGGAGTCGCCAACAAATCCGTCCTTCATGGAGTCACAACTGAATTTGTCTTTCATGGAGTCGCCAGATAGATGATTACAACCGAAAGATGTCCAAGCTTTGTCTATCATCAAAACTAGATCTTGTCATATCCCAAGGAAGTTGAGCTTCGATCTCCTCTCCCCGACAACGACGCCAATTTGTTATCACTCCAAGAAACAGGGTTGTAGGCTAAGAATGCTTGGTAACTTAAGAAATTTAATAATCAAAGTATGTGTGGAACAATGGGATAACTGAGAAGGCTAAGAAAAGGATAACTTGTTATGCATCTAAATAACCAGTGCTTTGAGAGACCAGATATCAGTTACAGTAGATAAAAAGGTGTGAAGAATACCATTCAAGATAACCAATTACAGATCTGTAGGGTCATACAAGACAGTAAAGAAACATCTAATTCATATTCATGAGCTATACCAGAAGATAACAGTTCTGAATAACTAAGCTGAACAGAATTAAATAACATAGTAGTGGAGTATATGAAAAGACTGATATATAATAACCAAAGAAGACTATTATTCATATAACATAACATAGACAAAGTACATAGCCAAAGTCTCCAGGATTGAACCCTTGTCTCTTAGAAAATCTAGGCATTTATAGCCTTTTACAATAAGTTTTCAGATCCTAAAACAATGGATCTGATATTCTAAAAATAGAAAGTCAAAACTGATTTACAAAAGATAAGGAGAGATCCTCAAGATGAGATCAATCCATATCTAAGAGTAGTATATTGTTGATGAAGTGCATTTTTAGCCTCCCAAGGCTGTTTGATTTGGTCCTCCAAAGATAAAATTCGAATTTGGTGAAGTGTGCAAAAACCCTGATATTCTGCCTTTGAAAAAGATGCCAAATGTAGTTGAAAAACTTCTTTCCGACCTTATCCCTCAAAACTAGCCTTTGAATTAGACTTGATAATTCAACACCTGTCCATTTGAAGTGATTTCAAACCATTCAGACCCAAAAAATCCCGATCTGGGCAAAAATTCGACTATTTTGGCCATGACAGGATTTCGCCAGCTAATTTACCCGAAAATCCGCTCCTTAGCTAGTGAAAGGCGGAGCTTTCACAAGCTAACTAGCAAAATTCAAGACGGGTTAGCTGGTGAAAGCGCAGATTTTTTTAAAATCAAATTTCTCAGTCATGGAGAGTCTGTTTTGCATGCTTGAATAGTCAATCGACATCCAAAAATCCTAAGCTAGTCAAATGTTCCCTACAAAATTAGGCATCATTCTTTCAAAAATGCCAGTGCATTTTTTATCGCTAACAGAGCCAATCTTTGTGGAAGCAAAAATGTCCATGTTGTCGGTAAGTCCAATCTGGTTACATATAAGGGTCCAACTATGATCGCTTGTACACTTCATGCTGTGGCCATTCTGCTAAAGCAAAGTAATGAATGGGATTGGTTTATCAACCTCAGTGCATCTGATTATCCACTGGTTACACAAGATGGTGAGATTTTTCCCCGTGACTTGTTTTATTGCTGTTGTTCTTTACCCCTTTATCCTTTTTTTCGATCTTGAGCTCTAGGACTCAATTAAGCTTTGGTTTTGTAGATAATCAATTTGCGGTTCATTTTCTATTTCACGGTATAGATTATTAAGCTTATAGTTGGTATTACAAAGTCAAACAATTGAAATAATTTTACACAGAAACTGCTAAACTTGGATGAGAAATAACAGAGCAATTTATCGGCCATAAAGCTTGGAAAGCTAAAGCAGATATGAAAAAAGTTGTGAGATAAGATTGAATTTTTGTATGGACAAAATAGATAATCAAGTTAACTCAGGTTAATGTTTACTTCAATAATTGTAGCTAATATGATAATATCATTTGTTTTTTAAGATAGGTTTTGTAAATCTGGGATTTATTATTTGAAAGAAACGCATGCTAGTTATGGTTACTGCAGGCCATGGACTACCATCAGACATTTCCTTGAGTTTTATAGGCCTCATTGGAAGTGGCGAAATAATTCAATTTTGTTGTGTATCTTGCCATGGATATTGTAAGATGACATGCCAACAAGGTCTTCTCCCAACTGTAGCAACTACTTTTTCCTTAGAGAAAACCAATATTTCATTACAATGATTATTCTTTGTTTGTTTAGGGCCACGAGCACACTTGCATGTGTGCTTTGGTTACACTCTCTTGTTAAAAATATGGGACTTGTGGATTCAGACTATAGTGCTGGGTTAGTGAGTATTTTCCTTCCATGGAAGACGTGTTATTGGTTTCAATGCAGGTGACCTTTAAATCTTTATGAGTCATGTTTGAAAAAGTTGTTAGTATCAGAGTGCATGAGTACCTTTTTTCTTGATGCCTGAGTTTGTGTGCTTAATCTTCTTGTACTTGGTTTGAAACCACTGGATAGATTATGTATTAAGTAGGTCATCTGTGCTAAGGCATGGCCAAGTGTTGATCTTAATAGAACGTGACTATTGATGCTCGCTTATCCATACTTGATAGTCTAGTATTATCATGTGGTCAGTCCGCCTGCACTGTGAAATGCCAACTATCTCGTGTTTTGAAATTTGACATCCCAAGGGTTTATTATCTTCAATCACAACCCTCTGAAAATGCGAGTTTGAAGCAGACCTGGCTTGCCAAATTTGAAGTAGACTTGGTTTTAGCTCACCATTTTGGATCGATTTGAAGTAGACCTGTTCCTACTTTTAGGCTAAATTTGATTTTAGCAGCTTTCAACTGGATCTCACTTCATTGGAAGACTATTCAGCTAGCATTAGATTCCCGCTTTCTTCTTTCTCCTTCGATCCATGTCTCTCATCCACGCACGTATTAACCACAACTCGAGGCTTTTAAGCTTCATTTCAACACTCCCTTCCTCAATTAAGACTGGTTAACTTGGTTCGAGCATCCCCACCCACAACAATTAAAGGGAATTGAAATGACTAGCAATCGAGGTACCCAGACTATGTATGGGGGCCAGTCATCGGCGGGATCCATCAATGCATAACTTGAAGCATGCATCCCAATTTCACTATTGAAAGAGGAACTGATAAACAACACATCTAGCATTCCAACCAGCAACACAGACAGGGGCAGGCGAATCAAGAACCTCAGTTCTCAAATCCGCTATAGTTGGATAATCCGCTATATATATAAGCAAATCTATTGCAAGTAAGTGGGACAAATAGTATGTTTTTTACCTCGCTGCAACCATTTGAAAGAGAATTGAAAATGTAACCAACATCTTCAGAGCTACTTCCACTAGATATCTCCCCTAACTCCTTATCTACATCAAGGGAGACAGAATTAATCATGCTGGGTGAACGACACCATGACCCAGACACAACATTCCTTTCCTCTCCCAGCTGATGCTCCCCACCAACTGGCTAGGAACGGACAGACCAGTCTGGGTTTGATATATGCCCAAAGACATGAAGCTAGGTGAGGCGCAAGCATAAGTATTCTCATTCAAATCTGTGATTATCGGCCATAGTAAGAGCCAACCCACCAAATCCCAATCCAAGCCCATCCCAGCCAAGCTCATAACATTAGTGCAGTGTTCCTTTGGGATTATATGACGAACTTTATAAAAGACTGGAACTGGACCCTCTGCTTTTTGTCATGATGCTTATTAACGTACAACACACAAGCAACCCACCAGCAAGCAAGCTTGTGTAGAGGGCACCAGTGAGATATGTTTAAGCTAGTGGAGGCCCTCGAGAACATGGAGAATTGCATGGCTATCCATCTGGCTTGGCATGGAGTTTCCATGCAATTATCCATCTGGCTTGGCACTTGCATGGTTAACATTTGTGCCATGCAAATTATCCATATGTCTTGGTATCATCTATCATCTTTCGAAAATATATCTCACCTTCATGCATTGGCTGAAAGTGGGACCCATGCCTCAAAATAGTTTGTTCTTGTGTCACATTCCCCACCCAAAACAAAGCAAGTGCAGCGTATTGTCAGCAGACGCACTTCCGAACTGTATGAATCATGTCGGTGAGGAATCCATGTTTAGTTGTGTTTGAAAATCTTAAGCAGTGCTGGTAGCACATTGCAATCAATTTGGGTATTTTTCTCGTCTTTTCTGGCACCGAGCAGATGATTTTGCAGGAGTTCATCTGATAAATTCAACCCCAGAATTCTCAATCCTGCCGTGATCAGGAGAATGCCGGTCAAAATGACTAGAAATCTATCATGATCTCTCCGAGATTTCCAGGTAAGAATGCATCGAACGTGGGAATAGGGCAAGGGATTTCCTTGAAAAAAACAGTGTAGCATTTTCTGTGCAGATATTAATTATTCCTGTTTAAGTTTTTGAAGAAAATTTGGAGTTCGATTTACTAGATAAGATCAGAGAACTACTAATTATAGCATAGGGCACATTTTTATAAATATTTATGCTTTTATGCGTTGGTTCTCCAGTCCGCCACATTGGTCCCATTGTTCTTGAAATGAGAATTTAGGGTAATGGGGGGATTCTATTTTGTGGCCCAGTTTCAAATCATAAGTATTGTCATTATTAGTTCAATGAAATTA
>ML793642.1:25388-41517 GCA_009831015.1 Picea engelmannii | reverse complement strand
TTTCCATATGAAGTTACCACTAAATTCTATATGAAATGAACTCATGACTTTACCAATGACCATGTCAATACAAATTGCTCTCTAAATTCCATAGAGAATGAATGAGTTTCCACACCTTTCTTCAATAGTTTGTCTAAAACAATTGACCTTCAAACTAGAAACAATTGGTTTCCCAAACTTTTTTACATCTATGTCCTAGTGAATATGGGAACCAACCTATTTCTAGATAGAATTGATGACTTTTCACAACTTTCTTCATGGATATTTCTCATTTGATATGACTTCCACACTGAACGCATATAGATTGAATGAGTTTCCACTCCTCTCTTCTGTAATATCATATTTGATTTCTCCATCTTCATTACGTTTATTTACTAGTCAATGTCAATACCAACTAATTTCTATATAAAATTAATGATTTTCCACAACTTTCTTCATCATATGTCACATTCAATATGAATAAATACCACTAAATTCCATATGAAATGAATGAGTTTCCACACCTTTCTTCTATAATGTCTTGATCCATTTCTCCAACTTATTTATGTCTATCCTTATCAATACTAATACCAATCAATTTCCATATGAATTTACCACTATATTCTATATGAAATGAATGAGTTTTCACATCTTATACTAGTACCAATCATTCACTATATATCACATCGATATGAATTGATCACTATATTTCATATACAATAAAAGAGCTGACACAATTTTCTTCCATGATATATTTTGAACAACAATCTACAAACCAACTTTATTCTATATACAATTATTTTATAGTAACTTAAATATTCTACTTTTTAATTTTTTCAAGGCACATTTTTCCTACCATTTTTTCTCAAAATAATGAAAAAAGAAGAAAATTATTAGAATTGTAGATATCAGTGGTTGAAATTGCAATATAAAATGAGTTTTTAGGGAGTTGAATCTATTTATAAATTCAAAAATATAATTTAAGAGGAAGAATAACTTAATGAATTCCGATGATAGATATTCAAAAATACAAAAAAATAAAATATTTAAACTTGATATTCAATGTGCCAATGATATTCAAACTAGAATTTATCATTTTCCGCAACTTGCTTCACATGTGTACCACAACGATTACAGGGATTTCTCGCATCTTTTTAGTATTGTATTTGAACTTTGCAGCTTATTCTTCATCTTCAATAACTACATGAGATGAAATATTTATGTGTTTGCAAAGGGGAACTCACAGGTCATTAGATTTGGGAGTCGACAAACAAAGAAATGGAGACGCTCGTGTGGTTTCTGAAAAACACAAGAGCGTCTCCATTTCTCATTGGAAACGCTCGACAAGCTCGTGTGGTTTCTACGCCTGGCAACTACAATAGCATTGGATACTATTAGTGAGGCAACTAAATTTAAAATGTTAATTTTAAATTTTAATATATGTTGGATTCTGATAGCTCTTCAATGCTTAATGCTTAAAGGGTAAAGGGAGTTTTAATTACTTTGTTTATAAAGTAAATAGTTTTTAAGGTTTTTCAAATAGGGCAGCAAGTTAAACAAACTTAATTATGGAGAAATTTCTACAATTAAATGTTAATAAGTCAAAAAAAAACTTGAAATAGAAAATGGAAATTTTTTAACAAGTATGTTTAAAAAAAAATTAATACTTAATAAAAATAAACTGTAAATTTTTATTCTGTATAATTTTTCAATGAATACATTTAAATTAATTTTGGTTTTTAATTTCTAGATTAAATTTAATAATAAATTGTAATTTTTAGATTAAATTTAATAATAAATTGTACACAATCTTAAATGTAAATTTTGAATAAAAATTAGATAAGAAAAACATATTAATAAATGGAACATTTTAAATCACGGTAATTAACTTTTTTTTTATTAAACTTAAACCATTTTAAATCAAGTGAGATAAAATTTTTTTATTAAACTTAGCACAGGATTGAAATTTTGAATAAAAAATATATTAATTTGAATTAAATCACGCCATATCACTTTATTTTTTAGTCTAAACTTAGAAAAAGGTAGAAATTTTGAATAAAAAAGACATAATTTTAATTAAGTGAGACTAAATTTTCCCCTTCAAAATGTTTTTATTGTTTTTAGGTGTTTTTTTTTTAAATCAAATTGTCTTAGAGGTCGTAAAAAATGTGTTTCTTTTTTTCAACGGAAAAAGCAGTTTCAATGTTATTCATTAGAATCAAAAGAAACTTTTTAGTACAAAATGAGACATAAAGAGTCATGAGCCATGATTGTTGTTGACACAGTATCAACTTCATGTCTTAAAACATCCCCTCCAAAGGACTTAAATCAAAAAGTCTTTTCCTCAACTATCATTATCTAATCACATAAAACTACAGTGTGTGAAAATTAATAGAGCATAAAGATTTATCAATAGAAGCTTCCAACCAGAGAAAAAATAAGAAATTCTAGAAAATAAAAAAATGTAGAAAGATCCAAAATTTATGACTGAATCTTCAAGGATTTCCTCGAAGGGCATCCAACCTATCTGTTTATCCAGTGCAAACTTTGAAAGGGAGTCTGACTGAAGTTGAAAATCCTGTGAACATGGAAGCAATGTAACCAACTGAAAAAAAAGGTTTGATCTCCAAAATATTTATCTTCCAAACTTGTAATGTTAAAAAATTCAAGCTGGACTTTTCATCAAACCAGTCTATGATGATATTTGAATCACCAACCACCATTAATTCATGAATTTGTAATCTCAAAGAGAAGTGGAGAAGACACCATAAGCCAAGTCGTTATGATTTTATGTTAGTACCAGGTCCACTAACAAGATGGATCTTGTAAAAATGGTCATTGCTCAATTTTAGTACTATACCAACACCACAAGAACCACTCGTTGCAGCTCCATCAAAGAAGCCTAGAGGATTTTGTCCAGATTACACTGGGTTCAAAATCAAATACAAATTTTCACCTTCAACTATTTTTGGAAACTCTTTGATAGCCATGAAGATCCTCAAACAGATTCCATCATCATTCTTGACAACGTTTTCAAAGAGGATCTTGTTCCTATATTTCCAAAATCCCCAAAGAACATAAAATGGGACCTTCCTGTGTCAAGGAGAAACAACAAACCAAGATTTCAAATTCTCTGTCAAGGGTTGAGAAATAAAAAAATCATGGATTTTCAATTGTTGTTACGAGGAAAATCTCTCTGTGGCTAAGGTAAACCACAACAGACATAAATGAATGCAAAAATCAACTCCATCCCAAAGACATGCTATATAAACCAATATGCAAGCGAGATAAGAAAGAGGCCTACCTCGTCCAGATGTTCGATGAAGTCCATCATTGAGCACTTTGACCCAAAGTTATATCCCTGCAACTAGTTCTCAATAACCAAGAAAAGAAAGCATATGGTGATAATATAAAAGGTCAGAACATTAGATAGCATAATCCATTAATATACATAACAAATATGCCCATGGATAATAACTCATATGTTTTCAAGATATCAATTGGATGGGAAAGGAGTATTTCTATTAATAAATGATCAATAGAAGTGAAAATATTACAAACTTCTGTGTCGGCATGGTTCAGAACAGAGAAACTTAGTTCCTTCTAGTTGGGCCTCCACCATTTCAATCCTCCACCAAAGGAAAGCTCATAAGAGAGAAACAATGAGGTTCTCAATCAATAAGGGAAGAGCTTGGGGGTTGAACATTGTGTTCAGGCTTAAAGGACAAAGGGATGCAGACTCAATATGAAGTAAATAATTTCTCTAGAGTAACTTTTCTCTCAAAGTTGAATTCTTTCTCCTCTTTCCATAGCTTAGAATTGGCCCATTTATAGCCTTCAAAATGGAACTGAAGGGCTGAGTTAGGATGTTTTCAATATATGGAAGGCCAAGGATCATAGATCTCCTATCGTGACATGGAAACCCGACATTAATTTTCATTTTCTGGCACAAATCTCAATGTACGCGGGCTGTAGCGGAGCAGCCTGAGTATACGCATGTTGTATAGTAGGCAAGATGCATACATGTGGAAAAATATGTATTTTTGGCTCCGAATTTTACGAACGGGGATGATAAGTCTGCATGGGGAAATGGAAAAAGGCCTTCTATGAAAGATGGTATAGGGTGAGGTAAATCTTTCTATAACAGATGCCCCCCTAATGTGTGAGGTCAGAGGAGTATCTGTAATGGTTGAAATATATTATCAACAACCCAGAAGTGGAGTGATGGGGAAACAACTAGAAGAACTAGTTGCTCATTACATTCTTCACTGACTTTGCACACATGGATGCCAATAAAATTACACTGCAGATCCATGTGAAAATATACCAAACAAGTGTTTGTGGTCATGAATAGGAAAATACAAATGTGGTTACATGCCAATAGCTGACATAGTCACGAACAAGGCCCAGTAGAACTAGTCTCAAAATCAATATGAAGATATATGTATACCATGGAGTACGATCTGATCTCCCATGATCATTGAAGTCATATAGGTACTGGTCCAATGAACAAGGAAGCAACAACTCAGGAAAGTTGCAGACACATAGTGATGTCTTCAAGTCTTCTACACAATCCGCCAAGGGTGCAATTCTACATCATGTGAATAAAGGAGTTGGGATAGAACACAATGAGACATCATTTGATTACCAGTCATTAAGGTATACCATTAAAAAACACGAGACAACCTACCAATAATGGAAGTAGGTATCAAGGCACCGAGTACATTCTTACAAGTGTGAATAAAGGAGCCGGTGTCGAACACATGAAGAATCTACAGATCAGGAGACATTTATGTATTCCCAACTGTTGATGGCGAGAGAGCATGCCACTAATGACTGCAAGCCTCAAGGTAATCATAAGACTCTAGGTCCCGTTTCCAGAATAAATGGGCTGAAGTCGATGGAAGGAGACTCATTAGAAGGAGAGAATTAAGGCATCTCTTATCAGTCAGCATGAGGTATAAAGCATGAGCTTCATGATTTGATGGAAATTGGACGAAGAATATGTTCATGAACCAACGACCATGTGCATCTTCCATGTGTGCCAAGTGTAAGTGGTACATGAGAAAGACCCTCTGAATAACAACCAATGATGAAAAACAATTGACAAAGGCGAGGAAACCACCAATAAGGCTAATGGCATCCAAGACACTGTACGGATCCCAATGTGTGAATATATGTCTTGCCGTCGAACACAAGGGAAACCACCTAGTCAACAACCGATGATGAAATGTCAACTGTTGGATTCAAGTTTACCTACCAATGATGAAAGTGGGGCCAGGGTGCATGATAGGACTATAGTATCAGGTGATTCTGAGACAAACTGAGGGTATGGCTGACATGAAAAGTCAAGAGTTCTGAGGAGTGGCTGACACAGGTTGATAGATTTCATTTGAAAAAGATCATGAGACATATGGAGGACTCTAACAGCATAGACCCAATGATGAAACCATGATATGCAGGAGGCATCAATGAAATTCTCTAGAGGGACTGGAAGAGTAACCAGTCGGTAGAGAAGACTCTGTAATGAGCTCAGCTTCATAAGTCCATGCTAATCCCAAAATTATGATGATGAATGGACTCAATAACTTTGTGCTCTGTTCAAAGGTGACACGACTGCTGCCAATTTGAGATAATACTCCCTTCCCACCCATATTTTATGTTTTTTCATAGACAAATGAATGCTATGATACAGAGGAGGAGATGAGTGTCGCAAGTAAGAAAAACTAGTTCCAACAGTGGAACATACCTATGTTCAATGCTTGGTTGATGATGAAAAATTGTTGAGGCAAACAATTTATAACACAAAGCGAGAACCGACTATAGGCTCAATACTGCAAGCAAGGGCATGAGATGCAATCACAACTTAACGCCCAAAAAATGTCATTTTTTATGTCTTTTAGTCTACTTGGTGTGAAAAAGGGATAAACTTGTGCCAAATAGACGTCTTTTCAAATCCAATTTACGAGTGTGAAAGAGACAAGTTAACTCGACAATCTTTTTTCTTTTTGAAAATGAGTTGAAAAAGAGCTTAACTAAGACTCACATCCTTTCAAGTCCAATTTAACAAGTGTGAAAGGGACAAATCACTCAGAAATATTTTCGCTTTTTAAAGACGAGTTGGAAAAGATCTTAAATTAAACTCGTTTCGGAGTCCTCGGGGTATAAGGGAGCATGTTTATGAGTGATAAATGAGGCTCAACATAAAGTCATGTACTAGCTATGAGGGACTACCAGTCCTATGGAAAAAACTATGCATGGGCACAAAATGCAATAGAGGATCTAACTAGGGCACCCATGTTTGGTAAGTCTCTACCACTTGATAACGACGCTACTTATAGCAGATGGAGAGTTTTGTGTTGCAACAAATGGGTTCGTACCTATGGCTTAAAAAGTGACAGTTATAGGATAATGAAAAAATGTGTGATGGAATGGATACCTATCCTATATGATGGGTAATGAAAATACCTTCCTGTGGTGACGAACGACCAATGTAACGTTGAAATCTGCAATAATCCCTGGTGAAAACTACAAAAACCATCTCAATCCACCTTTGTATTAATCAATTAGGTGAAAAAATGGCTCAAAACTATAGAAAGTCGGTAAAAATTGTTTATAAATAGTAACAAAACCAAAAATTACTATACCATTTTGATTTTTTACCCAAATAGTGCAAATTGGACCAAAATACCTCCAAGATTCAAATGGTGATTGTGGGAGCGTGAGGCAACGAAATCATAAACCGTCTAGATGAGGTAATTCTTCTTCTCTTCCTCTTCATTTCCAGTGGATTAAATTTTTAAATTAGGCTACAAATATTTAGTAATTGAGGGCATAAAATGTGAAATTCGGTGTATGTGGGTTGTCTCCTATCGAGTCACGTATGCGATGAGTTATACGCACCTGTGCAAACTGCAGGGCACATATAACTAGCCCTATACATGACTGTAAGTGAAGCAGATCGCACACATGCACTCAAACAATGAATTTTAAGGATGCTAACTCAAATTTTGACGTGTCCTTGGAAGGATGGTTCTTGAATGGAGAGAAAGAGAGAACGAGGAGGTCGATGATGTTGTGGATCGAGATTCGGGGGCCCAAATGGCCTTAAAGAGATGTGGCTTATATAAATTTTGGGCACTCAAAGGGATGAGGGACCAGGTGAGGTTGCTCGAGATGCTTGTGGGTTATTGGGACCCTGAGAGTGAAAGCTTCAACCTCGATGGGAAACCATGGAGGATTGAAGTAGAGGATATCTACTTTTTTACTGGTCTATCATGCCGGGGAAAGATCATAAACCTCAAATCACGGGGAGCAGGGAGAGGAATGAAAATAGAGGAATACATCGACGCCCACTGTGTAGAAGGGAATCCGAAGGTAGGGAGTCAAATCCCTATCTGGGTGATAAACAATCTCAGCCTGAAGATTGTTGTGATTGTATTGACCAGGATAACAGGTTCGGCCCCGTTGCACCAGGAATCGAGGCCGCTCATTTTCTATGCAGTGTAGTGTATGAGACCCACATTATATGACTAGTGTACCTCACTACTGGAAAATATGAAGAGTCAGTTGCTAGAGTGAAAACATGGGAGTAAGAGGAATTTTGGGTTTGCCTCTATCATATGCAATTTCATCTTCGAGCGGGTTCCAAGTTTGGGACCTAGAGTCAAGATTCTTCTAAGGGGGCCTCGCGATCTAGCCATGGCACGGTGGACCGAGGTAATGAGGTGGCAAGGGGGAGGTAGGGTGTCGACACCCTACAATGAGGATTTCTTCTACTGGTGGCAGCGACATGTCATTTCTCTAGATGACTATCTGTATGCAGGGATAGACTTCCAAGGAGATCCAAACATGCCACTCCCACCAGGGACCACCTACGACTACATAGGTATGTCAAATGTTTTTAAATATTTAATTATTTTTTTGTATTTTTGTATAGTAGAACAAAAATATTTTTGGATGGTGCTTAAGTACTCACTAGACACTTGTGTAATGTAGACATGGGTCCACGACGACTAGAAGGGTTTCCTCGACATCGACGGAGGAACCAGGGAGATGAGGCGGTGGGAGGAGAATCCAAGAGAGTCCTAAAAAACATGCAGGGCAACCTGTCTTGTTTGACTCATAGGATCCCCATGGTTCAGGTAGAGGATCTTCCTAAAGCCATGCAGTGACAGGTGGTTGGTGTACCCAAAGCTTGGTTGTGACTCTTTCGGCATCTCGCAAATGTCGTAGTTTGTTACCATGATATACATCTGGCGCCACAGGCGTAGATGTCGTGGATATTGTAGTACCGGTTGTATATGTATTGAGGGTATTAGCCCCAATTTTGTACTATAAACACCACATTTTTTGAATATATAAAAAGAGATCTTCTGCTTTACTTATAGTTTACAATGTGTATATTGATAAGATGGTTTTCTTTGCTTTAATTATGTGACAAATGCCAATCTAAAACGAAATTATCATAAGCATCAAATACATGATTAGAACTCCTAGGAATGTGGTAATATGTAATAAAATCAAACTGTCGTTCTAAAAGACGTACCTGTAGGAATAATCGGAGTAAAGTAGGATCACACACGCGGTAACTGTTGTTCAACTAACATACTACTAATTGGGAATCCAGGCGAACCTCTAAAGAGAGAATACCATGTGCGATAGCATCACGCAAAAGTTCTATAATGACACTATATTCAACCACATTGTTTGTTGATGGCACTAGGCATACGCCACATGAAGACACCAGTAGACCCTTAGGTGAGTAAACCACCCAAGCAGTGGAAGCCAAGTTTTGTGTATGATGACTGGATCCATCTACGAATCCTAGGTAAACCGAAGACTCCGTTGACATCCGCCAACCAAGGGAAAACTTGATAAGCAAGCTGAAGACAAAAAGAAAGGGAAAAGATATATACACTAAATTAAATTAGTATACAAAGAGTTATGCCCGAGATTGGGGCTTAGGTGTAATATATTTTTAAGTAGAGCCCATTCCTGGGCTCGGCCAACATATTCCCTTCACAATCTTCTAACTCCTAGGCTCCTTTTTCTAGAACATGTCACATGATATAAGGACCGTGCCACATGGGTTTAAACTTGCCTGCCCCCAGTGGTTCTTTGGATTGATCATACAAGAGGACCAAGTCACCCTCAACGTACAACCAAGGATAGATAGACTTATCGTACTAGACCTTGACACGTCTTTTTTTCACCTCAATAGTTGTAGAAGCATCTCGACGCCGCTCGTCAAGACTCTCTAGGTGTACAAGGCATCGCTCGAGATCAGAAGTGTCAGGTAGGAGTGCGACTGCCAACTTAAGAGAAGGGATTTCACTGTCAATAGGTAATATCAAATCCACACCATGCACTAACTGGAAAGGGGAAAATTTGGTGGCAATCTTGATCGAGGTTCAGTATGCCCAGAGTGCGGGATATAGCATGATGTGCCAGTCAGACTTACTCTGACTGATAGTTTTTTGCAAAATGGTCTTGAGAGAGTTGTTGATGGCCTCTACTTGTTCATTTTCCTAGGGGTAATAAGGAAAACATGACCGTGTCTAAACCCCAACTTAGATGCTAGTTCTTCCATCATTTCGTTTTGAAAGTGACTGCCATGATCAGTGACAATCTCACTCGGGATACCGAACCGGGAGATAATTTGATTGAATATGAAGAAAGTGGCAGTCTTCCCATCATATTTAATTGTAGGCATGGCCTCGAACCACTTAGTAAATTAGTCGATGGCCACTATAATGTGCTAGTTCCCCCCAGTCGAGGTTGGGTTGCAATCCACAAAGTCCACCCCCCACTTGGTGAAGGGACTGACGATAATGACTAGGTGAAGAGGGGCTGGATGCAAGCGCATTTTCCAAGTGAACATTTGGTAGGGGTGACACTTCTTAACCACTTCAATACAATCTTTAAATATAGTAGGCCAGAAATAACCATATCGCAAAATGTTTTGGGTTGTCGCAAGCCCAGATAGATGACCACCACAAGCCCCACTATGGCAATCGTTTAGGACTGACTTGGCTTCTCCATGAGTTAAGCAACGACGCAATATATTGTCTATTCCTCGGCGATAGAACGTGTCACCGACAATATTATATTTCTTAGCTTGGTACCTTACACATCATCAGTCATGTCGTGAGAGATGTTGAGGGAACTTCAAGGTTTGAAGTTAGAGAACAATGTATCCATACCAGGGGTCGGACGACAAGACAAAAAAAATGTGTTTGTCCACAAACAAATCAACATGGATAACATCCTCATCTGATCGTGGAAATTCATATATTAACTCCGTGAAGACTAGCGATTTCTTGGATTTCGCAGAAGCGCAATCGATATCAAAGTCTTGTAAAATGACAATCCATTTATTATATTTCCCCCCTATGATACGTCTGGTAAGGATGTATTGAAATGGATTGACATCAGTAACCACAGTAGTCTTGCAAAGTAATATATAGTGACGCAAACCTTGGACTGCGTGAACGACATCCAAAGCTATCTTTTCAACGTGAGAATAATTAAGCTCAAGACCAACTAAGTTTCGACTAAGATAGTATATGACATGATCACGGAGCTCATCATCCTCCTGAACCAAAACCATACCAATCGCCTCCTCAGACGCGGTAATATAATGCAATTAATCCCTACTGTAGTTAGGAGGCTTTAGTAGAGGCGTCAATACCAAGGATCAGGGATGATTTTAAGGATGGAAATTTATTTTAAAATGTAGAAACCTTGGCGAATCTTAATAATCCTTCGTATGCCAACTATAAATGATTAGCGATATTTTTGTAAAAATATTAAAAATTTTAAGGATTTTATATAGTTTTTATAAAATTTTGGCTATTTTTAAGGTAAAATAATTTTATGCTATAGAATTTGGGCAAATCATTTTTAAAATAGCGAATCTCATTTTTGGAAAAATCATGGAAAATTATCCCATGAGCGAAATTTAGCCCCTAAAATTATCCCTGCCAAGTATTTCTTCAAAGCATCGAAGGAATCCTATGCTCGCTCATCCCAGATAAAAGGGGTGTCCTTATTCAAAAGATGCATGAAACCCTTAGTGATATTGGCATAATTTACTATAAACCGACGAAGAAAGTTAGATTTCCCTGGTAAACCTTGAAGTTGTCTAATAGTGCATGGGGAGGCAATCAAAGTATTTCCTCAACCTTTAGTGGATCTACCATGATCCTGGTCTTAGAAACTAGAAATCCCAAAAGATGACCAGACTTAATGCAAAAGATGCACTTGTGAGGGTTCAACCGGATTCTATAGTAACAAAATCTTTCAAAAACAAGTCGAAGGTGCATAGCGTGATCCACTCTCTTGCAAGAGTGAGCAACAAGATCATCAAGTTAAGCTTCGACTATGTGCTTGAGATCGTGAAAAGCGAAAGTCATGGCATGTTGAAAGGTTTCTCAAACGTTTTTAAGGCCGAAAGGAATTTTCCGGTATGTGAAAGTACCCCAAGGAAAAATAAATGTCGTCTTGTGTTGATCCTCAGGTTTGATTTGAATTTGGTTATACCCTAAAAATCTGTCCATAAAAGAAAATACTTCACTTCCTGCACACTCGTTGAGAATATGATCGATGAAAGGTGTCAGAAAGTTGTATTTAGGACATGCCTTGTTCAAGTCACGAAATTCCATACATACATAGATGGTTCCTTGCTTCTTATCCATAGGAATGGGGTTGGATACCCATTCATTCAAGGGAACCGGGTAGATGAAGCCAACATTAAGTAGCTTCTCCACCTATGCCTTAATAGCAGGGGCCTTCCGGGGGTTGACAGCTCTAAGACGTTGTTGAACAGGTTTAGCATCTGGATAAGTTCTACTCTCATGTTCGAAAATACGAGGGTTGATTCCTAGCATATCTTCATATGATCAAGCAAATACATCTCAGAATTATTTGAATAGGTTGGTGTAGATAAGGATTTCTTCTGGCAAACAATCTCCACAGATATTTACGTTTTCAACCTTGCCAGGGGTACGAGAGATATCGATCGTGACGGTAGGGGAAATACTCGCCATATTTCCTTCAACATAAATGTCATGCGTATCAAGTGGAACTACGATGTGACCAACTATCTCACTCAAAGTAGATCAAAAGTCATCTTGTTCGATTCTTTCAAGCTCTGGGAGAAAATAAGAGCGGTGATGCATATCATCCCAAGGTTTGTCGGAACTATTCATGGATTCGATGATAGCTTCGTCCAAAGGCAAAGTCTCATCGAGGCAATTATCTGAACAAGAAAACGAAGTGGCCCACACAGGCCTAAGAATGAGATCCTCCTCGTCTATCGACGAGGTAACAAGATTGGGATCGACGGAAGAGTCAAGAACAACTTGATACGTAATCTCCACTGTCGATAGTGGCATGGCCATTCCAGCATGCAAATGACCTTCACAAGATGAATTCGGGGAAGGTAGGGTCCATGGATCACTAAAATAGGAAGTGCGCAAAGGAATGGACCTCCCTGTCAAGATGGGCCTACTGGACATGGCATAAACGTGGTGACTCGGTGTCATGAAGTCAAAAGTACCCATAAGGGAAGAATACATTTTGACACCGATATTCTCAGTTGCCAGTTGTTATAGGACAAATTGGTATGTGCAAACACTAACTGATCTCCCTAGATCCACCTAGATCTAGAAAAAAATAGAACAGGACGTGACACTTTCCCTAAGTTACAATCATTGAATTTACCATCAAGGAAAGAATAAATGACATACCTTGAGATATAGCTTCCTTATGTCTTTGTTGTCCCTGCTTCGATGGCCTTGTAAAATCAGATCTACAACAACATGAATCGACCAAGGTGAAAGCAACAATAATACATTCAATGAAGACTTAAACACGTGATCAAGGAATCATGTAATAAAATAAGAGTGATTTTATGGGAAAGGAACATGTCACTGCATTATATTAAATGAAAGTAGAAGATACAACCGGATCGCCTTGATGTCGTAAGCTTCCTTTTGGTGGTCCCTTGCTCCAACACACACATTTGCTCCGAACTTGTACAAAGAAGACCCACTATGGCTTGATGGGAAAATAGAGGCCTCAAGCATCAATTCAAACATGGATTCTCACACAGTTATGAACCTGTTCTCTCATCAATTATTTATTCTATCTTGCTTAATGTTTTCCATGAGAAACCTTTCAATATATAGGAGAAGGAGAGATGGTCAAATGGATGAGGATGATCCCACTAAATCTGAGAAGTCACTAGGATGCCAACCATGCGAATGCCAACTCATTTTCTAGAAGATCCTCTTCTAGAACCTTCGTAACCTCTTCTTCCTTTTTTAGCTTTGAAACAGGTTCACACCCTGCCTATAGAGAAAACTGTGAACTCCTCGCAGGCCAGGTATATAGCAACCTATGAGAATCATATTTTTCGCACCCTGCACCATATGTAGCCTACGAACTCACTCTAAAAAATGTTTTGTAGAGGAAGACAACGGTCACTTTTCTCAGGCAAAAATTCCTTGTGAGAGCCTGAACACAATCACTGTAGAGATATCACTAGAGTGACCAAAATCATGTGTAACAGAATGCCCCCCAAAGTATGAGGCTGGAATTTGTGACAACAAAAATACTTTGTAAAATGTTTGTGTGTGTTGGAAGCAAGGATCACACCTAATCGAAAACCTGCAAACAATCAAGCATCTGCAGAATATAATACCAGTTCTGAAGTAGGAATTCCCATGCTCAGATCACAAATGTAGATCATGGCCACCAATCATACACCGTGGATCCATGTCATCAAAATGCTACATAGCTAGCAGGAATACACTATGAATCTATGCGTTAAAAGAATCAGATTAGGACATAGCCATGTGACATACAAAGTGGATCTATGTGTCAATACAAATCATAAATTCTCCATCACAACCTGGACCAAAAATATGAGACCCAGGGTCTTCAATCCCGTCGTCTGAAAATACAAATCTAGCCATGTGATTACATGTGTCGAAGTCGAACATGGTAGAAACCACTTGATTACCAGTCATTGATGAAAACCGTTAACAAGTGCGAGGAAAATCACCATTGATGTCAATGACTCCCAAGGTACCTAAGTACAATCCGAAGGAATGTGAATAAATGAGTTGAAGTCGAACACTCAGTGGAATCTCTCGATCAGGGACCAATGATGTGAACCCACTGTTGAAAGTGAAGACACATGCCATTAAGGCATGCAGGTTCTAAGGTACTAAATGATTTCTAAGTCTTATTCCCGGATAATGAGTTGAAGTCGACGGAAAAAGACTCATCCCAAGAGGGCCTTGATATATCCCTCATCGATGACATGAAATAAGTAACAGATTTTTTAGGATGATTCAAAATGTGGATATGATTTGAAATTGACACAAGAAGGCCAAAACGGTAAGAAATGACAATTGCAGATGGTTGGCCGAGGGTTTGGTCTAACTTCTCTTGAACATATGGGTGGAACGACACTCGTGTTGGCAGTATTGACTCAAGGATGACCCAAGATATGAACTTGCAGAAAGTCATACGAGAGACAAATGGATTTCCCAACCCGGGTTCAAATAATGAAGGGGGTGCCATGTTCAAGAGTGGCGCTTACTGCCACTTAACACGAATACAGAGACACATCTCTTTCCCAAATTTCCCCCCACCATTTCTGGCGAGCACCTCTTTATTTTTATGCAAGCTTGAGGAGGATAACTGACACAAACGTGCCAACCAGGACACGTCTGCTCCACCGGGACCTTCTTTTCCCTTAGGCTCGAAGAACTGAAACGCTCTCCAAATCCCCTATCGGGACTTTTCTCTACCCACAGAACTATCCTTATGACTCCCCTGTGTTATATCGGGAAGTTGGACCTCGCGGGATCGCGAGTCCTGCACTCGCGAAAATCAGATATTACAAAACCCCGAACTCCGATGGAGTGTCCACGTCACATCTTCCTCATCTCCTGTCGAGAATTTCCCTATCCGGAAATCGGCATATGCGATGTCGCGGTTCACGGGCACCAAGAATCCCTGAACCCCAAGCCCCGACGCCACCTATCCTTTGTCCACGACAAAGACCTAGGGCCCTCCAAACACTGACTTGCTCAGATCTCCTGCCACGGGTCCTCGACGATGAACGGTTCAAAACGCTTGTCGGGAAATCGCGGATCGTGATTTCAATATGTGAGATTTCTACGTCCTCGGAAACCCCGATATCCCGATAGACAGAACCTCGACGCTCCTGATGTTTGACACGTGTCCACCGGAGATCAACGGCCGAGATCCTTTCGGGAAATCGCGGATCGCGATTTCGTTCTGCCCGAGTTTCAGGACCACGGAAACCCCAATATCCCAATGAGAAAATTCCCAATGACTCCTCCTCTGCTCGCTGGGGCTTAAACCCTGCGCAACTCCGCACGATCTGACGGCTGGCAGAATTTCGCTAGTTCCCTCGAAGAATCCTGACCGTTGATTCCTCCCTCTCGAGGATCTCCTGAGAACAACTAAGTATTCCTTCTCAGCACTTGTTTTCTGACATATGCACTCGCAGCTCCTGCTCGAACCTTCCTCGGCCCGAACTTTCTACATTCCCTTTCAATGATATTTCAAAGGTTCTATCCCTCTTGAGCTTATTCACCCTGACTCTCTCAGAGACTTTGCGCACACTTCTCGTTCTCGACCTTCAACAACTCTCAAAGTATTGAGTCTCTTAGACTCTGTGTACTTTTGACAACAATAGTCTATGCCTTCCTTTTGCTCAGACTAGCCACTGAGACTTCAAGTTCAGCCTGCACCTCCCCTGCACAACTCTACCAACCCAAACCAACTTCTAGGTGAATGAGAATAAGGGTTTAACTGTCGAGCCTCATCAACGCACTCTATGCGGATGAATTCAATTGCACTCTATGCAGGAATCTCCTGGCTCAGACAGAGAAACAATTGAAACTTATTCTATCCTCTCTCTCTCAGACTTCAGTTAAAAACCCTGAAATCCTCATGCACAACATATTCAAAGCAAATGCATAACAGAAACAAACATTCATGAGCACATAAACAACATACACAGAGAAACAACACCAGCCATGAAATTGAATCAAAGACTCCCTTCTATTAATTCAAAAACATCTGTACATGGGTGTTCTTCACA